>JAOXNO010000024.1:62803276-62824450 GCA_028565335.1 Limnodromus scolopaceus
GTGGACCTGCTTTGGCAGGGGGTTGGACTAGATGATCTCCAGAGGTCCCTTCCAACCCCATGTGATTCTGTGATTCTATGAAGTAAAATACTTGAGATATAAGCACACGATCAAGTATCAAGAAAAAGGCCTGTAGTGCGTGTTAATATGCGATCAAGAGAAATATTCATTCAAATTAGTGTACTGAGTGTCAACAGCACAGGCAGGTGTTCGAAAAATGAATTCAAAATAATTGATGAAATTGAAACAGTCCTTCGTTGAGAGGAAGTGTGTACTTTCAGAAGCAGATTGTCTCAATCAAGTTACAGAAGGACTTGGCCAGAGAAAGAATCTTTTCATTATACATATAAATTATGATTAAAAATAATTAAAAATATAATGTATTTAGCAATATAAAATAGAATTATAAAATATAACAACATAATTAGAAATAATTACATATATAAATGCATCTATTTTATTTAAATCCTAATAAAGCTCCATTTTCTTTGTCCCTTTAGCATACAGTCACTTGCAGGCTATTTTTGCTATCTCCTTGCTGTTAAATTTACAGGCATTTATACATTCCTTTCCAATTCCTTCGCTGTTCATGCGGTTGCCACCAGTAGCACTGTCTGTCACATTTTGCTCTGGGGCTCAGATCTCACTCCCCAGGTCAGGGAAGTTCAACTGGTGACTTTAACCAGTTGCTGGAGAGTCTGACAGTCACCCAGCACGTCCCAACACCTTGAGTTCCCAAAGTGATGGCAGGTCCTGTGGTGGGCAAGTACCATAGAAGCCCAAAGATAATTCAAACATACACTAACAGAGACCAAACACTTTTAAGATACACAATATATTAAGAGCCCTGGTTTTACTGGGCAGGGATGAAAAGTGCTGCTTCTCTCAGTGAAGCAATAGCTGTGTACTCACAGATGAGTTGTCCTACCTCTGCCTAGACTACTTCTGCATCTTGCGTTGACCAACATTACCAAGGAATTGAAATGACTGAAAGATTACACTCTGTGTAGTGAATATAAATAAAATTAAATTAAATTTAAAAAAAAAAAAAAAGGACAAATTTTGGTATACCTTAAAAGGGAGTAGCAGAAAAGCCACAGGCCAATTGTATCAAAAAGACTCACCTCTTGTGAGATGGAACAAACTTGGGAAAAAAAAAGAAAGTGAGTATTTTATGTTCAAGAATATTGCAATGAAAACAAGATTATTTTTAAAAATATGAATATTTCAGGTTTTCAGCTTGGTATTTAGATGATACAGTTAGTCTATGATCACTCTCTGAGGAAATGTGCAGAGTAAGCACACAGTATAGACTTGCCCTTTCCTCTGAGACTAAATGTAAACTTCACTGTGTATCTTGAGGGTCCCTCTTTGAGAGAAAAGATTTAAAAAATAAAAATGTTATTTCTTAAAGGAGGAACAGGCATGTGATTTTCTTTCAAGTGGCCATATGGAATGAACACCATTTCTCTTTAGGGCTACTCAAGTAGCAAAACACATTTTGTTATTCATAAAATTATGCCACCCTTGAAGGTGAACAGAAAATCACTGTGAAAACTTTTGATCAAAGACTAAATATCATTTCCTTTGTCTTCAGCTGCACTGTTTTTCCTCTTAATCTGCCTTGCTGACTGTTTTCAAAATAATTAACTTTCACTAACACCACATTTATTTACATTCTCATGTGCTAAATGCTATAAAAAGAACCTTTTTCTTTACTTCTTCTCTGTTTTCCTTTTTTCCCCCTCTCTGTTTACACAGGTTTTCTCACCATTTCAGTTATATGCATGTTGAGAATCATTCACAAGAGCGCTAAGATACCAGTTTCAGCTGTTTTTTAATTTTGCCAAGCTGTGCCGAAATCTCCTACCCTGGCTGCCTACTACAAAATGTTTGAAAAGTTTCAGCTATAAAAATCCTTTAAATTGAAATTTTTGAGAAAACATGCTGTTGGGTTTGTATTTTAAAAGTCACACCACTATCCTGCTCAGCAGCTTTAGCACCTGCAGGGTTGGAGGCAGAATCCCAAAACCAGAAGTGGGGGAAGTCCAAGGTGTACTGGTACCCAGGAATCACCATCTATGTGAAATGGTGCCCAAAGTTGTTTCAGTTTACAAGCACCTAAAAGCCCTGTTTTCACACCGTTAGTGGACTCCTGTTGTAGTCTGGTTCCTGAGTTTCTGAAGACCCTATTTGCATGGAATACTCTCCATCTCAAAGATGCTGGCGTTGAGCAAGACTTGGGATTACATCAGGAAAGGGACCAACATCAGCAAAACTGTCCCTTCTTGGCTCTGTCAGTCCCACCTCCCCACCGTGCAGGTACCCAGGCAATACCCTGACACAGAAAAACCCTGTAGACTCAAATACAGGGAGGAACAGAGGAAAAACAGGAACAGGGAGAGAAAATGGAAATCAGAGGACAAAAAGATGGGATCCGCAGGTGGCAAAATTGGAGGGCAGAAGCCAGGTGAGAACATTGATGTCGGGGTGGGATGGGACAGTGGAAGAGCACTGGTGGGGCTGGGCCAGCAGAGCACGGTTTGCTCTCCTTTCTACTAATTAGATTTGGGGACTAACACCATCAACACAAGCCCGAGCATCCATCAAACACCTGTGACACTCCCTAGTAAAGTCTTTAGCGACCAGTTTGCCCAGAGCCACAGGCTGGTTCTGCTACACCAGCTGCACTGCAGACCCAGCGAGTGATCCAAGCTGGGAAACTAGACTTTGAAATTACAAAATGTATGTTTATCCAGAAAAATTAAGCTCTAATTTGACTCAAACTGGGGGGGGAAAAGAAAAAGTCACTACTTTATGCAGTTTCTGTCTTCATCTCTGCCCTGGTTCAGCAGATTGCAAATATGAACACTGTTTTAAGTGTCTGATACTATGAGGGCACTGTGAAAAAGAGATGTGTTTATTAAACACTAAAGTTCTTAATTTAATGTGTAAGAGAAATATTTACATGGCGAATGATTTTACAGCAAGTAAGTATGGACTTTGGATGCTTCATGTTTAACAAATATAGACTGAGGAACATAAAAAGAAAAATCTAAGCGCACATTGACTGAAAAAATGAGGCATCCCCTGGAAATCGTAGTATGTCATGTAATAAGAGCTGCACCGTAACGCAAGAGAGACTGGATTTCCACAGGCCGTATTAATTCTGGCATTTCCTTGCTTCTGATGTTTTCCTTTGCAACATTAACATCGTTTTAACATGACTTTATTGGAGCTCATTACGCTAGATGTTAAGCCATGAACTGGTCCTGCTCTATGAGGTGTTCTCGCACACACACTCGTGGTATTAAACTCATAATGCAACACAGGTGAGAAATCCCTTCTAACATTTACAATAAGCACAGCTGAAAAATCTTGCAACATCAGCAGTAAATTATTCTGGCAATGAATTCTGCTGAGCTCCCTCATCTGCTGCATCAAATATGGCCTTCAGCATCCCTCCCACATTGGTAGGTGTGCAATTGGGCCAAGTAGCGCCTGCAATGCTTTGAGTGGATGGTGGAGCTCTACATGGTGGAGCTACAGAAGTTCTAACATCAAGGAGACAAGTATAAAGAGGGAAAAGTACCCTTTGGAGACCCAGAGACATCTCAAAGCACATGGATGTGCTTGCTCAGCCTCTGCTAACACCACTTCTGACTGGTCTGGAATGCAAGGAGAGCACCTACTGCATCTACTCCCCTACAGCAAATTACCCTGGTGAAAGTCCACCAGCTTCTACTCGCTGTCCAGAGAAAGAGACCACATCTGTGGAAGGGCCCCAGGAGAGGATGGGGCGTTTGATGGAGAACAGTTTGATGGAAATACAAGAGAAGAACATGGCTCAGGATGTATGTGACACTGCTATGAGAATGGAGAGCAAAGAAAAGTAGCTTCTCCTTCAAGTATCTTTTAGATCCTGATGTTGACACTGTTTACATATGGTTTTATAACCATCTTGACGACAAAAACCTTAGCAGAGAGACTGTCTGTACAATGCCTAACAAAGATTTCCTTTGCTACCATGACACCCTTCATTGCTACCATAAAACAAATAATGGCATTATCTTGACCTACAAAAACAGGGCAAGGAGTCACTTAAAAATGCAGTGGCTGGGATTTAGTAACAAATTGTAACCACGCTGAAAATATGTGTTTTCAAACTGACATTAAAAAAAACATACACATTTTATTGAGAATGTAGCAGTTTTTTGATGGCTAAATTCAAATAATACTGTCCTGTAAATGTCCTGTAAAGAAAAATCTCAGTGAAGCTTCTACAAAACCTAGAGAAAGAACTGAAGAGAATTCTGAATAATCCCAAATTCTCAGTAAATCACTGTTATTTTCCATAGGGTTTCATAAGGGTTCCTGTTACTTAAGCTGAATAATAATAAGCCTAAATAACATAAATATGTATAAATAGTTTGTATGAAAATGTAATATGGAATGAAAAGAAAATGTATATTGAAAATGTAAAATTACACAGTTACCATCAAGTTTTAAGTAGGTTTCTGACTTAGTTAAAAACCCAAACACTGATGCTACTGTTGAGTGAAAGACCTCGAAGCAATAAAAAAAATTGATTTTTTCCCCCAATTTTTCAGAGTGGAGACACTGTACATGGCTGCATTTTAACTGAACTACATCCTGAAGTAGATTTATTATGTCTCAGCAGATCTGAAAGTAGTTCTAATCACAATGGAAGGAGAAAAACCATGCTATAGCAATCAACTTAATTTTAGGAAGGAATTCACTCAAGTGAATTTAATTCACTATTAAAGTAATATTTCACTTTAAATTAGAGGTTACATGAGCTAGTCCTCAGTGAAAACAAGTTTTCAGCTCATCTCTTAAAATAGGTTTAGCTATTCAACAGTCTCTTCCATTTTCTTAGTAAAGAAATTGTTATGCTGTGCACTAGAAATAACAACTCTAATCAAAAAAGATTGAGGTTTTTTTTTTTTTAAAATGAAAGGAAAGTGCAAATCACTTAAAAGGTTTGAGTCTGGAAGCAGACTTCTGAAGTTGACCTTGAAGTTGACCTGCGTTATTCCATGTAGTGCAGTAGATGCAACTTCATGTTTAAAGACATCAGACATGTTTCCACATCTTCAAGAGGTGGAAGGAGTAAGAACACTGTGGATACTGCGTGGGAGCTTCAAAAGTGTAGCACAATGCAGGGCCAAGAGGAATGGAAGGGAACAGGGGAAGCCATGGCTGTTTCCACCATCACTTCTTTCTATTTTCCATGCAAACCTTCCCTAAAACCATAGAATCATAGAATAGTTTAGGTTGGAAGGGACCTTAAAGATTACCCAGTTCCAACCCCCCTGCCACAAGCAGGGACGTCTCCCACATGACAGACATATAGACATGTTCATGATGAATACCCTTCTGTCTCCCTGACTTCTCCCCAGACTAAGACAGTAGTAACTCTGGTCTGCAATAATACGTGATGTACATCTAACTTGCAATGAAAATAAAAATCCAGAGGGGATGCAGGGAATCCAGGACCCAGTATCAAATACCTGCAGTTTAGGCATCCAAACACACAGTTTGTGTGTTTCATTACATCTTCCATGAAGTCCTCTTTGTCTGCAATGAGGACTGACTCCAGCAACGAGGAGAGATGGCTCCTGCTAAAGTTTCCTGCTTTACAGCCTCAGCTTCTTTGAGCCAGTCATTGACTCTAACCATTTTAAGGAGGAGCTATCACTTACAAAGCATATACTGATTCGCTAAATGCTTCCACTTCTGGAGAGGGCACTGCCATCACTGCCACAACCTCTGCAAAGAACAGTGTGGATGAAACTTTGAAAGAAACCAGCCCACAGACAAGCCAAGATACTGCAAAGCTGCCCGGCGTTTCTCCTAGATTCTATTTCAGCAGGTGGGATGATTAGTAGTGACACACTACAGCCCTTGCTGGTGTGCACAGTACAGAGAAAATAAAGTAAATAGGGATTTAATCAATCCAGGTAAATGTCTTTTTCATACTTAGAAGGAGACCACAACGATTGTTTCTTTCAGGAACGGTGCAGTCTTAGCACTGACACACAAGCCTTTGTGCTACTTAAACCAGAAAGATTTATCCAATATAAAACTGTGTTTCTATTGAAAAGTTTTACAGAAGGAGGCTTCATTAAGGTGCATTTGTGGCACAAATTGATAAAATCTGAGACAACTCCTCAATTTTCTCATTCACGGGCTATCTTTGGGGTCAAAACTTCCCTTCCTTGGTACTTTCTTACTAGTGGAAGGATTTCCTACATGTTTGTTTTTGCAACCTGATTAATGGGTTCACTCAGTTCAGAGCTCTAAGCTTCTTTAAAGTTTTTTATACCTGCAAACATTTCTAAAACACATTTCAAATTGCCTTTGGCACAAGTACACTTTAAAAAATATCAGAGGGCATGATGGTCAAGTCATAATTTAAGTGACTGCAACCTATAAAGTACTGTCCTCTACATTTTGAAAAGCATTTATACATTCACTGCGGGGAAAAAAAATGGCATTCTTTTTCGAGTTTTGTTTGTTTGTGTTAGATGAAAGAAGGAAATATGCCTTCCCTTAACTGGTGGGGCAGGCAGGGCAAATGCCACCCCACAATAGCACGTTTTGTTTCAGCCGGGGTTACCTAATAGCTCAGAGCTCACAGAACACTTTCCCCTGCCCTGCTGGGAGGACGGGCCATCGGGCTGGCTCCCTTCCCAGAAAGAAAAATGAAAGAAAAGGAGCTAGCTCCCCATTCAGCAGCTGCAAAGGCCGGGAAGCTCCACCAGTCTGGAGCTGGGAGCAGCTCATTTATTGTCCAAGTCAGATTCAGGAAGAAATGCTAAAGCACTAGCACTGGAAATACCTCGTTCTCTTTTTTTTTTTTCCTCTCTCACACGGTCTCTTTCTCTCTCTCTCTCTATTTAAAAAACACTCAAGACAAACCTGTGGTCTTTTTTTTTTTTTTTTTTTTTCCTTTTTCAAATCAGCAGTATGTGCCACTGCAGCTCAATCTGCAAGTATGCCCTTGGTGCCTCCCTGGGATCTCCAAACTGGGAATCAGCTAGAAGATACCGCTCTTAATCCAGACCTGGAAAAATGCTTCCTCTTTTTATGCCAGTTATGGTCCCATGATCTCTGCCAGATTTGTGGCTATCACACCATTTTTTTTATTAGTTTCAAGTGTTTGCTTTTTAAATCTCAGCGTTCCCAGATACCATTGATCTCTTTTCAGGAGAAGGACATACTGAGACGCAGGAAAAGAGCCACGCTGTGCAACGCTTTCTAGATTTAATCTCCCGATTCCCCAGCAATATCATAAGCAAACTAGGTGTATCGAAACTGCTTTGGAGTTATCATTTAGTATTCAAAGGAATTGCAAGTCATCTCCCCTTATATGCATAAGACCCAGTGCCCCCTCAGAAAACCCAAACTTTTTTTCTTTCCTCCTGCTTTTCAAAACTAACCAGGGCCAACAAACGCAAAGAAAAAAAAAAAGGAAACTTTGAAGCTGAAATTTAAAGCAATGAAAGTCAGGAAGTTCAAAAGTTAATGTTCCTATGGCTGTGTTAACTTGGCCATGTTGCAAATACATCATGCAAATACTTCAAGCTATTTTGTTAAAGGCATATAGTCCTGTGCCATAAAGCATAATAAAACATGCTGTTTTCTTTTCATGTGGAAACCATCTTGTATGAGCAACAGTACAGTGTCTTTCTGCTGCTAATGCTGATTTCTCTACCACAAGTCAAGTATCTCTGCTACAAGGCGCCTCTCTGTTCTGAAGATGCTGGTGCCTCATTGGGACCCACCCAAGAGGCTTACGTCCTGACCTCCCCAGTAACAAAGGCCAACTTCTCTCCTAAATCTGTTGCCTTACCAGAAAATAATCTGCCTTTCCCCCTTAAGATCAAAGAACACTTGTCACAGTTTTTCCACCCCTCACTTAGAGGGAATTTAAACAAATGGCCTTGTCGATCACCTCCTCCTTTCCGCTCTTCAGTATCCTGATTTCTGCCTGGGAGCATATCAATAACCAAGTACAGTAGACAACATCATCACACATCTGTCAAATACTCATCCTCACCACAGATGATGAAACACATATATGTAAAATATTCTGGTTTAACAGAGAAGTCCTTTTTCTCTCCCTGTCATCTCTTGTTTGTCTTCCATACTTTTCATTTAAGTATTGCCGTGTGCTAAGGTTAAAGGAAATCAGACCTGAAAACCGTCCCTTAGTGTTGGTCAACATTCTCCAGTTTCTTAGCTCCACTGAGAGTTCGCTCTCAGGTGCTGGGTCAGCCTTGAGGAAGAAATGTCTACAACACCATCAGCTTCACCGTCCTCTCTGTCTTGGAGAAGCATACTCATCAGCTGCGTTCTTCATCTCAGAGCTAAAGGGACTTTAAAAACGACGATTGTGGTTTTGAAATACATTCAAAAAGTTCAGGAAATTTCCTTTAGTGGAAAAAAAAACAAAACAGCTCTAATGTGTTCACAATACCTTGACTTGATTTGAGCTTTGCACTAATTAGTTTTCAAGCACCAAAGTCTTCATAGAAATCTGTCCCATTTAATAACCAATGAATACTGACTCATATCATGGCCTGATAGAACAGGATGAAACACTTTGGGTGCACTGAAAGCATTGTGTATGGATTCAGCTACGCAACAATTTGGTTTATCAACAATCTTAACCTTCCCAGGTTAACATCTGAACTATTTAAGACAACATAGTAGACACAAGCTCTTCTACATGTAGCCATTCATTCATCAGTACCAATTTTACTCTTGCACAGATACACTGTTGGCCAACTTCTCTTCACTCTGGGTCTTACCCTGGGCATATATAAGCCATAGCTATATGAGCCTGATGTAGTGGTAGGACATCAACATGTTATCTGCAGTGTCTGACAGCACAATCCACGCTGCGCGACCAGTCCAGCACATGCATGTCATACAGAATGAGAAGAAATGCTGATTATTGTAGATGTCCTTCAGAAAATGAGAAAAACTAGTGCTGTACTGCAGCGTCTCGTTACAATTTTTAGCATGTATCTATTAAGAAGGACTCAACTCACTTCTGTGTCTTCTGGATCCACCTACATCTCTCACAACAGACAACTGTATTCAGTGGACAGTTTCATTATGTGACACGGAGTACCAAAGTGATAACGAAACATAACTGACCATTACTCACAGATCAAAAAAGAGCATCTGACTCCTTTAGTGAAGCAATTCAGTTCCACATCTTGACCTGAAGTCAGACTTGTACGTGCTCTAAAACGTCAACTTCAATTAAATGATCTTGCAACTCGCTGTTGGGTAGTTTTGCTGTGATGGGGCTCAGGAAAGGGGAGGCTGCAGGCAAGGATCACTTCAGACCATTGGCTTCTTTAGCTCCAGTTGAATTCCAGTGTGTTTGACAGAAAAAGAAGGAGAATTCCTACTCTATATGTTGTCGGGAAAATTTTGCCCTTTCTGACTAAAATAATCAGAATCGTAGAATGGTTCAGGTTGGAAGGGACCTTAAAGATCATCCAAGTTCCAACCCCCCTGCCACGGGCAGGGACACACACCTCCCACCAGACCAGGTTGCTCAAAGCCCCATCCAGCCTGGCCTTGAACCCCTCCAGGGATGGGGCAGCCACAACTTCTCTGAGCAACCTGTTCCAGTGCCTCACCACCCTCACAGGAAAGAATTTCTTCCTAATATAATCAACAATTGTTGATTATAAGCAGTTGTCCTGAAAGGCAGGACGAGCCCAATGTTGAGTACATGTATGGAGAGCTGGGAATACAAACAGGCTGTTGATGACCAACTGCTGTAACTGCAGAAGATGACCCAGTCCTTCTCAGGCTTGCATGGGGGTTCCACTGATGCCTTCACCTGGCTTCAACAGCAGTGAGGACAACAGCAACATCTGAGACTGCAGTCCTTCAGCAAAACACGCTCCCTGAGCTTAAGAGTTGTCAAGCTTTACAGTCCGAAGAGGATCATGGGGGTTAGGCCCATGATCTTCAAAGAAACGCTTCAGAACAAAGAAGGTAAATATGCAAATAAGCTTTTGTAGGATGGAGGGGCTCAATTAATGGCAGAAAGCAACAGGTGGACAGAGCAAGGAGACAGGTTGTAGGGAGGATGAACAAGGTAATATGAGCAGGTAATACAAACACGATTTTTGCTCAGCACCTGCCTACCCATTGCCAGCTGGCAGAGTTCTGTAGGCATTGTGGAAGATGGGAATTAGATGGAGACCATGTTATCAACAGTATTAAAACAAAATAAAACTAAAAAAAACCCCACCAAAACCAACAACAAAAAACCCTGTTCAGCTATTCCGTGGTAGTTTTTCTCCTAATAGTAGATCAAAGATATTCAGCCATAAATATCTGACTTTTCACCAGATGACATCTATGAATCTGAACATGAACACATGATTTGCTGTATGAAAATAGCCCAAGCTGAAGTCATCAGCTAATTCTACAACACTAATATTTTTTGTACAATGCACTGAGGCTATTCCAATTAAAACCACCTACTTAAAATGTATACAAATGACTGTGTTGCAAATTAAAACCAAAAGTGTCTTCAAAACTGGGGAAAAAAGTGGAAGCAGACGGAGAAGGTAATAAGCAATTGCACATTACATTCCACCTTGAAAATTACCAAGTAAATTGCCTGTACATTTACAGTGAACAGCTGTCCTTTTTCTTCAGTTTCATACATTTCTGGTCTTCCTCGTTACTGAAGCTAATTTGTTTAGCATTGTAGCAATAATTTCTAGCAGCTGTTGTAACATTAATAAACTACATCAGATAACCAAAAACTTTGGCAACCTACTTCTGTTAGAGTAAAGGATGCAAAAGATTCTTTGTAGCTCAAACTACTTGCTGGTCACAATAAAATAATCAGTTCTTTATGGCCCATGTGTTGTCTACCTTGTGCAAAAATAATTTGTTAGAGGAAAGATAAAATGACACACAATGTTGAATTAAAAGCTCACAAACACATGGATACAATCTAAAGAACTATTAATATGTGTTTGTATCCTCATGCAACCAAATTTAGTTCATTTCTGGACAAGTTTATTTTTCAGCGCCTCTAAAACACTTCAATAAAAGTGAAGAAAATGCTGCTAAGAAATAAGTCTTTTTTCTTTTTTAAAAAAAGGTAGGAAAAAAAGAATAATAATATATCAGAGGCAAACCACAGATAAAATACTTTCTAATAAATGCTGGTAAGCAGCACAGAAGCCAAATCCTATTTAGTGAGACTACTTTTTTTATATATGATTTAAATGTAATTATTCAAATATTAATTAGCAGGTAAAATCCAGGAACATTTACAACACAACGTTCATTAAAAATCCTATTAATATCATAGTGTTAAAATGTCATTTGGGGAAATTAATCATAAAAGGATAAATGATTAATTTCATCTACACACGGGGATAAAACATACGCTGGCTTGTATACTGGTAACAACAACAGCCACAATTAGAAAGAACATTAAAAATATTTACCATTCTTTTTTCATTTGTTTTATGCTATTTTTCTTAACTCTGGCCAGAATAGCTGTATGTATTTACTGTATAAAGTACGTAAATAAATCTCAAACCATCATCTACTAATATATTTTTCATTATTAGTCAAGGGGGACAAGATCAGAGGCAGTACAGCTCTTAAAATGCCACAAGAAAGAACCACTTGAGAGATCATATTTCAGCTCACACTAAGTCAATTTTGCCTCTTTTTTCAGGTTTGAAAATTCGACTTGTTTATCCCAGCATATTACTTTAGCATGTCCAGATAATTTTCCAGATATTTTTTTAATACTGCTATATTAAAATTTATAATTTTTAAATATTTAGAAGTCTGTTTTACTTTTAAACATGTTCTACAAACAAAGTAGTTGAACTAGCTTTCCAGAAGCAATTAACTAACTGATTGGGGTTGGTTGTGGGTTGGTTTTTTTCAGATTCATACCATTTTGTTTATATTTGCAACCCTCCAGTAAATTCCTTAACTGAAAGGCAATTACAGGCAATTACTTGGAGTAAGGAGTTTTTCCCATATATTTTGGATGGTTTTATACACACATCTCAAGCATTGAATAAAAGAAACCTCTTCAGTTTAGGGAAATGTAGCAACCGGGATTCTTTAAAACTCTGAAAGTGTTCAAAATAAAAATAAGAGAAGGCTTCAGAGTGAAGGATGAATTTCATGTACCAAGGTCAATAGTCAGAAATAACAATAAAGTGTATTGGGGCGCATCTGCGGTCCTTTCTCCCACCAGAGTCTAAGTGTTCGCCCCTGTTTCAGACAAACGAGCAAGTGTCCTTTGTCTCCGGCGTTAACGTGCCAAGCCTCCTGCATCTTTCGACCCCCCCCCCCCTTCCCTCCTCTCCCATCTCCCCAACCTGATCCTGGAATGTTTTGGCCAGGAGGTTAAGAAAGATTCCCCCATTTATCACAACCTGCCAAGCACAACAGGGTCACAGTCCCAGCCCCAAGTCCTACCGCTTCACTAATCCAGCCTCGGCGCAGGCATGGAACTTCAAAGATTTATTTATTTTTTTTATTTTTTTTTTTTTTTTTTTTGCCACAGGCAAAAATTAGTCCTTATTTGCTTTAAAATCCAAGTATCAATCAAGTTAAACTGTGCTTCAGCAGAGCTAAGATTTTGGGCGTTCAGAGCAACGTGTACGTTTGGTGCTCAGCTGAGACTCTAATTGAATGCAGAACTCACCTGGAACAGCAGCCCAAATACTTTAAGGACGGCAAACATCTAATCACGAGATAATTCATTTTATCGAGAAGAAAAGCCTTGACAAAAAGAACTGTTCCAACGTGCACGGAAACCCACAAGAATGTGGTTTTGTGCACGGGTGCAAATGAGTAGCTGTAATACATACAGAATCTCTGCGTGTGCGAAATCACTTCAGATTCTTTTACCCTTCGAAGGTTTTCTATACCAGATGATCATCCACAATTACATAATTGTACAGTTCAGTTAACGACCTTTAAATATTCCTCAAATTAATTCTCAAGACCAGTTAGAGATTTACAATGAGAACACACAGAGAAATTTGCTTTAATATTTAGGAAGCAAACCTTCAATTAACTCTAGCTGAAATAATGCATAAATTCTACTATTTTGGGATACTGCCTACCACTTTGTGTTCAATCCAACCCAAACAATAAAATAATTATGCTTTTTAAATCAATCCAGGTTCTTCAATATGTATTTTTAAATGCATCTTTTTGGGGCTAAAATGGGATTATTTTTAAAATTAGCTTTTTAAAAAATCTTCACATTTTCTTCAGATCTTTACTTACAATTGATCACTGTTTAATTGTGTGTTAATTCAGGGCAATGTTTCAATATTGCATAGAGAAATAAACCACATATGATACTAAGATACTATATTTTCTGCTAAGCTATAACAGAAATTTTTTTTTTATTATTTTTCCAGCAATAATTTAAATAATACAAAAAGTAGCATATAAAATAGAGCATCAAATTCTACAAACTACTTACATACCTTTTATACATAAATGTAATTCTACGACGCTCTCCTTCTATTTAAAAGTATTCAAATGACGTATTATGTTAAAATTTCAATTCCTTGTAAATAACATTTGCCAAATAAATTTTAAAATTCAAAGTTTAAAACTAGAAAAAGTGCCACTTATGTCCTATATTCTCCCAAAGTGAATGTAACTTCACCAAGATTTAAGTATAGCTACTTGCAAAGAAAACAATGGAAAACAAAAGATTAAAGAGAAAGGTAAGGGTGGGAATGAGACAGATAGTGTGCAGTCTAGTTTTTCACTTGCTTCCTCTATTTTACAGTGTATTTAGATATTTTATCAAACCACAATCTGATTAATTTTAGAAAATAACTCGACCTCTAATTTCTCTAACAGATGAATTATCTTCCCTGTATGCACACTCTAACATGCGTATACATGCTTACACGGTCACACAAACCTACAGGTATTTCCCCAAAGTCAAATTCAAGGTTTTTTGCCTGATACTGTCCACATTCATACAATGTGAGGCTACTTGATTCGCTGTACCATTTGACGTGCTGTACTAAGCACTTTAATAAATCCAAAATTATCTTGGATAAATGCTTTGGCAAGAAGTATATTTTTAATTCAGGAATTTTAAAGTACTACTTGCTTAATAAAACTTTTTCCAATTTACATTTGATTTACTTCAGAAGATAAAGAAATTGTAACGGCTGGAAAGGTAGCGAGACAGTTAAAAGCTGTTTAGCCGAAACGCATTTCAGAAAAGAGTGAACAGTCCAAGAAAAGAAACACGTAACTGGATCCCGCTGCTCACCAGACCCCAGGCACAAAAATCGAAGAACTTATTTGGCCGTGATAATTTCTCGTACCTTCCTTCCAGACAGGTTCCCTACGCGCCGCGGGTCCCCACAGGCAGTAGGTGGCTGGTTACGGATGAACCAGGGTTGCTACTGCCTCCCTGGGACTTCGCTGGCTGCACCGGGATAATAAAGCAGCCGTTCCCAGCGTAAACCCCTCCCGCCTTCCCCTGAATGAAACGGATATTTAAGAAGGAGCCGGGGCTATGCCAGCTCCCGCGGTGGCCCTGGGAAGGCGGCACGAAGTGGCACTCGCCGGCCACCACGGACCCCACGGCGGAGAGAAGCGTCCGAGCACACCAGCAGTAAGGTTTTTAAATCAGCATCTGTTCGCAAAAAAAATGGTCCGTGCAATCGCAAAACGCAGTTTGAAATTACTTCACAGTGAAGCAGGACTCGGATCACAACCTCGTCGTGCCAACTGAGAGCACGGAGAAAGTTAAAGCGAACTGGGAGGGGGTAGGACTGATGCTCGAGCGTAAATGCACTTCAGGGTTTTTTTGTTCCAAACTGATGTCTAATCAACTTAGAAAGGGACTAAATGGATTAAAATGAAGTATTAGTAAACTAAATTCACTTTATTTGTATCCACAGTTTTTTTGCAGCTCAGGGCTAATTAATTTGAACTCAATTTACCTCTAGACACCTGTCTCAGCACACTGGCCTTTAAGTGTCTCTAACAATAGCACATTGAATAACGCACCACCGAGCTGCTCGCAGATTTGACAGAATATGCTATCCACAGCATATTACAGAATGACACATTTGATTTCTTACAGCACTTAACAAGTAACCTCCTCTCTCAAGAAAAAGCTGCTCCCAAAAGAACATGATGGATTCAGTCCTATGACCTACCGGAACTCCTGTACTCCAGAGCCACCATGGACAAATGCGTTTTTCTAAAACCAAGTTTGAAACTGCTGCTCCAGAAATGAGAACAAAATCCTGTTTTCAAAACAGAATCTGACTCTGCAACTAATACCCACCCATATTTCCCATTTTATCATGAGACGGCATTTACATCAGTATTGCAAATTAAAATCCATCATAGCCTTAAAATCCATCATAGCCTTAAAATCCATCATAGCCTTACCTCAGTTGTCTCTGAAAAACAGAAACGAATCCCCCAAATGTGCAACCTCAGTTTCCAGGAGAAAAAAAAAAAAAAGGAAAAAAAAATAGTATTTTTTTTATGTTTAGCACTAATTAACTTCCACCATACAGCAGATAAGGAGTGCAGATGGATTTTCAGGATGAAAAAAAAAAAACCTCTTGCACTAGTCAAGTAGGATTTTTTAAAACTCGTAAATACCGAAGACACTTTGTTCTTCCTTGGGACTGTCACACGGAGCCTCGCGCAGCCCGGTTACTTAAGTTAACTAAGGGGAGATGTGGGTAGTAAACAAGCCTGGCTGTGTCCAGTGGCTTTCCACACCCTTCTGTTTATAGTGAGATGACTTGCACGCAGAGGTCACCCCATCAACAGCTCCTGTCTTTCAGTGGGTATCTAATGCGCTGCGTTTGTCCCAAGGCTCTTTTAATGAAACCACCTTCCCCGTCCCTGCTCGCCGGCTGTCGCTATGACACATCTGCTCCTTATTGTGCGAAGCCCTATTAAGTGTTAAAATACACAGACAAGACCTACCTGGGCATATATTCTGCAAGTAACAGGGATTTTTACAGGCGCGAACCTTGTTCTGTGAATATTGACAAAATAAAGTCTTTTTTAAAGATCAAAGAAAGAATTTCGCCGGCCATATTCATCTTGCGAATAAAAGAAATTCAGGAGGAAGGAAGATGGATGCCATTGTTTGATCTGGACTTTAAAACTTCTACAAATCCTCCCCCCAAAGGATAATGCATGTGCCTGTGCCAGAGAGTATTTACTTGAACATGTTAACATGCTGGAAACAAGAGATGAGGAGCGTCCTCCAGCTCTGCTGCAAAATGACACAGAGCCAAGAAAAACAAGGGTCAAGTGCCAGGACCCCAAGGCAAACACCAAGTCGATTCTGGGCCGAAAGAATACATGGAATCCATGGTTCTTACAAAACAAAGCGAATGCACAGCGGCGTACAGATCCCGGGTTTTACGCACACAACGTGCTACTGGTTACACAGGGTCTGCGATCCAACTGGCAATGGTTATTTTCTTCATACAGCGTTGCAAACCGAAAAAGGACAAAGCCCAACCTGGCTTTTCCTTGCTGGAAGTTACTCATCACAACAGACTCACCTAAATCAACTGCATCTTAAAAACGGGAACAAGAACGTGGTGGTTAGCATTTCTCTTCCCAAGTCCACAAAGTCTCATGAGAAATGAGAATTGAGAACTGTTTCTAAATTTCTACTGATACTTTTTTTTTTTTTTTTTTCCCTCACTCCTTAGCCATGGGGCAGCACTGGAAAGTTCAGGCTTGCTTCACGTGGAGACGTGAGACTGAAGATGGCACTCTCTCCCCATGCAAACACAAAGTTGACCGCTGCTCAGAAACCCTCTTTGAGTGAAAGTTACACCTGCAGTGCATTTTCGGCACCAGTTTTTGTCACCACTGCGGCATCAGAATGACAGATAGCAGCTTGGCTCCGTTAGAGCTAATAAAACATGATTGATGAACTGGGCTCGAAAGCCCCGTCAGTTCAGATTGGGTTATTTGTGCCATCATTTGACAGGTCCCACACTTTATTATTAGAATGGACTGTCAGGGCCACTAATAAATACATCCATCCAAGTTCCCTGATGCCTTTTTTTGGTGCATAAACCTCTTTATTAAGTATGAAAGCTTTTTCATATGAAATCTCACTTCGTTTTTACAAAATCCTTGTGCTTAGGCATACAATACATCCGCCTTAAACAGGTGCCTGTCAGCTGCTATTATCTCATGCACTGAAATCCAAGTAATCCTCATTTTACTGCATTATGTGGCATAATAAAGGCCCACCTCTTTGACAATGAAAACCCACTGGAGCATATATAAAGTGCTGGGGAGAGCATAATCAGCTTTCAGATGCCGTGTTTGACAGCAGCATCGGGCACAACCTCATTCTTAACCGCTGAAACAACCAATACGTCAGATGGGGATGGTGGCCAACGCAAGATTGCTTGTGAGCAACCGGGTTTTTCACCACCCAAAAAAAAGGGAAGCAAAGGAAAAAGCTACCATGGAAAACGCTGCCAAGGGAAGACTGAAAGCCACGGGACACGCACGAGCAGTGAGCTCTAAGGCTCAAATCCTTAGACGCCGCTCAATCAACTGCAGAGAGTCTTCACAGGAGCAGATGAGAAATAAAATTTGTCTCTCTTTCTACGAGGCATCAGGCAGAGGAAAAACAGCCTGGTTTCAGACTCCACAAGGAGTCAAGGAGCCCACCGTCACTCCCTTTCCACACCTCCATACGCAGGAGGTCTTCACTCAGCAGCTCCAAACCAAAGCAGACTCATTCGCCACCCGCTGCCACCAGGTCCCCTCTGTCCTCCTGTCTCCTGCTGCAGACTAACACGTCCCTGCTCACAAGGACCAAAGAAATGACCATCAGCCTTCTTCTTCTTCCCAGTAAAACAAGAGGCTTTTGTAGTTTCTCAGAGGGGAGGCAGAGTACACTCCCATACACTTTTAAAGGGGTTTATCGCATAGCACATACAGAGATGATCAGAGAAAATTATTACATTATTAAATTATTACAGCATGAGCACCTTTCTCAGGCTGACAGGGGAAACCACTGTCCCAGCATCCCTGTGACTGCTGAAACACTCTGTCTGCAGGCCGAGATTACCAAGGAGGAGATGTTTTCTATGTACACATAAATCAGAAGTTTGTTCATGCCCTTTATTTACACCACCGTCCTAATGACACATTCCTGTGGGACCTGCTCTAGGTGGACCTGCTCTGGCAGGGGGTTGGAATAAATGTTCTCCAGAGGTCCCTTCCAACCCCATATCATTCTGTGATTCAAATGCGGCAGGAAGGAAAATAGCAGACATTAGCGAATAAAAATTTTAGAAATTTTGAGAAAACATGAAAGCACGAGAAGTTAAATATTGTGAATTTCTCGATTAGTTCTGCAACCAAAAGTGTTTGGTTTAGGGCCACAGAAGTGAAAATTACTTCAGATGCTGTTTTTCCCGTTCTACGGTTTGCTTTATACGTTGTTGTTCACCGTTGGCCTGAAATACGGAGAACATCAAACCCAAAACAAAAGCTTACCAGCCGGACTTCAAGAAGTTGGAGAGAAGGAAAATGCTCAATTTATATAAGCGGTAATCTCTTTTTAAGATACTAATGGGAACATGTGCTTCCCTTGAAGTTGCAATTCCTATTTTCTTACTATTCCATCAGATTTCACATGAAGTACTTCTCAAGGAACATTAGAGGGAAGAACACACATTAGACACAACTTTTGTTTCTGTCGAGCAACCTCATGTAATAAATTCTGAGAGCCAACCCAACCACTCCACGTTTTGAGTCAAAAGGGAGTTTTAAGCAATCCAGTGATAAAATGGATGAAAAGTGTCATAAGTAGAGACACTTTTTAAAGAGCTATCTGAGATTTTGGGTTGGTCAAGAGTTTCATAACTGAAGATCAAATTCAATGCCAAATAATTATTTTAGTGGACCCTGAACTTGCACTCAAAGAGGGTTTGAAGGTGCTTTGATCAAGGGGACCACGACAGCCCCTGACTCTCCCCCTGGGGCCTCTCGGCATTTTCCCAGTGGTTGACTGGCTCTGGAGGGTCACAGCAGGCCCTGGGGGCATCAACCTTCATCCACATAATGGATAATGGTGCCTCCAACCAACCCAGCTTTGTCAAAAAACTCACTCAGATGCTTTTACCTTTTTTTTTTTCATTTTTAATTCTAGTCACAAAACTGTCAGAAAGAATTCCCAGATCAGAACTGTTCTGCTTTTCCAAGAAACTGAGATTAAATTTAAATTCACAATCCCCTTTAAGATGGCTTTGTTATCTTCTACTTTGTTTGCTTGTTTTTCTCATAGACCTCATGGAAAGACAAACCATCCTTTGAATTTCACTTCATGGGTCTCCTACCCACTCCATGGCTTGTCTGTAAAACCAAGGTAGTGAGACAAACCAAATAATGACTATTATAATACTCCCATCGATAGGCAATACTGTATTTATTAGATCCTCCAGCCACCTGCACTTTTTTCATTATTGAAACTGCTACCAAACCTAAAAGCTGTTTGATTATATCTTGAAAAAAAAAAATTCACTAAATTCCAAGTTCAAAGAAAAAAACCAGGCATCTGAGTGTATCAGAATTTCAAACAGCAATAACTGAACAAGTTCATAAACATAAATAAGGCATTACACTTTGTAAACATAAATTAATGACAGCAACAAACTGTTCATATTTACAAATCATGTTCCTGAAAGAGCTTTAAAATATCATATTTTTTTTAAAAAAAAGTTCTGAGGTCTTCTCAATTTGCTTTATGTTTTCTCAGCACTCATATTTTCCCGTTTGCTTCTGCAGTCTTACATGTAACTGTGAAATCCAAGTACACAACTTCATGCCTTTAACTTGAAATATTAAGCCTTTATCTGGAAACAATTATGTCATAAAAACAATAAAATTGTCATAACTGGCAACACAGAATTTTCTGCCTCAACATCTCCATCTCAGTTTCTTCCCCTTATTTCAATGACATTTTTTCCAAAAAAGTACTTATTTACATCTCAATTCTACCTGATATTTTAAGTATCTCTGATATTACTTCCGATTTAAAACAAAGAAATAAGTAAAATGCTAAACTTTTTAAAATGCATGTCAAGTTCAAGGTACAAACTTTGTAAAAAGAATTTTCAGATAATTTCTCCTAAAGGCAAGTTGTCATTTATCACTTTATCTTTCAAAGGTATTCAAAGTAAAAATAATTTTTTAAAGTTTTAAATCAAGCCCCCACCAACTATTATGTGTTTTTATTACCACATTTTCTAGGCCTCCAATCAAGACGAGTAACATGTCAGTGCTGGGCACAAATATGATCTCAACACTGAAAGCTTAAAATCTAGTTTTTCTTATGGCTCTAGAGAGTCAACTCTAATATAATCTTCCAGGTTTATTTTATGACCAAATAAAAAGTTTATTTAAGTAAGTATGGGAGAGAATTACAGTTATGTGAAAGTTGGAAAGGAGTTTCAATTTTTTAAACAGACCTTGAAAGCTGCAAGGGAAGTAAGAAGTTGAATTGCGGGGGAGTTTTTGACTTGAACTTCTGATCAGCAGACCACGCTTTCAATCATTTTAACCATGATGTGTTCAAAGACGATCCGCAAGACCATTTGAGTATCTGACTGCTCTTAGCCAAGCCTCCCATCCAAGGTAACATCCAGTATGAGTAAACAATATGCAGTCCATTTATCTAATTTTTTCAGATGGAAACAATACACTTGTCCTGAGGTTTTGGCTTTCGTTGTGCTCCCATGCCAGGACCAGCTCTCCTCCCTCTTCCCCCTCCCTCCATCCACACGTGGCGACTTCACTGTACACACTCAGAAATGATCTTAGAATCATTTCGGTTGGGTCTGCATAAATCAGATTCCTGCAGTTGTCAGCCCAAGTAGGTTTATGTGCAGGAAAGAACTTGTTCACTAGATGGTGATCCTCACAGTGGCTCTCAGGCAGGTAGAAAAATCTCTGCTTACTCTTTTTTACCACCATTGAAAGATTCTTGCTGTCCTGTTAAAATTCTTCCAGTAGCCTGTGCCTGGGGTGCAGCATGTTGCTTCCCAGCAGTTCAGGCTGGTTTTG
>JAOXNO010000024.1:62829755-62845423 GCA_028565335.1 Limnodromus scolopaceus
CCCTGGGCAGCCCATTCCAATGCTTGATAACCCTTTCAGTGAAGAAATGTTTCCTAATATCCAATCTAAACCTCCCCCGGCGCAACTTGAGGCCATTTCCCCTTGTCCTATCTCCTGTGACTTGGGAGATGAGACCAACCCCCACCTCTCCACACCCCCCCTTCAGGTAGTTATGGAGCGCAATAATAGACAATAATTAATAATAAGGACTGACATCCCACTTCAGAGAGCAGTTCAGCCCTGAGGCTCTTCCACCACGCAACCCAGCAAACCAAGATCTGATTCGCTGTTGCAGAGGCCACTCCTCTTCCTCAGCTGACTTCTAGCCTGGGCCCCTCAACGGGGAGATGCAATTTGGTGGATGAGCCTGAATTTCGGTTCACTAAATACCTACATAAATTTAGACGCTTGAAGCAGTGCTGCGAACTCTCCCTTTTTTTTTTTTCATATTTAAACAAAGAACTTCGTAGCGTAATCAAAGATTTTGCTTCAGTGAAAAAGAAACGCAACACTGGGAACCTTGAGGCCGATCCTTTAGTTTTCAGTTAAATAAAATCTAAACTTCTGGTTTCTATAATAAGATTTGTCATATAGACAAAAAGGGAGGGATGGCCACAGATTACTAGGTTAGTTTTACAGCTCAGAGGGACACATTGTCTCGGAACTGGTTATTGGAAAAGGAACACAAATAGGACCTGGAGGTACACCAAGTTTAAGAATAAACTAAGCAGCTCAAAGAGGAATTCTAAGGGGGAGAAGTAGCTTGAAACAGCTACTATTTCAAGGAAAACTAGGAAATCAAATATAAAAAAGAGCTGACAGACTGTTTCAGAAGAACATGTGTGAATGACCAATTAACCTTGAGCATTTGGAAAACATTAACTAATGTCTTCCATTTGACACTGTGTGAAAAGATCATAGAACTACTGCATGAAACAAACTATGTCTTGCTTTTCCTGTGTCTTTATCACATGAACTTCATTACTTTACCAGCACAGATCAAGATGAAATCAAGGGGCCTTAAAGCTGAAGACAGAAGATGGAGTTTTTCATTACTGTATATTTTTATGATAAAATACTACACAGATTGTTAGATTTCTGGGGTTCCAAAAATTCACTGAGAAGTTGTTCTGCAAAATTAAGTTAAACAAGCCGTTTTCTGAAGGTTGGAGAGCAGTTTCAGATAGCTACTTCAACTCAAAGGGAACTAGAAGCAAGAATTAATATAAATGGGAGCTGTGATAATAGTAAAAAGCCAAAAAATAGAAATTAAAAGATTCTTAGAATTTACCCAGGAATTTGGGCACTAAATCATGCAGGTTTTTGAAAGTTCAGTTTCAAAGGTTCCGTAGTCACTGACTACACTGATTAGGTTAAATAGAAGGACATACAATTAATTTCACCCACATGAAAGAATTTATAATGTGATTTAAAAACCCCCAAAGATCAAATATTTTTGCAGAATACAATTAAAGTTCGCTAATCATTACGATGTACAACCTGTTACCCAGAAGCCCCTTTCAGATTTTGTCTCGGTGTTCAAGTTATACAAGTTTTGAAAGTTACCAAGTTATGAAGGGCTGATTAATGAGCTGATTCACGTGATTCAGTGCCTCTGCCAACGCTAAAGAGATGGCTGGAAGTCTACCAGGGCAAGCCTGAAGATTGTCCTGAGGAGGTAAGGCAGCCTGATATCACACATGCAAACTATCCAAAGGTGTGGTGAATACAATATATTTCTACAAGACTGTCTTGCTACAGAGACTGACAGGTTTTTTTCAAAGTGCCATTATAGTATCTAGAAAGACTAGCACAAATAATTAAGGGTACCATAACATTCCAAAAAACTTGTGTTTGTCATATGGACAACTGTTAGGGAAGCTACATTTTAAAGGTTATGTATTTTCTACTATTTAAATAATTTGCATTCATTGTGTGTTTAAAACTTACATGTTTTTAAAGTATTTTTAAATGACATTTGTAATTTTACCATTCTATATTAAAACTAGAGCTTTCTAGAATTACTGAGCGAATAATTTTTTTTTTTAAAATAGTGTTATTGACTCATTAAATTTATAATGAGAACTTCTATTTTAATCTCAGCCATATACAGGAAATAAAACTTATAATTCAAGATCAGAAAGTAAACTACAGTATTATCATATACCAAATAAAACATTGTTTTATAATATACAATGGATAAAATGTTGCCAATTTCTTTTTTTTCAGATAAATATTTTGTTTTCACCTGCAGAGAAATGAGTGTTCCTAAACACTAAGTTTTAGTTTTCTTATCAAGGGAAACCAACTTTTTCTTCCTCTAATGTAAAGGAATTCAATGAAGATATGCAAAAGCAGGAAATTTGCTCTTTTCCAATCCATATAACAAATAAACCAATAATAGCTTAGCTTTGTTAAACTAATTTTCAAAGGTTTCTGGTTTCAGAACCTTTGAAGTTCTGTGGAAGCAAGAAGAAACATAATTCTCAATTTAAACTCATTTTTTCAGAGGTCAGTAATTAATTTCATTTGTAACTTCTAAAAATCCTTCTGTATACCTTTCAACACCTTTGTGCATCCAGACAGCTTTGAAAAATCTCTCCCAATGTGAAGACTTGTTCCCATAGTAACTGTGATTAATAATTCTCTTGTATAACAAATCTTTAGACTTGCATGAAAATATTTTTGTTATGTATTCAACCAATCTAAGGCTATTGTATTTCAATAAAAGAGATGGAAATGTTGGTTTTCCGCATTTTGGTGGAATTCTGATTTGCATCCAAAATACAGGTTGATCCAAACAATGAGTTCAAATTTAAATTTCTACAAAATAACAAATGTTGTATCATTGTTTTAACAAAATACAAACTGAGATCCAGAATTTGAGAAACCCGACAAAACTACTTTTAAAATCACGTTTCCCTAAATGCTTGCTTTTCAGGTGTCATGCAAGAGAAATCCACATTTCATAGCTATACTCTCAATGCTAAGGTTTCTAAAGAAAATATAATTTCAAAATACTCATAAAAAGCAAGATAAAGACCTTTATTTCTGATGGGTAGTTCAAATCTTGGTTATAATTGGTGTTTTAAAATCACTTTGACTTAAACCAGACAACCTTGGGAAGTAGAATGACTTGAATGAATCCTAAACCAGACAACCTTGGGAAGTAGAATGACTTGAATGAATCCTAAACCAGACAACCTTGGGAAGTAGAATGACTTGAATGAATCCTAAGAAATCTTAGACAAGAGCAAGACGCCTGTTATTCTGGACGTCTGATCTGTCACCACTAAAAACAAGAGCAGATCTCCCACAGATCTCCCAGGCCAGACCCGGAATGCTCTGAACAGTCTGGGGCACGTTCCTCCTTGTTAGCTTGATTTTGAGTCTCTGGGCTCTCGGGGTGGCGGAACAGACCTTAAGACCGAAATGAGTGAATCTAGAACCACAAAATAGACAAATTTATATCCCCGCTCATTCACAAATTGTAGACTACATCTTTATATGTATTATCTCTGAATTCCAATTATTAAATATGTTTGAGCTTATAAAGGTGTTGCTGATCCACTGAACATTCAGGAGAGAGACTAAACAGGTAACGCCACTAAAAGGAGCCCACATTAATAAGTTAGTTATCCGCTCCTATAGTAACTTACACCTTCTTCTGGCTCTTTGGTATGTAAATTGAAGTGACCCAAACCAATTTACATTCTCAAGTATACATCAGAAAGCGGGTGGAAATCTAGATTGGCTGAACTTACAAATTCCAATTTCTTGGCAAGTTAGATATCTCACCTAAAATCTCCTTATCCATTTATACATTAGGAAATGTGGACAAACCAATTATGGAACAGACACAGACCCAGTGAGATCAAAAGCAGATCAGTATGCAAGGGCGATAAGCCTAATGAAAACATGGTTTCAAATGGCATATTTTATACTCAGTGGGAGCCAACCCGGACTTTGGAACATGGAAAAAAGCCTTCAGGGACAGGTCCAAATGCACAGGGCTTACGTCCACCTACAAACTGTGGGGAGCAGGCACTTTTTAGCAGTAAAGGAAAGGCTAAGTTAATGGCCTGGGGGTTGTTTTGACTTTGAGCCAAGGCAATTAGGGGACTGCACAATTATGCCTGTCCTGGACAAGAAGACTACCAGAATGTTCTACAGAGCTGCGCTCTTCCAAGTAGATCATGTCCAACTGGCCAAGGTTTAATTTTGCAACTTAACAGTGATATTAAACATTTGTCCAGATCTCAGTGTGTGCTTGAAGAAAGAATGGGATGGAGTGTTAAACACATAAAGACTAGCCAGCATTACCCTCAAATCTGTCATCTATTGAATGCATCTGGGAGAAGCTGGACAGAAAACTAGACCCTCTAAAATAAATCCACAGATCACTGAAATCTTGCAGTAATTCTCACTGAAAGCTAGAAACGAATTGGATCAGCAGGCAACGTTGCAAACACATACACACCCCAGTGTGGGTGCACACCCACCCTCAAAAAACAGACTTCCCAACATCTGCCAGGCCACCACGCCAGAAGTGAGTTTTCTCTTTTCTGACTGGGTAGTATTATTTTTATGTGCAGCTGTTGAGCAAAATATTCTCCACAGCCCTCGGATAATAAATCCTTTGAACACATCTAAGTGTGTGTGCATGTGTGAAGTGGTGACTCTTCTTTGAGTGTTTCCAGCCTGCATTATAATACTCAACTTGTTCCAAAGCCTACAGCAGTTACTTGGAAGACTCCTCTGAGCGTCAGTGCATTTTGGATCAGCTCCTGGAGAACAAAGCCAACTTGAAGTTTCATTGCAGTGCAGACGTGTATGGAGGAACCCAACAAATACAGAATAAAGAACCTGGCTGCTAACACACGGTGGAGCGTCCTGCATTTTAACGTAACAGTGACACAAGGGCTGACGGTCCAGCACTGGAGAGGTTACAGCAGCGATCTCAGTGGCTCAAAACCAAGTGAAATGTGCCCCTCTAGTAAGGCAGAAGGTATTCTGTTTGGAGGCACATGGAGACCCCAAATGAATACACCCTGAGCTAGCAGAGTGTGTCACACTGCATTCCTGGAATGTGTGATCTCCCTGTAGTCACCATCACGCTATGCTCAAAGAGCTTCTCAGACATGATCCAGGTCAACGGAAACTTTTCTACAGTCAGCAATTCATCTTGATATTTTCTAACCAAACCTCAGACAGCAAGAAGTTACTATGCTGATGCAGAAATCAGGACATTAATTTCTGCGAAAGACAAAAGGTAAGCACCAACACCTTTAGTTTTGATATTACAGCCATTTATGACCGTACTCCAGCAAATGGGCACTTGGCCATTTGTAAGTCTTTGCTTAAGAACCTAAGAAGGTCTGTTCAAGATAAAAAAATGCATTGAGCCCAATACTGAGCTTCAGATAAGGTGTAAGAACAAGGAAACCACACAGTGATACTTGACTAAACTACTCTCCAACCCCGCAGCAATTGTTGGACTACATTAGCTGAGGGATACTAATCAGTAAGCTTCATTACCTAATTTTGGGAACTTCAACTGTTAACTTTTTTGACTGTTATTATAAAAAAAAAGGTACTTTTTTTCCTTGATGTCCTCTAATCCCTTTTGACTGTTTCATTCCATGTTTCCTATCTTCTAACCAGAACTTTATCCATGTGAGGATCTATTCTCTCCTCCTAAGCCTGTTGAATGTCCTCAGAAGTGTTCCATGCAGAACACTACCTTATGCCTTCTGGAAACGTATGAAAAGCTGACGAGCCAGATCTCCATCTCGAGAGAATTCTAGAACAACAGTGAGGCATGAGAACCCTTTACTGTCTTGCTTACCATTGCGTAAAAGAGGAATTTGGGGGTGCTAAGATCCCTACTGCATGAAAAGTTCATTTTTAATTATGTATACCAAGCAGATACTATAGTCACATATACTGAGAAATTAGTAATATTATGATACATCAAATTTCAGTTTTCTGATTCTAGTAGAAAACAACAAGAGAAAGGAAATGCATCAAGAAAAGGACCTTGAGTCCAGCCCATGACGGCTGCAGAAGGAGTTCCTTCAACTTAGGGTCTGTTCATGTGATTACTCATTCCCTCATCTAATGAGGCCCAAACATGGGCTGGGCTGTCAGGCCAAGCTAATGGCACCATATCGAAATTGCATTCATTCAGGAACATGGAGTATGTGGCAGGCTCATGGAGCATTTGTGGCTGGCATCCTTCGGGATCATTTCTCCAATGCCAGCCATGCTTCCCAGATAAACTTCTGTTATAGCCAAGCAACAAAAGTCCTTATAAACAACATGCATAATACAAACACTAATGTAATCCACATGAAGATGGACATTATAGCAGAACACGGGAGAAGCTGCACATGTGTGACTGCACGTATGTATATAACATAGATGTGATAGCACGGAGTAGCCCAAAGTCTTGCAAATTTTGGACACAGCCTCAATAAATGCTACCTACATTACTTACCTCTAAAATATACTTATGATAATTAACTACTATAGATGTAAGAAATTCTGCGTTTGTTTTCTGGAATAATGAAGATGACTGGTTATATATGACTGAATCAAATGAAATATTAAAACAGAAACAGGACTGATATTCTGCTTTAAATTTTGAAACAGAAACCAAACTTTACAAAGTAAAGATCTTGATAGCGTAAAAAACCCACCACAGCTTCATGAAAAGCACTGCTCTTCTAAAGTAGGTCCTTTCTTAGAAACAGAGCAGACACAGCTTCCATTTATTATTTATGGTGCCTTGTGCCCATGTCAGCTCCTGATTAATAATTAAAATTAATCTCATTAAGGCAGATTTCATTACAGGATAATTTAAATAAATGATGAATTGGCTCCCAGATGTCACCATTTGTGCCATCTTTTAAAAGATGCTGCTGATGACACAGATTTAGTTTTATTTCTAACCTGAAAACCCGTATTATTTAACGGCTTTATAGCAATTTTTCACAAGCAAGGCACATAACCTGAAATATAATTCAGATAAGGTGAGACAGGCACTTCCAAGAATAAACAGAGGTTTATGGCACTATGAAGGATGAGAAGATCAGCTTCACATTTCTTAAAAAGAATTCCATCATCAATACTTGTGAGGATTCTACATATCAGTATTTTAATCAACTTATTTCTCGTAGTACAAAGTGGCTGAGAGTTGCAAAAACAAATTATTTCAATAGGTTTATGGAAAAATAGTTAGAATTTCCAAATTCAGTGTCTCAAACCTTAAGAGAACCAGAGGAGACAGAAGAAGGAAAAGAAGAAACGTGGCTGGCAGCAGAAGATGAACCTGGCTGTACCATACTTCCCACTACCCTGTTCATAATGCTATGCAAGTTTTCTCTTGCTAACTGAAAAAAAAACCCCACAGCAGGATATCAACTGCTCGTGAATCAGCACTATTAGAACAGGCCAGAAAGAAAGAGCTAATGAGGGTGTTTCATAAGGCATCGAGCAAACAAAACAAAGAGCAGAGAGGAAGCCAAGAAGTGACATAAAATACTGTGTCAAAAAGGCTCAAAACAGTGGAAAGGCATTTTCTCTCTAATATTTCTCCAGTGTCCCATATCTTACAGTGACAGGTTACATTCCACAAAACCTCACAGACCTTTTTAAAAGACTTGAGTGCAAGGAATAATGAAAAAAAATGTATGAAGCTGAATGATAAGAATGCACCGTGCCACTCTGTACATTTGTGGGCTAATGGTGCTATTTTTAGGCAGCCACATTTGCCCAAGGCATGACCAGCAGCCTGCTCTCGATCTGCTGCATATTACTGCTTTCCCCAAACACAGTTTAGGGTACAAAAACCACCACAAACTTCAATTCATGATCACCAAACAATACTTGAATATATCAGACAGAGAGACGAAGGCAGAACCAGAGTCCCCACTTCAAGCACTATTCAGTTCACACCAGAGATTGCTCCAAATAAAGATGCAAGTTCTCCATCAGTATGGAAAAAGCTTTAGTACTGATACTTTTGATTAAAATAATCCAAAAATACCCAGAATGCTTTGAATGTTGAAGCTGCACCTGATCCATTCAGACCATCCAAACTCTACTGCAGGACTGCTGTGAATGAAGCCCTCAACGGAAGGAAGATCATTGCTCCTGGGATAAATCTGATGGTCATTTTGATCACCAGATAATCTTATTGAACAGCCAGTAGCGTGACCAAAACTGCAACCAACCAGGTACCCGTGAATAGGGTATCAAGAAGAACAGATGTAGGTATTTAGAAATAAGTAGAACCTTGAGCCCTAATTTACTTTTTGGGCTCCACACGTAACACACAGAGGGAGAAAGGCGACGCTAAAGAAGTCAGTGTCCTGTAATCTTCTCCCCGGTGGGAAATGCTGATAAGACAGAATGGGCTTGATTGATAACCTGCCATTTACCAGTTAGATCAGTGACCCACCACTCTGTCGCTTGGCTTCTCAACTAGGAGCCACCTGGCCCAGTTAGGTGCCTAGGCAAGACTTGCCTTTCTTTCTCCCATAAAAAGAGGAAAGGTGTAGCTCGAAACAGATATACACATATTTAAGTTCTCAGTCTCATCTGATACTCAGCAACATAAAGGCTGCTCAATTCCCATGTCCGAGAGGAATGAAACCCCCCCACACATAGACACATACAGAGATACCCCCCAAATATCTTAACTCCCTAACTCCCATGAAGTCATATAAGACATTACTTTTAGAAACTTCCTGCTGAGGATAATATGCAGAAGTGGGACAGGTACCTGGAGTAGTACATGTCAGCATCTAAAATTGCACTCCTCAAACCCCTGCTTATTACCTGTAATTCTTCTTGACTTCATATCTCTGCTTCTCCATAAAGCCAGAAATGTCTTATATTGACACACTGACAACTCTTGTCTCTAGTTTTATGTCCATGAAGCATCATGGAATGGTGCATCTTTGGTATTCTTGCAAATACCACAGATGCTGCTTTGTTCCTTATACGAATTAGAAAATATGTAACTGCTTTTCTTTTTAAAAAAAAATAAAAAATAAATTAAATGACTACATTACTGTGCAATTCAGGAAAGTGCTTATATATATAATGTTCAAATTCATAGAATATCTGTATGAATCTTTAAAGCATTCATACGTAGTTTATTTTTAAATATTACAGGAATAAACGCCTTTGTTCTATAAATCTGTTCTAACCCTCTCTTACCATCTACAAAATTAATACATCAGTCCTTCAACACCGTATCACAAGGCTTCCAGCGACAAACTACTGCCTGAACTGTGAAAGACAGAAAGTCCCTGTTTATTCTTGTCAGTCCCATGGTTCCACTGCACGCTGTAACAGTCTTCTTTTCCTAGAGCTACATTTTAATTATCATGAAGTGTTGGTTTGACTTGTATTATTTAAGTTATTTAATAGCTCATCATCAAAAAAAATGCATTTTGCAATGAATTTAGAACAGCTATAATTTAGCTAAGTGTGTGTATATATACACTTTAAGGGATGATTCAACAGTATTTCCAAGGGGGAAAAAAGAAGTTAAAACAAAACTAACATTCTGGGTTGACAGCAAATCCAAACAGAAAAAAAAAAAAATCTATTACAGAGGAGTTGATGGTAAATAAAGATCTATCTAAACAGTAATAAAATTAATATTTTATTATTAATAAGTGTATATATGTAAATATATATATAAATATATATACAGAACACACAGGTAAGTGATTTTCTACATCTTACTGTTGCCTTTAACATAATATACTAGTGAGCAGACTAAATGCTATTCTTTCTTCTCTTTTTTAAAGAAGCCTTTAGCAAAGTTCTTTTGTGCTTGTCAGACTACACACCTTCTGGCGTTCCTCAGGCATAAAAGGAAAAAGAAATTAAAAAGTGATGTATAATTCGGTGCTCAGTGCTATGTCTTCATATTTCCTTGAAGAATTACAGTGTTCCTTCTGGTGATTTAACACCATCACCTTATACTAAGCTAAGATGACATTTTGAGGCATTATCATGGAGTTTTAAACACAATGATGCTATAAATGCATAGCTTGCATAGATCAGTGGTGGGTTCTGCCTACTGTCTCTAGAACTGCATACTGCCGGTTTGCAATTACTAATTTAGTCAATTCTACTATTATTCTGGATCAAAATGGATGTACATCATTAGCATAACTGTGTGTCACTTAACGAAGGTGGAGAAGGGCTGAATTTGCTTTCTCCCCCACACACCCCCTTCACTCCTGATTCCATCTATGCTTGTGTTTTCCTTAAAGTCTTTTCTCTGCCAAGAAATGAATGCGGCTGAACACATGCAGAAAGCATGCGAAGACCCAGGGAAAAGATCTAGAGAGCCCACAGCTACCCTGCCTTCAAAGAGATAATTGCAATTACTACTGTCTGTGACAGAGGAACTATTTGATACTAATAGGAGAAAAATCAAAAGGAAGAGAGAAGCCACATCTCAGTGGTTAGATGCCACACATGAGTGGTTTCTTGGACCAGTCAGAAGAGGACAACGGTAGCTGATGTACTATTCTGGTTGCTTTACCTGAATAAATTTGCTTTGCTACTCATTCCTTGCCCGTGTTCCCTTTGAGGCAAGAGAGAAATGCTCTACCAGCAACATCAAACGCTCTTACCAAAACGAGACATACAGCTGTTCTCCACCAGTTTCCTGCCAGACCCATGAACTCGGAAGGACAGCAGTGGAAGGGGAAGAGCAAAAGGACTGAAGCAGGAAGGGGATGCTTTTGCTCCTGTAGTTTTGCCCTGGTCTCTCAAACCTCTGTCTACTTAAAAACAAAGAATCGCTTATTTCACCTATGTGTGAAGCTTTCCATCTACCAATGACATTGATTATAATTGCTTTTGATTGGCTTCCTGGAACTAATTTAATTTTATACTATTTATAGTTATGGGAACATCACTAAAAAATAGACTGACTTCTTATCAATGACTTTGAATGACTCTCCTGAAGTTTATCAATTCAGCAAATAAAAGAAATTCTCTTAGCACAAATTAAAACCTCATAGAATTGCACAAATTATCTCAGTTCATTAGCACACCAAGAAGTTAATAGATATTTACTAGTTTTAACCATTCATCTTACAGGCAGAGCGTAGCCCAGCATCTGTTGGATACAAAGTGAAACAATAATACATTTATATCTTGATGTAATTATTTTCCTGTCAAAATACCCTTTTTCTTTCATGTGTAATTATAAAACCTGCACTTTCATCAACAATCTTTCTGCTACTTATTCAGCAATGTTCTACAAAGGATCTAAAAACTTAATTTTAGTGAAGAGTTGGAAGTATGTTAGGATGCCATTGACAATCCAAAGATTAAGAAAATAAGGGCAAATATTTTTTATTTCAGAATATTTTAATAAAATTTATGCTGTCAAAAGTATGTGACACTTTGAAAGGATGAACTGACAGAACAGTAAGCCTGAAAATTTAATTCAAGAAACCCTATAGTTCTTTGGGAAGTTTGTTTTTTTTTTTTCCTAAAAAGGTGGTTTTCAGTTAGGTCCTTTCCAACAAACCCTCATCACTTTTACAGGAGTTAGGTGAACAGGTAAGACTTTTCCCATTTTTTGCTCAGCTGGGAACTTAGGCACCGCTTCTCCATTACCACAGTCCAATTCTAAAGCTACTTTAATTCTTAATGCCTTAATCACTTGTGCTTATTAAATTATTTAAAAAGTGCTCTGAGCAACAAAGAAAAGAAGGATCTTCCTCTGCAACTAATGAAGCAAAGGAAAGTTCTTGTTTCGCAGAACCTGAAGGGATGAATGGGCAGCTGAGGAAAGATGCCCTTGAAAGTTTAGTTTTATGCCTTTTGCCTTATTTTTCTACTTACAGAAGAGGGAAATTAAAAAAAAAAAAGAAAAAAGATTTGCAGTCTCATTATAAATTTCTTCCCAAAAGGAAATCATTATTTTTCATGGTTCTGTTTATTCATAATGTCTCGTGATCATCTTCATACTCAGTAATTCTTGCACCTCGAGATATAGGCTACAAACCCAAGGCTGCTGCTCCAGTGTCATCACACACCACACGCCCAAAAGGTTATATAGGGAATCTGTATCATCTCTACATCTCCTCATGTAAAGCTGTAAAACAGGCAGCAGCTAGAAACATCATGAAAAAGGGAGAAAGTCAAAGCCTTTTCTTTGGTACCCAGTACATGAGCTACCAAACAGTGGTGTCTAGCAAGGGATAAATGTAAATATGAAAAGAAAGGGCCAATGACCACATAGCGGTGGTACGCGGGCATGGCAGGCAGATGGGTGATTGTGTCCACCCTTCAACCAACCTGTTTTCCACAGGGTTGGAAAGTGGTGTCCAACCTGTCAATTAACAGCTGATAACTAGGGGATGATATACTCCATCTTACCTGCAAAAAATGTTCTTTAATGAGACTAAGCACGGAAAATGGCACCGTTCAAATAGCAAATACTACCAGCCTTCCCAGAGAACGTTCCATGTTATCACAAAGACCACAGGGGTCGAGGGGTGGGGTTTTGATCACTCTCCTCGTTATATTCTTCCCTTATATATATTTTTCCCTATATAGCTCCCAGGCTAAGTTTCTCTCCTAACAGAATTGCTTTAGCAATTAAGCATTTAATTAAAGCATTTAAAAAAATATTAAAGCATTAGGCTTTAGTATTACGCATTCTTCAAAAAACCCCAAGACTACATGTTAAGATGTGTCTGCCCAAGCAATGCAATAGTTAAAACGGTTATTAACTGTGCAACCAGAAGACAATTTGGAAGAAATGGTACAACTATGAAATGAGCATAACCACAGAAGACCACAGAACAGCTTTAAAAAGCACAACAACAAAACGTAAATGACTTCACCAAAATAAAAAGCCAACTTTTTTCCAACCGTCCAAAGATCCTTTTGGATATATCTATTTCATAATATTTTATTACATTGCCAAGTCGAAAGAATATTTTGTGTTTCATGAATATAGAGACAAAGCTTCTTGATTCCTGTGCGTTTCTTCTACTAAATACTCAACAGAGACCTCAAAGGAAACACTGGAACCTACCAGAATTCTCAGAAGTGACAAATAACATGCAAACTGCAGAGCTTATGTTATTTGAATAACCTCCCAAAATTAGACACCAAACAAATCTTGAAACATATTTGAGCTTTATGTATATACAACTACTTCGATGCAGTAAATATAGTAATATTTGTGATTTTGTGATTTGTGGCCTTTTTTTTTTGCCTTAGTAGAAGGGCAACAACACTAAATCAGAAATACGTTATTACAACACATTATAGAAATTATCAAGGGTGAAATCAAATTTATTGCAGCTGTAACACTTCCAAAAGAGAACAGGAATCTGGGTCTGTTCCAAAGAACACACTTTGGGCAGTCGATCACATGATCTTCGAAATAACTAAATTAATTTTGTTGTAAAAATAAAAACTAAACCCCACTAAATATCGAAACCAAAGAGTACAAAAGCGATTTCCAGATCGAGAAGAAGGCTTTCTTTAATTTCTTTAACAGCTGCCATGGCATCTAGCTTCCTAACATGAAATGCAAATATACTTTCTATCAATTACAACCTGTATTTATTCAAAACAAAGGGATTTAAGTGATGAATCCTATAAATACAAAGCCCGATTCAGCTCACAGACGAATGAACCTTATCAAAACCTGAAATCATCTAGAGCAGTAGGAGATTTCCAGAAAGCAGGAATAGCAGAAAAAAACCCCTAGTTTGTCTTCTAATATCCACCCCCAGAATGTCCCTGGTGGGAGATTACAGCCCACATACCAGTTATTCTTACGGGCCCCCATTCAGAAAAGCATACCTTTTCAGGAAAGCACTTAATTAAGCACATGCTTATATGCTTTTCTGAATCAGGTCCATGGTACCATAGGAAATGGGTATAACAGACATAAAATGCCTGAGTAAAAGTAAGGGAGAACGTAGCTCCATAGCATAAGCTTTCATTTATTTACTTTTGTATTTTTAAAGATATGATGCACTGCTAAAAACATAGCCCAGCTAAGCATACTCAGCTGTAAAATGCAGCATGGCCGAAAGGAGACCTGAGTATAACCATATCCCACCATATCCCAGGACCCATTCGGTATCTCACATGCTTCGTCCACTGCCAAAAGTGCTGCAAAAGGTGCAGAGTATTCTTTTTTTTTTTTTTTTTTACTATTTTATTTTCCAGCAGATGGGCAGCTTCGGGCATATTGATATAATGGGGATAAACAGCCACAGATCTGTTGGTCATAGTGGTCTGGAACTACTGATCCATACCTAGAGTGAGCAAAATCAGGGAAGAGAAGAACTCTGTACACATTCATCATGTGCAGGAAAGATGACATCAAGAAGGTCATTGGAGCAACCTGGTCTAGTGGGAGGTGTCCCTGCCCATGGCAGAGGGGTTGGAACTCAATGGTCTTTAAAGTCGCTTCCAATACAAGCCGTTCTATGATTCCTCCTCCTTCACTAGTAGCACTGCTGAGCACAAAATGTGTATTTTCCCTTGTATTCAATGGTGCTTTCTATGAGAAATACAAAGCTGAAAAAGAAGGTGCCCACCAGCAAGCAAGGCTGCCCAGAGGCTGCTTTGAGCAAAGCAGGAAGCTGACGGAGGGCAGACATGGGCCAGACGGATTAAGAGCCACTGCCAAGGTCTGAAAAAAGACGAGTTTGGATATGCTGCCATATCTGCATGTGACTATCAGCCAGCAGGACAACCCTGCGGTCTGCACTGGAGAAAACCAAACCTAAGGGTGGTAATTATGCGCCTGTATGGGAATACCAGACCCCTTATTTGGTTTCAAATAACTGTTTTGCTAAAAAAAGGTTACTTTTTTCCACCTAGTTCACGTTGATTTTCTATCACTTAAAATTAATACTAAGCTGAATAAAAGTATATAATAGCAGAACCATTCGGAACATTACACTGAGAATCACGAATTTTAAAATTACTCCACTCCTCATAAGAGCTTTGATCAAAGATATAAAGGCTAGATTTGCAATCTCCCTCCCTGCAAGATACCTATAATTTTAATATAGGAAAATGAAATGAAAAACTGGAGTTTCATTCCTTGGCAATTTTTATTAACACTAGAAATCAGCAGAAATTTAGTTAGTGGTTAACCCAAAGGAACAGTTTTCAAATAGGCAGCGTTCATAAATTGAGAACCTGTTGGCCAACCCAACCCCATGTAGCACTGAGATATTTCAGGGGGCGAAGGAAGGTTCTTTTTCAAGTCACAGCAGGATGACAAATAGATAGGACAGAAATAGCAGAGGGCAGCAAAATCTGCATACTAATTAATGCATTGCTACCATAGACTGACTTACAGCTTCCAAAGGCTTTACTTTTCATCCTGTGACAATCATTAAAGGATCTTTAAGGCATCGCATACCAAATCACAAACCCATGCAATCACGCAGCGGTTTCTTTACCATGTACTTTTATACATAATTATATACTTTTATATACTTTTATTATAATCATAGAATGGTTTGGGTTGGAAGGGACCTTAAAGATCATCCAGTTCCAACCCCCCTGGCCCTGGGCAGGGACACCTCCCACCAGACCAGGTTGCTCAAAGCCCCATCCAGCCTGGCCTTGAACCCCTC
>JAOXNO010000024.1:62884641-62897255 GCA_028565335.1 Limnodromus scolopaceus
CACCCAGACTTTGGGGCTGCAGGCTTTCCTGGCCATTCTAGTGTCAGAACCACCTTTTCCCATTTTTCGGGATTGGTTCCCTGGCAAGGGACGAGACTTCGCTAAGGAAAGGTAACCCCCTCCCTCCCAAAAAGGTCGTCCCGGGAGCCGGGGGGGGGTGAGGATCGAGGAGCCGGCGCAGCCCCCGGGGCTCCGCTTTGCGCTTGTACCGGGAGCTGCCGCCGGGGCTGTGCCCTGTGCCGGCCCCTGCTCGCTGCGGGAACCGGGCTATCCCCCCCCTCCCCCGCAACCCCGCACCCCGGCCCGCCCCGGTGGGCACGGCCCGCGGTCACCCCCCCGGGCTGGTCCGGCCGTCACACACCTCCAAGGTCACACATCCGAGGCCAGACCCCCTTCCCCTTCCCTGCTCCCCGGCAGCCACAGCCGGCAGCGATGGGGGCAAAGAAGGAGAGGGGTCCCCCCAAGGACGTGGGTCACAAGTCAGCCCGCGGTTGACTGACGACTGATCCACTGGTGTATAGGTAGAAAAAGTCCACACTTCACTTTTTCCTTGTGTTTCTTCTACCATAAAGCAGCACTGTGAAGTAATCCCGATTTTGGGGGAAGGCTGGGAGTATATGAGTGATTGAGTACGCTCAAGTGCTGCACGACAGGACCTGCTGCCGTGCCCTGTCACGGGATGCATTTATCTCCCTCCCCTCAGTGTGGATGGACGCAGAAGTCCTTTCCTGCTTGGAAACTGAAGGCTCTTTTCTGCTGGAAATTCAGCAGCTGCCTTTGGTCCTCTTTGCCACCCGGTGTGGGGAGGCAGAAGAAAATCCCTAATGGCCTAGGCACGTTTCAGACTCTTGTCCCTCACCTTGTGTTGCCTCCTGAGCGTTATTTCACCGGGTGGATTGGGTGGCTCTTGTTCAACCACCAGCTGCGTCACCCTCCTTCTGTCAAGTAACTTCACTCCCCGGGGGGTGCAAGTCAAAAATTCGAAAGAGGAGGCGAAAGTTAGGCCCTATAGCTGGAGAGAGATGTGAGAGAAAAGCCTCGGTGTTCAGAAGTACTGAATGTCAGAAGCTTCTGAGGTCACCAAGTCACATGAAATGACGAAAAAAAAAATAATTATGGATTTGTGAAGGTGCTTTTCCTACCTGCCTTCTATTTGCTTACTTTGCCGTCAGGTGATGCTATTTAAAGCGTAACTTTACTCAAGCTGCCTGCCTTTGAATTTCATAATTTGCATTTGACAAATTGTACTAACGCGGTCATCTTTCTCCTAAATAATTTCAGACTTGAGATGACTAAATCTTCATGAAAACAAGTCTATAAAAACCCTGTATTTGCTGTCTTGGGAGAGTCGCCACTCAGAAAGAGAACAGACGCGGAAAACTCTTTTGACCTACACAAATACAGCTAGAAAAACATTTAAACTAAAAAAGCCCCCAAAAGCCAGCCTTCAAATTGACATAGTGTAGGACAAGCCAGAAATATGAAGTGAATTTTGAAACAGAGTAACTGGGGGGGGAGGGCGAGGAGGAGTTGGTGGGGGGTGGAACTCAGATTTGCAGGAAATAATTGCGATTGACAACCCCGCCGCAGAGTAACAGTGGTGACTAACGCCAGCACCCATCTTGCTAACAGGCTCCTTCTGGAGGGAAACCTGCTAGCAACTTCCTTTGGAGAGGACTTTTGGGAAGGATCGAACGTGAGGTGCTCGCTAACGAAGGTTTTCTGAAGTCTGGTTTCCTTCCTTTCCAGAACCTGAAGGAAGGTTTCCTTCCACTTTACTTCAGCGAAGCCGATTCCTGTTGCGGGGACCGGTCCCGTAGTAACGTGGGTTGTTTTAATAGGCATATCACTTTAAAGCAAGCTTTTAACCACCTGGTGCACCCTCTTTTAAATTGTAAGGCACGGCTGGCTTGGAAAGAGGACGTATGGTCTTTGTTTGATGTAACACGTCTCAAATTGAGGAGGGATGGGAGAATTGCGCTGCTGCTACACGGTATGGACCAAAGGCAAGTCTCCCATTAAGAGACCTGGTCTTGAAGTCGTTGAACCCTGTTGGCTATTCCGCTATGGATTTCGGTGGAAGTGGGCAGGGTCATGGCACAAAAGTAATGAGCTTTTGGCTTCTTGGAAGGAAGACCTACAGAAACTGATCTCATAGCCAAAACACTAAATTTTCCCGGTGTTTTATTGTAAATATGACTTTCGCAGGTAGGAATTAAATGATGATTTTGGTTAAATCGGTGCCTTTGGGCTGAAGTAAATTCCAGTGAGCCCAGTGGAAGTGATTGCAGAAGATGGTGAATCCAAAATCTAGTGGAATATACTGAGTCATGTAAAGGACTGTGTGTCACCATACAGAGCCCTGCATTGAGAAGGTCATGCCAGAAATAGTCCTACCAGAGCCCAAGGAAGGGACCGTAGGATCCACTTTTACACAAGAATAGAAGAATAATACCTTATCCATTTAAAGCAACAGGGGAATGTAAGTAGGCAGGATGTAATTATCTAGATTGGTATTTGGCCAGGCACTCCTACACTTGCAAAAACTACCATAGGGTGTTTAATCACCGCGAGCGCTCGGTAGCCTTGGCTTTACCTCTTATGTAAAGGCAGCACTTGTGATCCTGTACTTTATGCTGGTTCAATACTGAGTCAGCAGAAGGATGTTGCCCTGCACCAATACCAGTTCATACAGTAACCTGGAGTTACCTTGGAGGTCTTCCATGCGAATACTATAGACCCAACCCTACTCACCTTGTGAAACCAAATGAGGTCACAGCCAGAAGTAGTGTGGTTCCAGGTAGTCATGTTTGCATATGTGACTACAGACAAGATGGGCTTCGGATTCTTCAGAAACAATTTTGAAGTGAAACCAATGTACTTTTTCATTGCATCTCAGTGGCAATAAGAGTTTGTTGTTGTATAAGCGAGGGGATTATACTTAGTTATTCCGAGAAAATCGAATGACAGACGGCCACTATTTCGGCAGTGTACCGTTATTATGATTTATTGAGATTCCTACCATACGCCGTATCCAGTTTAGGTACCTGTTGTAAATTTTGTTGTACGAAAGCAGGGCATTGAAATACAGTTTTCTTACTTTCAGGTTCAAGTATGAAATCCAAAAGCGCGTTAATTAGGCAAAGTTTGTTGATCTGTATACATAAGGTTATTATCGGTGCTTCATGGCCTTATAGTCATAAAAAGAAAGAATGAATGAGGGGTTCTTTTGCCCTGGTTATCGGATTTCAGGTTTAAAAAGAAGGTGACCCACCCTTTTCAGTAATTCGACATGCAGGGTTCAGCTGTGGGTTCAAAAGCAGGTTACAACTGGCGAGTCATTGTGCACTTTAAGTGCCAGCTGTGCCTTTAAGTATGTTATATAACCTATTTTTTGGTTTCAGTTTTCAAGTATGCCATCCTTTCAGTGTTATTATATTTCCATATATATATATATATTATTTTTTTTAATCCAAACAAAGCTGACCTCAATCATAAGGTTCCCTGGCTCCAAATGGCCGAGCTTTCCTAATATTTTATTTTGAGCGCCTCCGTCGGATACCTCATCGGATGGATATGTGCTGCGGGCAGTGCCAAACGGGGTGCCAGGGGTGTCCTCAATTATCTTCAGCGCTCGCCAGGAGAGGGCTCTGTTCTGCATCCCACATGCAGGCAAAAGTCCCACTGAAATCCGTTTTTTCCTTTAAAGCTGGCTTGAAACAAAGCTGGGGAAGCGCGAGGGAAAAGCTGCAGTTTTTCAGCTGGCTGCCCAGGCAGAAATCAAGCAGGTGTGCTTGATAATTTTAATTTGCATCCTGCCATTACACCAGCATCTTTTTTTTTTTTTTTTTTTTCCTTCCTGGGAGAAACCAGCTCCACTGCCAGCAAAATAACTGGTTCTTCATGGAAGTTTCATGAAGTTTGATTTAAGTAATATATGGCACCTACTTAAAGAAAATGCTGGGCTATGCATTATTTTTTTTTAATTTTTTTTTTGATTAATTGGTGTCTTCCCTGTCACTGTGGGACACAAAGGCTATGTCTGCACTGGTCAGGGCTAGCACACTAATCTGTTAGCTCAGAGAAGTTGTGGATGCCCCATCCCTGGAGGGGTTCAAGGCCAGGCTGGATGGGGCTTTGAGCAACCTGGTCTGGTGGGAGGTGTCCCTGCCCATGGCAGGGGGATTGGAACTGGATGATCTTTAAGGTCCCTTCCAACCCAAACCATTCTATGATTCTATGATTCTTGGCATGGTTTCGCTCTCACCAGCTAGTATTCTCCTAAAAAATGCCCTGGTGCAGGTGTGGTATGGGCCAAGGACCATTCCTGGTGCTTTGGCTGGCCCAGCCATCCCCGTGCTGGAGAATAGGACAGTTGATAATGAGAGTTTTAGCCTCACAGAAACCCTTCTCTGGCAGATGCCCCCAAGCCATTTACTAGGGCAGATGTAGCCTGAAAAGTCACTCTTAGACCTGCCGGTGTGTCAGGCTGTTGGGAGGTGGGAGAGATGTCAGGGCTGGTGTTACCTCACCTCCAGAACCTCTGGCTCTGGGGGAGGGCTGAGGGTGTGCCCCACATCCATCCCTGTTTATTCTGGCAGTAGATCCTTGCTTCAGATTTCCTTTCATCACAAATGAAATAAAGAGCAATCCTTGGATGATTCATAGAAATGTGAACGTTTTATTCTGTTTCATTGAACATTAGTTCTGCTGCTTAGTGTAATTCCCTTGTATTTGCTTTTTTATCAGTTTCACATTAAACGCAGTTTCCCAACTTTCTGATTACTTCTAGGATTTTCAGCCATCTTTTAAGAGTTCTCTCTGCTTATTTATATCCCTTTACAACTTTCTTCAGCAGAATAACTTTTTGAGATGGCCACCACGCTATTCCTATAAATCTATTTAAAGCATCCTCAGGTTCTGTGAGACATAAAACCCAGCAGTTTGAAAATATTTTTCAATTGTAGGTAGCATAAGCCAAGGACATGATATAATCATTTTGCTGCCACTGATCAGAAGTGGTCCGTGTCAGAGTACTCGTGTTTTAATCGACATGTTGAGGTTTCCGTTGAAGCCAATGGCAAAGCGTTCATCAGCGTCGTTGTCAGCAGGATGGAGCTCGTTGTGCAATAAACTCAAATCCAGATTCATGCCAAGAACTTTTTACTGCGCTGTAACATCATATTGTTGCTGCATGGCATTATAACGTAATAACAATATATTCACTAAAGAGTAATTGGCCATGAGCTTTTTCACATATTTTATGAAAGTAAAAATGTCATTGCCAAATGACGCTACAAATGACATTATATATTACCGTTACACTAAAAATAACTGTGTTTCTTCCAGAAGCATGATCGAATTCGATTCTCCTAGTACTGTAAGATTAAATGAAGCTCAGGCAATTTCACTCATTTATTTGCAGGTGGTGTGCAATAGAGGAAGGAAACAGAAAAAAACTATAAAATGAAAAGCAGAGATTCCAAAAAATTATGTCAAAGGGTGTTTGTAGAAAACCTGTTTTATTTCAAAGTACAAGTTCCTTTCTCCTGTTAAAATGTTCTATTCAAAGACTTCAGACATTTCTGAACTTGTAAATTACAGCTCCAAATTTATATATAGATTTAAGCTGCTGGTTTAGTTAAAGCACTGTGAGTATGGTAATAGGCAGAGAGCTGGGCACTTCTGGGGATTTAAGGACCGTTTAGGTACTTAGGGACCATTATCCTTTGTTTTCAGAAAGTATTGCAATGTTGTCTTGTGTTGGGATATTCCTGACCAGATTCTTCAGGCGTTAACCTTCTGTGAGGACCTCATCTGGAATCTCAGAGGTACCGATGAGAAACATACTGCTTGGGTTATTTTAGGGACATTTACACAGCAGTTGTAGAGGTCTGTTTTGTACATGGCTGTGAGTTAATCACGAGGGCAAGCTCCTTATTAAATCATTTTTTTCTGCACTGACATCCAGCAAGAGGTAAGTTTGTTCCGTTCTGGCTGTGAAGTAATAAACGTACTCTGAAAGAATCATTAAAGTTCATGGCTTTTGCATTCTTCCGATGGGTCCAGCCTGTTTATGTAATGTATTATTAGTTCTTAATGTATACGTTCTGCTTGGAGGTCTTATTGCACTCTGTGAACACAGAGACAGGCACGGTCCCTGCCCCAGGGGTTTTACAAGCTACTCCCACGTGAACTGCACAAGAGATATTAATAATGTCTTTTTTCCTCTGGGATGGCCATCCACCAGTTGAAGTCAATGGAAAGAAGCAGTTCAGTTTTAGTGTTAACTGGAACATACCATGATGCTTATCTGTAGCTTTCGTGTGGACATTATTACTGTAATTGCCGTGGAGTGCATATATGATGGAATAGACTTTCAGTAGAGAAGCAGATAATTGTTTGATGTGCTTTCTGAAACCATCAGAAGCCAGATAAGGAGATGCTAATGTGAAACTATTTAAGGCCATATAGCCTTGTTTCAGCTCACTGAACAACGTGGATACATCCAGAGCTCTGAGAGCTGCCTGGGCAGCAATCAGCCGATTTTCCCAAACCAAACAAGTAGAGATTATGTGTCTTCTCAATTCCATTTTTGTATGACCTTGTCACACAGGTTGCTGGGTGTAACTGAGTATTGGTGCAATGGTACCTGCACATCTTTCTCTCCACTGGGTTGCAGTTGGGCAACAGTGGTTCTGGGACAGGAAAAGGAACATTTTTTGACAATGGTCTTCAAAGCAGTTCTGAGTAGGTTAAAACAGGAGGCAGAGAGGGTCATCAAGAAGCCCTCTGTGCTCTCCTGAACACTCTGTCCTTTCTTTCTCACCCCTCTTCCATTATATTTTTTTTTCCCAAGTAACAAATAGTTTAAATTTTTTCAAAGACCTAAACCCAAATGGTGTAGGTTTTGCCACAGCTCCTAAGTTGTTCCGAGATCTACAAGAGGTTACTTCAGCTCTGGTTTCAGAGCATCTTTGCCATTACAGTGAAAAAGAGAGGGTGAAGGAAAGGGACGTGAGGGACGTGGACCACAGATGAGAACAAAGCAGTTAATGTAACTCTCCACTCCTTGCCCTATGGACACACCTCCTCATGAAAAGACACACAAGGTTCTCTTCCTTTTCACCTTTTGCATTAGTTGACTGCACTTGGGGTTGGCTGGGAGTGGGAGTACCTTATTAGCATTTGAATGACCTGTATTGCTGTGTAAATGAAACTGAAAATTGAACATCATGTCAAAAGAAAAAAAAAAATATATATATACTAAAAGGTGGCAGCCTGTGTTTCATTTTCCCTGCCCCATATCCTGTTCTGGGAAAACTCTTCTCCACTTCTGACTTAATCAAAGCATATACACATTCTGAGGTTTTATATTTATTTATTTATTATTCACACTTTTGAAGCACAGAGAGGGACCGATTTAAAGGGCCTAAAATCTGGGGAGAGTTTTGCTCTGGAAACAATTATTTTTGTTGAGGACTATTGATGAAGTGATTACCTAAGAATTCAGTGGTAGGAAATTGAAGAGGAGGCAATTTCTGAGTTTTGAAAGATCATCAATAACAAGTGAAAACAAGCCAGGTTTCTCGTGGATTGTTTATACAAGAACAGTTGTTGATAAATGAACTTCAGATCGGGTATTAGAGGTACATAGTGTGAGAAGTGTAATAAGGGTTTTACTACTCAGAGCTTGTGAAGACTGCATAATTTACAGGCAATTTACTCAACTTTTGCAAACAAATAGTAAAATCCTTATAATTATCCTCGTCCTCCGGTATTGTGCTAACAATGTTTAGGTTTGTGGTTTTTTAACGTTTATCAATTTTTCTTAGTTTTTGGGTTTGCCAACAGGCAACAACTTTGAAAATAACTTTACTGTATTATGGATGGAGTTTAATGTGACCTACCTGGGAGGAAAAGAAGATGAAGTAATAAATTAATATTTCCATATCTTAGGTAATATAAACCACAGTTACGATGCTCAGATAGAATCATAGATTTGTCTAGGTTGGAAGGGACCTTTAAGATCATCTAGTCCAACCATCAACCCAACTCTGATAAAAACCATCACTAAACCATGTCTGATGCTGTGTTAGTTGTGTAAATATGCAATTAGTTATGCAAAGTCAGAGGTGGATTGACTGATAAGGAGGGAGGTGCTGGAGCTCTTTCTTTGCTTCTCCACGTTCAGTGCACCTTCCACGTGATGCGGCAGAGATGTTTTCCCACATTCCTTCTTTTTTGAAGATGAACGCTAATGCCATTTATATCATAGTGCCAGGAGAAAAACAGGAATATTCTTCTATCATCGGGTTTGTTCGCACCTGTTTGAAAGTTAAAAAAACCGTTTTGTCACAGCAGAAGAGTTTCAGGAGGAAAAGATTAACAGAGGATAAGTGAAGTAACTTGCTCAGGTATCCAGGAACCTTCTTACTTGTCTTGTTTGGTATCATGCATAGCGCTGTAAATGAATAGGAATATCGAACAGGATTTCTGGAAGGGAGAGGTACTGCTGAAGTAATTAATACCTTCTTAAAAACCAGAAAGGTTTGAGTTGGAGGAAGCACGAGGTTTGTCTCAGCAATTATTCTCAAGCAGAACAATCTGGAAAAGCAAAACAATATTAATTCTGGGAAGTACTTGGCAATTAAAATTCTTACAGATTTTAATGACGGAGAAACAGGCCTAAAGAACAGACTTAAATAAGGTCTTCAGTAGGAGGGAGTTCTTGGTCTGAGGTCTTCTGACGTCCTGCAGTAGTTGCAGCCTGTATTATTATCTGCAAGAAATGCCCATGGAAGGAGGAATTGCACTCTTGTAACAGCTGAGTTTGGTGACATTTATAATATTGAGATAACAAGGTGTTGACATTGGCCCTTATTTTTTCCCCTTGTGATCATGTTCTGTTTGAAGTGGCTCAATATGTATCATATTTGTATTGCAAATACCACACCTGTAGTTTGTACACAGATACTTGAGAGATTTACTGTCCATGTTATATCTAATTTTCTAAAATAAATATATATATTTACAGTTAAATTGGAATTTTTGGGCAATTTAGTAAGATTAATAGACAGCTTAATAATTCTTCATATTTAGTAGAATTTCATTGATAATTAAGGATCCATTATTTATGTCTTATTTTAGTCTCTTGAGAGCTGCCAATACATTTTAAGTTGTGTTTCTCTGGATTTTTTTTTAGTTTTAATTCTGGCATCTTCAGCTCGCATTGTAAAATGATCCCATTAGTATTGTCGTATTGAGTTTGACAGACCTTACAGAGGAACAGAGCTTTGGTTACCCAGGTACCTTGTTGCACGAGGCTGTAAAGAAATCCTCTGTCCACAGAAGAAGCAGGTGGTGAATATTGTCAGTGAAGCTTCTTCTGCCACCACAGGAATCCTAAGCTTGGGCAAGTCGTAAATACTAAATATATGAAAAAACACATATGCCAAAAGTCAAGAAAAGAGGAAGAAAAAAACCCCAAAAATATGTAAAAGAAAAGAATCTCTCAAGCGTCTACAGGTTTAGTGGTCGTTTCATTCTATATATTGATTATAGTTATGCCAAAATTATTGTAAGTTTGCAGCACTGGAAGTCTCTAATTTAAAAAAAAAAAACAAAAACTTCCATCGACTGTAATACTGGCTTCATGACCTCATGGTGGTTATCATCTGCCAATGTTTTTCTGGAAACCAGAAATTGATTGCCACCCTCAGGTCCCATTCTCACACGCCCTGGGTTGGGGAACCTGTGGGAAGAATACACGGCTGTCACTCATCAGTGGTCTTTCTGGCTAATTAAAGAGGGGCACTGACAAGCTCTGAAAAGAATCCTGTCAGCTCCCATCAATTAGAACAATGCGACGTATTACATGAATCCTGAGGAAAGGTTTTGAAAGCAAGAAAAAAGCAAAGGTGGGCAAATGAAGTCCCCACAGGGATAATGGGATGATCCTGCAGAGGCAGCTAAAGCCTAAACAGGATGCTCTTTTTCTCCGCCTTTCAAAGCTTCATATGTATCTCAGGGATCTATACAACTCCAGCTAACACTGCTTTGGGAAATAAAATGCATATGAGTCCAGGGTGGGCCTCGGGTGTTAATTTTGTATCCCACTCACCCTAGTTTTTAAAATCTCGACTGCCCTGAGAAAGGCTATGTTTGATTCCTATATGTACAATATTTAATATTTTGGAACATCTTCTAATCTTATTGAAGCTGAGCTTTCTACCATTAAAGCTGCCTTTAAAAGTCTCATTAAAAATCCTTTTAAAGCCACCAACACTTCATTTTTAATGTGGAAAAAACTCTTGAAAGCATACAGACCTAATTGTTGGTTTAATCTAATTTTTCACATGGTGAATTAATCATTTCTAATTATATGAACACCAAAGGTTCAGGGTATTTTTCAGCCTCCATAAAAGTCTTCATTTTGTTTTTATGAAATATAGCAAAGATGATTTACTACTAGGACTTTTCAGCCTTTTGTTTTCTTTCTGTCTCCATCCCCACAACACACCTTTTTATTTTGCCCTTCAAGACAAAAAGCCTTTTAATTTTCATCCATGTACTGAAATGTCTAACTGGAAAAGATTTTTATAAATTCTTGTGCTTCTCCTTCTTTTTTCCTTCTTTATTTTAATGTCAGAGAATTAAAAATATCCGAATAGTAAAGTCACCAGGAATGGTTTAAATATGAATAAAAATCATTTTGGTCACTTACATTTAACTTTTATGTAAAAAGTGTATCCCATCTTTAAAGACCTGAGAATTTGAAAGCGTTACTTGCTCACTGTGGATGGTGTAAATAACTGTAAACATATATACAGGTTTGCAGTCAGCAGAGAACCATGGAAGCCTGAAGAGCCTCTACTAGCTAAAGTCTCCTGTTTAACTAATGGTCTCTGGTGTTGTTTTTATATCTATAAACTCACTATTAACTTCATGTTTTGCCATTATTTCTCAGGAAAAAAAAAAAAAAACATAGAACCAAAGACAAAGGATTTGTTTGATAAGGCAAAACAGTGGAGACAAGTTCTTCAAAATAGTACTTAATGCATAGTGTGCCTTATACTGTGGCTCTTGAAGTGCTTGGATATTAAAATTTCTCAAAAACTTCTGCAATGTAGAAAAGAGCGGGCTTTTTATTAGCTTGAGTATGAGTATCAACAAAAAAGGCATTTGATTAAAGGCATGACTGTGCTAAGAACTTTTCTTAGATCTCTTTCTTCACCCATTAAGTAATTTGGTAAAATTGGATGAGTGGGACCCTGTCAGTGCGCTAATAAAGATGTGCCGGTTAACTTCCTTTCACCTCCTACTTTTGCCAGATTCTTCCTATATCTTATCTGCTTGCAGACCAGTACTGCAAATACTTTCCCGTGGGAGTAATTAGAAATTATGAGGGTTTGCAGGCTAAGACCCTTTGGAGGTAGGCTTGGCTTTGGATCCCATGAGCTACCATGTGGGCTGCTGGCTTGGTATCTATCATAAGCTCCGATGGCTTCCTCTTTCTTCCCCAGATCTGGCTATCCAGGGCTGTAACATGTTTGTCACTCTGCTCGTGTACTAGCCCGTGAATGTATTCATCTCAATACAGAGCAAAAATCGGAAAGAGAGGGGTTTTAAGACTAAAATCGCCATGAAGTACTTACCGTCCATTAGAGAGACGCACATGGTGAACATTCCGATGTATTTCAATACCAGTGTTACGTCTCGAGAACAATCACACCAATAGGAAACCCCGTTAAAATACTTTCCCACCACACAACCCTCCAGCCGGAGACCGTTCCAGACAATGGGTTCACTTTTTGAGTAATGATATTCTTAGCAGTCCCATTGTTCTAAGCAGGTCCCACAGATATCTAATTTTTAGTAGGATAACTCACATTATTATAACATATTAGAATTTTTAAGCAGAAAATTTCCCCCTGACTTTACAGACTTAAGGGCGCTATGCCACCATATGTGGTTTCTTGCATTTTTCTGACTACTGTATTCTAGAACTAAACAAACTTTGTCACACCAGCCTTATCCATGACAGATTTCCACTGCCTGGGGGTGTTTATGGATGAGAAATAAGCAGTCTGTGTTAACTCATCAGAAAGTGAGCCTAATAAATAGGCTTAAAGCCTCATCTGTTTACTAGCATTTTATTATTCGTTGGACTGCCTCTTGGTCACTCTTACTACGCCAGTGCCATTCCCACCACTCTACTCAGTTAACGACCTATCAACATTTCCACTAGAAACTCTTTTGGAGAAGTCGGTGACTGTTAGCTGTGAGAATTTACTGTAGGGGTGCCAGCCTAGAAAATACTAGTTCCCAAATGTGGTTTGGATATTTTTTATTAGATTTTCTAATGCGAGTGCGTGTGTACGAATGCTAGGGAGGAATGTTAACAGCCTTATTCCAACCTGTTATGGTTTGAAAAAACCCATAACAATTTATTGTTGTTTAGACAATTATTCTATCACCTGATGACCCCTCCCCACCTGGAAAGGGGAATCGGGAAACAGAAAAGAAACACAAAGATTGAAATATAAATAGATTTAATAGACTAAGACTAAATAATTAACAATAATACTAAAGAATCAGTATTAATCCCGATA
>JAOXNO010000024.1:62920422-62933971 GCA_028565335.1 Limnodromus scolopaceus
GGAAGGGAAGGGAAGGGAAGGGAAGGGAAGGGAAGGGAAGGGAAGGGAAGGGGAAAAAAATAAGAAAAGAGACAAGAAAAAGAGAGCTTGGATTATTTTGGACATTTTTATTAAATTTAAGATGATGCCATTTGCTGAAAAATCTTCTCAATTACCCCATTGTGTTGATTTCAATACAGTCATGTGAAGGGGCAGAATTTCCTCCAGTATATTACAGTATCCAATACATACAAACAGAACTAATCCACACAGAAATAAATTATGGAAGTCTGCAGTTGATAAGTATTTATAGAAACATTCTTTTTTTATTTAACAAAATTGTTTGCAGTTAGGACAGTTCTCTTGTGCTCATGTTGTTTTGGAAGTTATCCCAAATTTTCCAACCATCGCCTAGCCATAAGGAAGCTGTCGAGAAAAAAAGCCAGGCGATGGACTATGCTATAGTGAGATAAATTGTAATATCACTGCCACATGATAAAAGTATCTAATGAAAAGATCACATAATATGAAGTCAAGAAACCTCTGATTCTCTGGCACATGTATTATAAGATATATTGATATGCTATAAAACTCTACATGAAATACCTTGTACAGTTCTATCCTTTAAGCATATAAAAATACTTTATAGTTCCGAGTTTGCTGACCACCTACGACATTTCACATAGGTATTATTAAATTAGCAAACTGCTATTGTTTAATGTGTACCTAACCCTATTATTTTTTGTTGACAAGGAGACACAGGGGTTAGATTCTGCTCTTGACTATTCAGTTTTTCCATGGTTGTCAATGTGTTAGTGTATCCTGAAGAAGAACTCAGTTCTCTGTGTACTAGTGATAATGAAAAATGTCCGTAATATTTCAAGTAAAATGAAATAAAACATAATGGTCATGAACTTTTCTTTATTTCTACTCTAATTGTGAGAAATGGACAAATTTAATAGAAGTAGTTCTGCAGAAAAGCACTTTGCAACTTCATGATGGAATTTTCAGTTTTCCTCACTCAAGTTTTAAGTGATTTTAAAAAGAAAAATGTGCATTTGAATCCTAATATATGACTTTTATTCGTGGAAACGGTCCCCAGGGCTAATCCTGCATGATCTGTATGGATCTGGGAGCAGGGGGGGAAAGCCCACCTGGAGGAAAGTGGGCCAGCTTCCCTAGCAGAGATTGGAGCTCTGGAATATAGCAAGGCCACACATAATGTTCACATCCCTTAATTGAAACTTAGTTCCAGAGGGCTGTCATAGAGAAGAGAAGAGAAGTAGAAATACAGCTTCCTTTACTGGTCGTGTCCTCACAGCCACCACAGATGGTAGCCAGTTCCATAGCTTTTAATCCTGATTGTCAGATGAGATCTTACTCTTGTCCCCAGGCCGTGCAGTCATGACAGCGTGGCACGGTGTCCGAATTGATATGCTCTGCCATGGCATCTGGCCCATAGCGAGAGGATAAATTGCGTAAGTGATGCAGAATTGGAAAGGTCTAACCGCCTTTCTTTTTACTCACCCATCACCGTGGAAATACCTGAGCTGTTTTGGCTTTCTTATGAGAAAAAATGAACTGCTTGTTTTGGAGTTTTTTGTTTGTGGTTTGTTTTTTTTTTTTAATATCTTAATGAGAGAGTCAAAGTTTTGGGTTAGGGATTTTTTTGGTGTTGGAGGGGTTATTGCCTCTGAAGGTCTGAGGAGCAAAGTTAGAAAGCCTCAAACCATGGCTTTTAGGAGTTTTGAGGACAGAATGTGGGGGAATATTGCACTCAAAACGTGAATTATGCTGTAAAACATAGTGAATCCATTACTTTTTAAAACACAGAAGATTCAGGAACAGGTTCCTTAGAGACCACTAGAGCTGTAGAATCATATAAGGATATGTTATTGACTGCTGTACTTGGTCACATGCTAATCAGACTACGTGTATTTTAAAGCCCATTTATAGTTTAATTTATGAGCAATTGCACTATTTGTATGGTATTTAAAGGTGTCACAGACAGTTTGGATGTAATCCAAAGAGCAAGCAAAGTTTTCTTCTTTCTCTGAGAACCACGCAATGCGCTTTTCTTCCCTTGATGAAAGATCCTGGCTCAGCAGACTGAGCTGCCTCGCAAAACGTATATATGTCTGAAATATAAGAAGCTTGCACTGACAAAGGAAAAGCCAGAGCTGAAATAAAGAAAAGGCAGCTAGCCCGATGACAAGCTGGCATGTTCGAATTTGAGGCTCAAATTCAATGTGAATCACAACCATGTGAATCTTATTCTGCTTCAGAACCGAAGCAGAGCTCAGGTCTTGCAAACAGGGTGATTCTGCCTCGATTTGCACACGTGTGTAGTCCATGGGACTGCTTGCTCACACGCAGAGCTACATGCAGGCAGGATTATCTGGTTAATGCCCTGGAAAAGCTTCCTGATTATTATTATTATTATTTTTCTGACGAGTTGCCATCATAACACTTTTCCACGTTTTGGCAAGGCTACCAACAGGAAGGACTGAAAAACAGTTCCTATGAAAATAAAAGCTGGACAGATTTTTTTTTCAGCGACACTACCAGGACTATTTTTACAACCCTTTAAAAATGCAGGATTGTTTCTAAAGATTTGAGAGAAGGGCTTCAGTATAAGGCATCCGTGGTTTCAATGTCTCCCTGCGCTGGGAGCTGGGGGGGAGCGGGGGCAAGGAGAGGGAGAGGTAGGAACAGATTGGAATAATAAAGGCGCACAATAGTATTACACATGGAGTTTAACATTAAATAAAGATTGCCCAAATTCCTACCTGCGAATGCTTAGCCTGGTGTTTGTTACACTTCCAAGTGTGAAGGAAAAGCCACAAACATTTATCATGATTGTCAGTAAGGCCCCCCCTTCCGTACCTCTCCCATGCTCTCCGCTCCTTTCCCTGCATTTCAGAGCTGTCAACATCCATGCTTGCTCAAGCCTCCATTCCTGGCCGCTACGGGATTGTTTTACACGGCCTGCCGAAGAAGCAGCAGCTTGATTTGAGCAGGCAGGGAAGGGCTTTTAGGAGCTGGGAACAGTCCGAGCCCTGGCAGCATTCAAGGTGTCCTCTCTGAGACTCGTAGCCGCTGAATTAGCCCAGTGCACATGAAGCCCTTCGGATGGAGCGGAGAAGCTGTGGCTGCCCCATCCCTGGAGGGGTTCAAGGCCAGGCTGGATGGGGCTTTGAGCAACCTGGTCTGGCGGGAGGTGTCCCTGCCCGTGGCAGGGGGTTGGGACTGGATGATCTTCAAGGTCCCTTCCAACCCAAACCATTCTATGATTCTATGATTCACTGCCATTGTGGGGAACACCGTTCTCCGGACCTGAGCTGCCAAAGCTGCTCTGCACTGGTCACAGGTCCCTTTCTCTCCTCACTGAGGAATGTGAGGAACTTCTCTTATCTCTTGGCAAATTCCTAATATGATTGTTCTCTATGTGTTCCTACCGCATTCTGTGCTCTTTTTTTCTCGCGATTCAGTCTGTTTTCTTTGTCTTATCCCTGTTACAGATAATCAAGGTTCGTTCAGTGACCATTCTTACATTTTTTTATATTTTATCATATACTTAAAAATATAATACAGTTCTCTCAGAGTCTATCAGCAGGGGGAGTGCTTTAGGAATAAAATTAATAATGCTCAGTATTTTTAACTCAAATGCTAGGCATTTACACAGAGAAAGTGCCTTTTGGGTGTCGAAAATGCTGCACTGGGGAAGGTGGGGGTTTTACATCATGGGGACACAAGAGAGGTGGGACTAACTCTGGAGGGAAAGGGGAGGTCTGTGGAAAGGGTCTGAGGAACATCCAGGGATGATGAAGACTCACTTGAATTCTGCCTCATTGAGATGGGATGAAAGGCAAAAGAAAGTCAGCAGTGAAGGTGCATTTGGCTTCTCTGTTATTTCTGAGGAGCACGTCTCCCCACTTCCCTTTCTCTCTCCTAAATGGCAGTTTTGAGGAATGGTGTTGTGTCAAGGGTTGTACCTGGGCAGCTGGAGGTCCCCATGCACTGGGCCAGCTCTCCCCGAGTGCCACCCCATCCCACCCTACAGGATCCTGCCCCCTAACAGGGCCACCACAGCCACCATGACCCCAGCCAAAATCAGATCTCCAGCTGGAGGAAGCTCAGCCCAACACTTGAATCAAATCTCCAGCTGGAGGAAGCTCAGCCCAACACTTGCTGGGTGGAGCTTCTACCAGCAGCCCCACACATTGAGGGGTTTAGGGTTGCCCTAGACTCTTCCAAATTAATCCCACAGATATTTAGGGGGTCTTCTAGCCTTTCCTGGAGCAGTACAGTAGATGCCACAGTGGTGGCATCACCTATCCATGCATTTCAGTTTCCAGCTCCAGCAGCTCAAGGAAAAAGCAGTGGGGATCCTGCTTTCAGACTGAATTCTTTACAGCACCTGGGAATGAAGAACAGAGGGGGTTAGTACTTATCTTGCTTGTGATTTTTATGATGGATCTAGGAGAGGAAGCATGTGGTTGGGATTATAAAGGGCTAAAGACATGACAGTTTTCAGTCATTGCCAAACTGAACCCCATTTGCAGTGAGGCACGATGGCATTTTTTTTTTCTTTTTTTTTTTTTCTTAAGCATAGTGGTCCCCCTGAGGACTCTACACCACCAATCTATTTTTAATTATGGCGATTACTAATAGATGATTTCACTCTCAGTCCCAGTTCTTCTATTTGCCACTCTTGGTATTTCATAGCTTTAATTTATGCCGCTTGGTTTGGCATTGGCTTTGTTTGGCAAATGCACAAATAAAAAGTGCACCTTCACCCTCCTGTGTGCTCTGTTTCGTCACTGCACAATAGCAGGCATTGTCCACGTTTTGAAGAAGGTCTGATGCAGAAATTGGCTATAAAAGTAGCCAGTATTTCAGAGATTGAAACGGATATCTCCTAGTTGCACAAAGACAACTAAATGAGATATCCTAGGGTTATTTAAGTCATTTTTTTTGTAGCTATCAATGACTTATCTGTTTAGGATTCAGGCACTCATTCCTGACCTCTGTTGTGGTTTCCTTTCAATATCTGACCTTAGATTTTATGATGATAGGTAATTTATATTTGATAGTCACTGGAATTTTTTTAATAATCAGACTGTGTAGACACTCTTCCACACATACAAACATGTGCCTTAAGAATTAACACTTTTATTTTATTCAGTATCCCTGCTCAGCTTTTTCATAATATTTTAAAATATTCTGTAGTCTGTTAACTATCTTCAATAGCCCTTTAACTTTGCAGAGAAGCCGTGAAGCCTGTACGTGCCGCCTCCAACTCTGTGATATGTATTGTGGTCTCACACAAAAGCAAGCTGCTAGTTATCGTGGTACAGGTTAAATTGTTTATTTGTCGGGTAGGACCCACAGACATTTATGCATTTTTACTTCCTCAGTGCTAGTGTTCTACAACGGGGGGAGTTTCACTGTCATTTACCTTCTTGCATTGGGAGTTTGTAGGTGTTACCTCCCGCCTACCTTCATGCGATCTTAAGTGAAGAAAGAAAATTCAAAATATCAGACTCAGCTCAAGCTCCCAGAGAAATCTACTATGGGACAGACGACCCAAGGGTGCAGTTTGGTTCGGATTAAATAGAATCATTTTATGCAGATCTGTCTATAACAGAACTTTCCCAGATGGTGTAAAATGATATCATGATGCTTCTGATGCTGAGCTTATGAAAAAGGATAGTTGTACCATTTTGCATGCAGATTTGTGGAGGGCAGCTACTGAGGCTTCTCTCTAGATCCTATTTATACAGATAAATCGTGTGCTTTTTCATGTCCTTAATCCCTTCCAGGGACTACTTGTATAGAGTAGGACTAAAATGAGACTTCCTCCAGAGCAAGAACTGGAGGTCTAGGAGGCTTAATAATCAAAAATGGTTGCTATGGTTGGACTAGATGATCTGAAAAGTCCCTTCCAGCCTGGCCAATTCTATGATTCTATGAAAAAAGAAGTAGGATGGGTGAAATAACTTTTTGCACCTTGCTTCACCTTCCCTCCCTCTAAACCCAACCCAGGTTTATGCCTTCACATTCATATCACTCTTCAAAGGAAACACAGAGTGAGATGGACACAAGTGCCTCCTCTGCAGCATTCTAGTGTAGGCACCTCAACATTGTGAAACGTTGAGTCCCAGAGAAACAATTCTGATGGCAGGGCCAAGACACACTGACACTGCCCTGACATAAAGACATGCACATTTAGAAATGTGTTGGAAATTGTTCCACCTGACTCCCTTGTTCACCATTTCTTTTCTGGCTTCCTTTTATCATGGTTCTGTTTTGTTCTGAATGCAACATTTATTCTTCTCCATATTTTCCCTGATGTCCCACCCCGCTCTGGAAGATCACTCTTTTCTAAGCTAATCTGATCGCATGGAAACAAAGGGAGAGAGTTAGGAGAGTCTTAGCTAAGAAGTAAAAATACTGAACAGAGAGTTGGTTCTCTTTCACCTCAAGCTAGGATAGAGTGGTGCTGCTAATTGGTGAAAGAAAGTCTGAATTTTTTTGTGTAGCTTTCAAAAGTATCTCAGTCCTTTGTTTCAATGTTGATACTATTGAAAATTAAGGTTAAAAAAATAAAAAAGAAAAAGTATATTTGTTCAAGAGGACCCAACCCCCTCCTCTCTTATACAGGAGAGCCAATGTAAATGGCCAGCCCTAGTGATAGAACACAACTGGAATTGTCTGCGTGGAGGCTGCATAGAAATATGGAAGTGATTTTGAAATCAGCTATACCTCCGGTGAAGTTCTGCAGGCATGAAGTCAGGGAATTAAGTGACTGAATGTTCAGAACCCAAATTTAGCCCAAATCGCATGGGGAGGCCGCTCCTGATGCCGGCCAGTCTAGCAAAATAGGGGTAGCGGTCACGTCTGGAAAGTCTGGGGCCACAGTCTCTGGTGCGTGTCTGTCTGTCGTCGTGTATCACAGAGTTACCTTTACCCGAGCGAGCCTGGTGATTTCCATTCCCCTGCAGGAGTATTGAATATTATCAGTTTAAACACGGTTTTATGGTTAATAAGTACTCTTCACGCTGCTGGTAAGGGCCCCCCAGGGCCTAACAAAGATCTTTCTTTGTTTTAAAAGAATCTCATAAAAGTAGATTGGTCGTTCTGATGGCATAGACAGATGTGTGCAGCCCGAAGGCTCCCTTACCCCCTGCCGTCCGCGGCCCGCGCTTGAGGAGCTCAATAATATGAACCTCACCAATCATCACGGTGTCAGCTCAGGTCACACCGGTGCCGCCTGAATGAGGCGTCCCCTGCATTAGGCATGCAACAGAGTCCTGTGTAATGTTCTGAATTACAAAAGAGCCACGCTGCACCGCAACGGTGGAGGCAGAAAGCTAACCCTGGAAGACACCGTGCCTTTTCGGGCAGCAGCGATGGAGCCTCGGCATCTCCAAGGGTGAGGCTCTTTTCCCTATTTCTTTTTGCGCCCCTTACCTGAAAGGTTCAAATTAGCTGCTGCTTCACAAGTTTCAGCTTTCATTTTTAACTTGTGCCATTTAGAAATGCACGTAGTTTTCAAAGCAAAACACACCAGGGTCTGGGAATGAGATGCTATGTGTTTAGGCATCAAAGAGCCCAGAGGACTCTACTTAAGTAGAGTCCATTTATGTGTTTTTCCCATCTTACTACAATTCCAATGAGTTCCTGATCTGCGACCTCTTGTTTTACCTTCCCACGGTCTTCATAGATGACGATTTGCCACCACTGAATCCCTCCATCACCTCCTCCAGCTCTTCACTGCCCAGACCTCCCCAGTTGAGATTGTTGATTCACCAGCTACAAAAACCTTCTCTGAGCCTTCTGCTGACAAGCAGTCAGGTTCCTCTTTGCCTGCCTGCCAAACCTGGTGCTACTCATACCCCTGAGCATACAGCTCCCCTCTCAGCTAGAAACTACCCAGGAATACTCTTCTCTTCCCCTTTGCCAGCTCTTCAGTCCTTCTTTCCCCATCCAGGCAGAACCATCCTTTCCTCTTCGCTCTCTATTTCACTACATGGATCTGAGAGATGTCAGCCTTTTGTTTCCAGAGTCCTTAGCAGATTTCTATATATTTTTATATATCTATATTTTAACTTTTCTCTTCCAGCCACCTCCACCAGAAGCAGTTTATGCACGTCAGTGACAAGTGGACATTGGTTGGTGTTTTTAGAAAGTTTCAGACAATATTAATCTCTGAAGTGGCTCTTTTCAGCCATTCTGCTTACTTTTGTATGGCTGCTTTTGAGCCGAGGTGTGTACAAGACAGTCCCTTTATTATTTGCTATAATATTTCATAAGGATTTGTTGTGCGGCTCGGAAAGCGGTGACAGTAAATCCTTTTCTAATACACCAAGGCCACTGCAAGGAATGCTCTGCTCGTTGTTAGGCAGACACCTGGGCTGAACTCAACAAGGCATTTTGCTAAAAAATGCTCACTACTGACACATCTGCTTTATCCATCTATTGTGGAGGGAAGGAGAGGCAGAAGGAGTTTTGAGGGAGACGAATTATTAAAAAAACCCAACACCTCAAATTATTATTTTAAATTATTTGGGTGGATGTGAATGTAGAAGAAGATTAGCTGACTTTCCGGAATCACAGCACCAAAATGACAATGGTGTATGAGATGAAAAACGCTTTCTAATACACAGAGACACACTGTTCCTTCTTCTGCTGCAGTGATGTGTGCAACAGAGACACCTCCAATACTTGGCTTAAAAAGCTAAGCAAAAAAGTACTTTATTTTTATTCTTTCACTGCTCTGTTCATAGGCAGGCGATGGAGTACTTTCTCCAACCTGGAGCCCATTTAAAAACACACAGAGCTATTTTTTTGACTTGCATGTCAATTCAGCTGTCTAAAAAATCTCTTCCAAATGTAGTGCTATTAAACGTAAGGAATTCCATTTAAAAACAACAAAAAAGAAGTTTTAAATCCATGTGAGTAAAAAAAACACTAGAAGGGCAGTGGTAGAAACTGATGTGTTTTTATGACTTGAAGACAAAATGAATCCTAAAGGCAAAACAGATTAGACTATTCTGATTTATACAAGAGCAAGGAAACGAGAAATATTTGCCATGTGCTGTCTTACTTCTGAAAATACTCACTGGTTGTGCTCAATTCACATTTTATAAGCGGCTCCCTGTTGCCAAGGACAGTGATTTGCTCTCCTGAGAGATGAAGTGATGGGAAGTATATAGTGTATAGTGAAGGATATCAACAGGAGCTCTTCAATCCTGTAATCCTTGATATTCCGCTTCACAGACGAGAACGTTTTGGCAGCTAGGAAATGTGATGAAAGCTGTGGCTGATCAAATCTCCCTGTATTTTTCCCTTAAGCTTCACCTGCAAGACAGGCTTTATAAGGCAGTGTCTCAGGAAGCTCATGAGAACTTGCTCTCAAGCCTGTTGAAGCCAGGTGGATTTCCACAGGCTTTGGATCAACCTGTTCACTGGATAGAAAGGGTCCTTTCATACATGCATCTTTTTATGGTTGGTCAGGATCTTGACCCAACTACTTAATCTTGTGGTGCTGGACGACATACCCATGTTGGTTCCTCTGGACACCTCCAGCTCTGATGACGGCTCTTATTTTCCTATTTGCCCCACCAGTAGACAGGAAGAAGAAAATTAATGACTTATACAAATCCTTAGGCAACCTTGTATCAAAAGTTAATTTTGGACAGAACCTCTTTACTTTTTGTCACTTTGATGCCTGTTTAAATACCTCAGAGCATGATTTATTGTACTCATTGGTATTGCTTTTTTGAATCTGCATCAAGCACTCAAACAAGTATCAATTTATGATAGTATCTTGAAGGTTGTGTAATTGATGTAATAATATACAATTGATTTGCTTGTCTTTCCTTGCAGAAGACCATTTGGTGGAAGAAAAAAATAACGTTGGTCAAATGGCTGTTTGGCAAATAGAGTAAACTCTTTAAACAAGATGGTTTTGAGTCAGAACTTTTCTGCAATAAAATACAGTTCTACCATTTACAAGACTTGTAAATATAGATCTTGGCTTATTTCTCCCCATTAAGTACTATAAAAGAGTTAACAATGCAGAGGCAGCGACATAACCTAGGAGAAGATGGGGCTTTATTTGAAGCTACCATAGTGTTTATGTTTGAGCCTATGAGAAGTAGCCCATAATGATTTCTTACAAAGCGGTGGGGAGACAGCAATGAGAGCAGAAAGGTCTCATTTTCCAGAGGTACTGGAAATCTGGAAAAGAAAAAAGGCTAACCTTAAAATTTACATCAACCTATGGATGTTTTGCAAGCAGGATGATATGTGCCCTGCTCTTCTAGGTGTGCGTATAGCCTTTGGGGTATGCAATCCTGAACACATCACGAATGATTAAATCCCATCAGATCTGAGACTCTACCCATAACTAAGGTCAACACTACCTTGGATTTCTGACTCCAAATGCTCAAGAAATGTGGCACGAACACTTCAGAGGAAGAGGTAGGCATCTTGTGATGCTAACTGTAAAATAAGCCATGCGTTGGAGATATTTCTCCCTAACCTTGAGCAGAAGCTAGTACCCAGATTATACCCTGAAGCATAAAGGATTTCCGCTTTATAAAAGTTTTATCTCATCTAACGTAACTGTGCTCTTCTCACTCAACTGTATATTTCCCTTTTGAAGCCTATTTCATTTTTAACTTTTTCTATTCAAAAACATTTTGATTGACTTTTGTTTCGGGTCTTCATTTCAAAGAGAATACACTGTCACGTAAGAGTTTTGTTCACACAGAACTCTTTTTGTGAACATTTTTGGTGGAGAAAATAGTATTTTCACTGTTTTATCTCGATGTTGTGTGTGTCACATTGTAGAAAATACTTTTTTTTAAAAAATATATTGATCCAATTTTCTCTACGAAACAACGACTGTAAAGTAAAATACCTGAAAGTTGGTGCTTTGTCATTGCTTGATTCTTCTCAGTGAAAGAAGTGTTAGGGGCAAAAACAGTGTGTTTCACCACATGTTCTTTTCCTATAAGCACAGTAATGTTTTACGAGGTATCCCTCAGAGTAACGGGGAGAAAGAGCGCCAGCTCTACTCCCACTGAACAGAATGACAAAACTTCCTTTTTTTTCCGTGCCAGAAGAATCAGCCCCTTTCTCCTTTGGCACCTCTTAATTTCACAGCATGTCTCCTTGTGTTGTACCATCTTGAGAATAGACGGATAGGGTTTTTCTCGTTTACTTCTCTTCCATATTCATTACACTGTAAATCTTTAATGTGATTCCTCTCAAGAAGTCATAAACTTTTAGTTTTATGCAAAATGGCTTTTTTAGCAAAGAAAAAAGGGGAAAAAATGGTTAGCAAAATGGTTCTGTATCTGTATTTATCTTTGCTTGCCATTTGTAACCACTGCCTACTGGTTGTTAGGTCCTTTTTTGAGGTGGTATGCCCAGCACTGACCATGATTTTTTAAAAGATTTTAGGACTTTAATGACTGTGTCAAAGGTCAAAAAAGCTGGACAACAGTTTCCTTCTGTGTTATCTCATGAGCTGCATTAGAAGTGTAGTTAAAGGTGTTGAGATGGGAAGCATGCTTGCGGCGATGTGTCGGTGACAGAGTATCGCATGCCTTTGTATATTGATATTAGCCCCAGTGGTCGTATAACACCTTCTAAATGTTTTCTCTCGAGGAAGATTCTTCCTTATCCTGAATATTAGGGCTCAGTAATATAGCTAGCACACCATGAACAGAATGGGGCCACCGATTTCTACGGCCTGAATACATTATAAAATCATAGAAGCGTAGAATTGCTGAGGTTGGGAGGGACCTTTCAGATCATCGAGTCCAACCATCGTTCGTCAGTGACACCCAAGAGCCATTGAACGAGCAACATTTGGACACAACAAGTTACTGCTACTTGGCCATGGTAGATTTTTCCTCATGGTGTGACATAGCAAAAGCATATTGGAAATGAATCCAATAGTTGTGTGATGTCCTTTGGACTTCATTATTTTGACAAATATGACATATGCAAAAGACAACCTCAATTTTGGGAAAGAAATATGCATATTTTTTTTTTGCATTTGTTCAGACCTGGGACTATGAAGGAAATCAAACTTAAGGGTAATGTTTTGAAAGCAGTTTCAAAAATAAGTTCCTCTCATGGCACTTTTCAGTTGCATTGTCTCTCCTGTACGTCACGGAGATGAGAAAACAGTGAGTTGCGTCGAGATGGCTGGTTGTCTTTGCCAGGATGGCCCTCATTCTTTCTATATGGGGAGATGAAGAATACACCCAGACTCTTACAGCTAGCAAACACTCAGTCCTAACTCAGGTGGTCACCTTAGCCTGGATTCATCTTTATCAGTTCTCTGTGCTGAGCTCTTTGACCAACAAGAATTTTGTGGAGGGGCTTTTTCTCTGTTCCCTGTTCTCCCCACCAAAAAGGGCTCCGAAGAGCAGACCTTTTGGCACAGCATTCTCTGCTGTTCTGCCAGGAGAAAATCTGAACTGCAATGAGATTTACACGAGTAGAAGCTTGCACACGAGGGGAGATAAAGGAGTTGGTTGGAGGTGTGCCCCCCAGGAGAAGCTGAGGGGGGCGGAATGGCTTTCCAGGATCTGGATTTACTGCTTCAGAGACAAGAAACCAGTTCCATGCACATGCTATACTGGTTCTAATTTAGAAGCTATTTTTGAAAAGAAGGCCCTTAACAATGTTAATTATTTATGTATAATCCTTGAAATTATATTAGTGGTAGGAATTTGAGCCCTACTCGCACAACTTAATAGAATTATGACGTTAACATTCCTTTTACACTGTTTAGGAGGGCACTTAAGAGGGATGATACCTTTTAAAAAGCACTGGAAACACACAAGTCAAAATAAGCATCAAGGTGCTTACACAGTGAAGGAACAGCATCTAGGAAGACTAAAACGGATAACATTTCCTTCATATATTAATTTCATAACTGTATAATTTTTAACTTCTCATCACTATTTCCTTTCTCCTCTTGGCTTTAAAGGAGCTGTTGACTCTGAATGGATCTGAAGCATAAAGGAGAAACCAGGAGGTGGACAGGTGCAAATGGCAATCAACATAACCTTCATCAATGTCCTTTTTCATTCGCTTGCAAAACCGTTAGGAACATGTCGCAAAATTCCCGTGCTGAGCTGCAATGTTGGCACAGTTCACCGGCTAACGCTTTTAAACCACAGCAAATCCAGTGGGTTATTGCATCCTGATACTCTTCATTAGCGAAATCCAACAGCCTGAGCCTGTCCAATGGATCTTCTAAAAATTGCTAAGCCGGTTTTATACCCAGCAGAGGGAATCTGAGGTGCTCTGCTCATCAGGGAGTGGAGCAATAGGACAAGGGGTAATGGTTTTCAATTGAAAGAAGAGAGATTTAGGTTAGATATTAATAAGAAATTCTTTGCTGTGAGGGTGTTGAAGCATTGGAACGTGTTGCCCAGAGAAGCTGTGGCTGCTTCATTCCTGGAGGGGTTCAAGGCCAGGCTGGATGGGGCTTGGAGCAACCTGGTCTGGTGGGAGGTGTCCCTGCCCAGGGCAG
>JAOXNO010000024.1:62937752-62953792 GCA_028565335.1 Limnodromus scolopaceus
CCTCAGCCGCTCCTCACAAGACTTGTGCTCCAGACCCCTCACCAGCTCCGTTGCCCTTCTCTGGACCCACTCCAGCAGCTCAGTGTCCTTCTTGTAGTGAGGGGCCCAGAACTGGACAAAGACTAAATGCCCAACTTTGAGATAGCTAATTTTAGATGTGATGATTTCAAACACTGGGTCTCTACATGCTTCTTACACTGTAAAATAGGAATAACAATAACCTTTTGTCTATCTCAAATTGTTAGCATTTGACTTTGACCTTTAAGTGCTCCTGTGTTAGAAGTGTGTAGTTTTGTGCACTCAATTGCATTAATACCAATTAAATAAAATTTTACTTGTCTTTCTTTCAACCACAGAATCGTAGAACGGTTGAGGTTGGAAGGCACCTCTGGAGGTCATCTGGTCCAACTCCCGTGCTCAAGCAAGGCCACCTAAAGCCAGTTGCTCAGGACTGTGTCCAGATGGGGTTTGAATATCTGAGATCCACTGCTATTGATTTTCCTATTACTGGTTAAACACAGTTGTTCACTTTATTTTAAGTTACCAAGAATTTTTTTTTTTTTTTTTTAAAAAAAGGTACAGAACCTTTAGTTTAGAACATTCCTTCATTTGGGGGAAAAAAGGATTTTATTTGCTAAGCATAGCAAGCAGATCACTAGATACAGATAACAGACCTGAAGTCCATGATGACATCGCTTTGCCAGCTCCTTCATTAGTCCTTAAAAGCTCTTTTTATCAGTCACAATTTCCTTCATATGAGCAGTCTTTTGTTGTTGTTTTGGTGTGGAATTGCAATGAATTAGCCTTTCTCTGTTGTTTTTTGAGTGTAGCTTCAAAATGACTCAGAAAGGAAAAAAAAAAAATAGAGGTAGGAGATTTAAGCCAAATTTATGCTATAGTTTGCTGGTACCCTTCTCTCTGGCTGCTGGCTTGATTAAATGCGGTACAAACTGTTCCCCACAGCTTATTGCAGCACTGGGGCAGGTGTCCAATGTGCTATGTTAATTAAATGCCACTGATATCTGTGGAAAGTTTTGTGCCTCTGGTTGCTGAAATGGAAAACACGAGGAAACTTCTAGAAATCATCACGCATTTTATGAGATGAGCAGAAACCTCATTAGCAAAACACTGATTTCCCGTGTTTTCCCATGGGAGTTGGTGGATGAGAGATGCATCGAGCAACTGGCAGTTCTATTTTGGGAAGAAGAAGATTGTAGTTTTCTCTGTGTGTGCTGTGGTTCAGCATCTAACGAACAGTGGCAAATTTTCATTCCCCTGAATAAAAATCACCAAATCTGGGAAAGTGGAGTTACTCGTGTGGCTCTTTCCAAGCAGCTCATGCCTGTGAACACAAAACGAGTTTCTTGCAGGGTGGGAAAAAAAAAAAAAAAAAAAAAAAAAAAAAAGACAGGCAAGAAAGAGTGGGGGGAAAAAAATAGGAAAGCAGAAAAAAAAAAAAAAGCTGCGATCCCAAGATTCAGATTCCAGTTTGGCCAGAGATGAAATTGATAGCTCTGCGGGAGGAATGTGGGAATAATGGGCTACGGCCACTATGGATGAATTATGCACTGCAGGCACGGGGCTGCTCAGCGCGTCGCTGCCCGAAAATTTTATTTTTATGTATGTGGCACATATTTAGAAAATTGAGGAGCGCCTTGGAAAGTTGGGACAGCTGGAGAGAGGAGCGGGGCGCCGGGGGAATGCCGGGGCTCTGCCAGAAGCCTCTGGTCCAAGCAGGTCTCCGACACGCCTGCCAGCCCACCGCCCCACCAGTAGCCCCCCGGACAGATGCTATGAAAGAGCTGGCCTTAAGTGCCTTTTGCAGGATATTAAACCAGCATCCTAACTGGTTAAAAAATAATAAAAAAAAAAAAAATAAAAACGAATTGTCCCTGACATTATGTCGGCCCGCTCGGAGCCCTCTCTGCTACTTTCCGCAGTCTGGTAACCATTACGCACAAGAGATCAATATTCGCCTCGGTGCTGGAATTTAAGTAATGATTTCCAATAAAACCTATTTCAGACTGTTCTGGCTAGGGGACAGAGACAAGCCACAAAACATAATGCACTCAAAGCCTTTCTTTTCTTGTCTTTTCTTTCCTTTTTTTCTACCCTTCCTTCCTCTTTTTTTTTTCTTTTTTTTCTTAAAAGGCTCGAATAATGGAAGCGAGATCTAGTGATAAGACACATGCACGCACACAAAAAAAAGGAGGCATTTTTGGTCCTGGCCAATCTGCTTTGCTAATGGCTGTAAAGTGACACCGGTAATGAAATAAAAATGTCTGGGTGCAAGTGCATGGCTGGGCAATTGCCTCCGACACCCAACTGGCCCGGCAGCCCCAGCGGATGGGTGCTGGGGAACATGCCCTCCCGCATCGCTTTTTTCACTTCTCCCCGTTTTGCAGCGAATAAAGGACCCGTTTCCAAAGTGGAATGAAGTAAATACTTCAGGATTTTGCGCTGCAGAAGCCTGATGTCTTTAGAAGTGGTGAACAGCTCCAGCTCCCAGTGACTGTAATTGACACTCCAGGTGCTCAGCACTTCTGAAAATCAGGTTTCTAGTCCTGTTCCCGGTCTATTTTTCCTACTTGAGAGCTCTTTTTTTTTTTTTTTTTTTTTTTTTTTTTTCTTTTTCCCCTTTCTTCTGGTCTTTGCGAAAGAATCTGAAGGGTGTAAGAAGACGACTGGTACCCGAGGAATGAAATTCCTGATCTATTATCTGCTAGTGAAGGAAATAATTTACAGAGGTGAGATAGATAGAGACGTACACATATATCTTCCAAGTTGTCATAGTTTCATATTTTGCCTTTGGCCTCACTGTACCGCCTGGTTTCTTTGTGTCCCGCGGTGCCGACTTCAGACAGAGGAAAGCCCCCGTCCGAGTGTGCTAAGACTGGACTACTGTGGTTAAAATGGTTTCCCCTGGATCTCCCTCGCAGCTTGCAGTTGTCTGATTTCAATCAGTGGCAGTTCTCTCCACATGTCCAGCCATCAATCTTCTCCTGCTCCTGGATGAGTGTGTCACAGCGTGGTGCATGTTCCAGTTAAAAAATAGACTGCACCGCGGCTCTCCCTCCTCAGTCATCGATAAGTATTCCTTTGATATTTTTATTAAAAAAGAAAGAAAACACGTTATGATATATGTTTCTGGGAAAATAAAAAAAAAAAAAAAGGAGGGAAAAAAAAAAGCAAGCCAGAAACACACCGAAGCCCTGGAGGCTGTAGGAACAGCAGGAAAACAAGGAGGGAGTTTGGGGTTGTGTGGTTATGATGAAGTTATTGCTCAGTAAGTTACAGTTTGTGTAACAGTTGAGGATTTTGATCTTTATTGCTTTCCACCCTGCAATCTTCCTGCAGCAAAAAGTTCTCTGGATGTTGTGTGTGTCTCTAACGTTCATCTACCTCACACTCATTCCTTCCCCCACGGTGAGTAATAACTGCTATGTGAAAACAGAGCTGCTTGGAGATGGAGGGGGTTTTGTACAAAAACTAAGCCAAGCACGTCATAGCCCCTCGCTCTCACCTTTGGACCTTCTGGAAAGGGAAATAAATGGCAGTTTCTCTGTTTCAGTTCACCTTTTTGGTTACAGCCAGTCTCCCAGACCAGCTTTCCTCTGGGTGGCTGAGGTCCACGCACAGGAGCATCCAGAAGTTGCCCAATAGAGAGGATGGAGTGACCTGTCTCCACACAGGTGTCCTTGCCCAAAGTAATCCCACCTTCTGCAAAGACTGAAGCTCCAGAGAGTCTGCACAATAGCTCTGCTTCCAAGCACTTTTCCACGACAGAGCTCAAAGCACTTTATAAAAGGAGGTAAGATTATTATTCTGCTTCTATAAATTGAAAACTCAGGCACAAGGAGGTAAAGCAAATTGTGCACGGAGGCAAGCGACTTGGGGGACTATAAAACTCCTTACTCTCAAGTGCTGGGGTTGTATTTAGGAGGCGCTCTACTTAATATCTCACCCAGTAATGAGCTTTTACTGTTCATATATCGAAGCCGATGAGATTCAGCAGTTAAAGAAAGATTGCAGAAATTGGCTTGAGTCAGTCAGGCCTGAGCCTGTTTTTCACATATGATGTAAAAGTCCATTTCATTCCTCCTGCCGATAATTCTCATTTAGAAAGAAAGTGAAAGGGGAAAGCAGCCAACTGGGAAATAATCCCATTCAAGAAAGGCAATTAAAAGCTAACCACTTGTGAGGGAGTTATTGCTTAAGCTAAGAGTAATCTCTTACATTGTCACATTGTCTCTTTTCAATCAGCGATTGGCAGCGAAATCAACTGGTTCTCAACGCTCCAAGTATTTTTTAGAGCTCTTCTCCTTGATATTAACCAAAGCCCCTAAATCTGGGAAACTCACCCACGATCACACAATTCCCTTTCTCATGGAAAAGCATGTGATGAAAGCCATAGGAAATAGTTCCTGTTAAAGCAGTTCACATGAATAACTAACTTCAGGATGAAAAATTTGCCACCGACACTATTAATTAATAAGAAAGAGATTTTATGGTCTAGTTTACTTTTCATTGTGTGTTTTGTTGGCTCATTCTTTTACACTGGGGGCTAGTCATTTTTATTTCTATGCAAAACAGCATAGCATACGTTATTCTCTCTCTTCCTCCCTTCTGGTAGGCAATGCATCTCCAAAAAGTGAATATACCTAATAAATAACAATTAAGTAGGCATATGTCTAGCATAGATTTGTTGCTCAACAGGATATAGTTCTTTAAAAGGGTATAGGAGAAGATCCAAAATCATTGCAAACGACACCAAAATTGATAGTTAGCAGTAATGATGAAGACATACCAGCACGGCCCAGAAATCTGGGCTGATTAGTAAATTGGCCTCACCTGTATCACTGCTCAATGACATATGAGATGGGTAATGAAGACCTTTCACTAAGAATGAAAAATAGGGATTATTTTTACAGAATGGTCGAGGGTCTTTATGCCCAAAGCGACTCGGAAAAGAATTTAGTGGTTTTGCCATCCCAGGGCAACACAGAGGCTGAGCCAGCAAATGCTGACCTGGAGGTATGCACGGGAGAAGATTACCAGATTACCAGGAACAAAGGAGTTCTATTTCTATGGGTTACTGACAACTAGTTCAGATCATTACTGTTGATGTCTCTGTCCACTTCTGATGTACACGTTTAAGTTGGATGTCGGCAATTTAGAAAATGTTCCAAAAAGAGTTACAAACACAACTTCAGTAACAGAAGTGAGAGAAAAAGCATCTTAATTTAGTCACTAAAAAGTGCAGATTAAGAAATGATGTAATGATGGCCTGAGGATACCTCTTGAGGTAGAAAACTGGAGAATCTGACTTTTTAATTTAACAGAAAAGGTCATTATGGATGGAAGCTGAATCTCTGCAAATTCAGATTAGCATTCAAGCCCACAGCTCTTTTCAATGAAGGAATTTAACTGCTGAAAAAAAAAATCTAATCTTATCTAGGAATACAATGGATTCTCTCTCCTGCGAAGTCTCTAAATCAAAGCTGGCTGTCTTTCTGGAAGCGCAGTTGCAGCTCAGGCAACAGCAGTGGATTTCATATTGGGAACACTTGGCAAAATTCTTTGGTCCTGTGTGATGGAGGAGGTCAGGCTACATGATTATTATCATTCTTCCTGGCCTTCAACACTATCAATCCATGAAACACGGACTTAGCTTTAAGTCTCACTCTAAATCATTTTCCATCCATTTGACTTCAGTGGAACCATTTAACGTGGTTGAAGTTAAACGTGTGCTCAAATGCTGTGCTGAGTAGAGGGGGACTTGCCCTCTTATAGCTGACCACATGCCCAGGTGCGTTGTTGAAAGAATGCCATAAGTCTCTGTAAGTCACCAAAGGTGCAAATGAGAAAATCCCTCCTGTTTTGGGGTTTTTTTTCATAGTTTTCTTAGTGCAAAAGCTACTCTTTTTCTTACTTTATTTTTTTTCCCTGATGTAAATGCCTGTGCACTGTGCGACAGAGCTCCCAAATGGCAATGCCTCTTCCTGGGCTGTTTTCCTGGTCTAGGACTTAAGGACAAGACTGAATCCTCCATGAATCAGCAGAAGTCATCCCAGGTACATTAGAGGGTTGTACGGACCAGTAGAAAAAGACTCACCTTCTGGGAGGCAAGATATTGCTTTAGGAGACACGATTAGCTGTCCCTACCTGCTTGAACAAAGTATTCACAGAGATATAGTTTTATTAGTGTCAACTGTTAAGAGACTAAATCAGATCAAATTGATGCTACGTGCCGTGATTGTAGAGGATTTTTCCATCAGAAATAATATTTGGCACTGAAGTGATAGTTTTAGAGTAACTTCATTCACACGCGCTGATTTTTCACTGTTTCAGTTGAAAAGGAATTCAGAGGATGCGGAGTGGTATTTAATGAAAGGCCTTCCTGACATAAAATTAAATAAATAAATGGGGCCTCCCTTTTCAGTATATTTTTTGTTTTTTCCACTTTAGCAGCCATATTTTATGCAGCATTTATTTAATTTCAATCTAGTGAAAAAACCCTCGCCCCATGTCTTCGCTTTTACATGGTGACAAACCCCACAACATAGTTCTATGATAAATCTTGCCGGGCTTCTTTAAAGGGCAGCTCACGTTTTTAAAAACTGTGGTGAGGTGTATTAGTCAAGTCCTGAATTTCACGTTAAAAACAAATAAATCAGCAGTGAAAAGCAATCGAGTATTTGGTACTGAAAAGACTTTCTATAACAGAAAAATGAAATACAGACTGTGAAATACCGCAAGAAGTGCTTATAAAGTTCATTATCACTTTTCATATTTTCAGCAATTTCAAAAGCCAGAGAGAATGAATATACTTATATTTTATCTCGATCTTTCACTTTGCTTCAGAGTTCCTGCCAGGCAACTTGATCTGTAAGGCTGAGCTGTAGGGGCATTCCTATTAATTTAGATATTCATCTCAGCTACAGTATGCAGCGTTGATTCCTTGTTAGGCTGGATGGTCAAAGTGAGCATTTGCAACTTTGATTTACATCTTGCAAATTGTGTTATTTATAGCAGTTTTGCCCTAAAATGGCTAGTTAGCAGAGTTCAGCGAAAGTTAAAATGACTTAAGCCTAGCGTTAGATCATGCATGCCATAGAGCCCTGACTTTCACTTCTGGGGAGCTCGGTTCCATATTTACAACACAGACCACAAAGAAGTGCAAGCCAGAATTCAGCCCCAGTTAAAGTAACCCACAACCATCTCATTAAATCCTTCAGCACGCAGCATCAAAAGCTGAAAATATGGCTACGCGCTTGCATTTTCCAGCTCCCTGCGTAATTTTAGCTCCGAAATGGTTTTCTACCACAGGAAGTGATGGCACATGGTGTCTTTGGTATCCAGGTCAAACAGATCCCCCAAAAATGTAAGAGCAGGGGATGACTAGAGTCAAGTACTGCTCAGTAAACATTAAAATTAAGGGCTTCTTTTTAACTAATATCACCTCACTGATCCAACTTTAAAGCCCAGCCCCACAAACAACTGAAAGAGGACAAGGAAAGTTGAGAGGACAAGGAGAGTTGGAAACCAGAAAACTGTAGAAATTCCCAAAAGGGAAGAGTTTTCGGTGAGCTTCACCATTGAAGGGAACGTGGTCAGCTCTATTTATCCTGGGCTTTTCATTCCGCCCCAGGATGACCCCTAATTCCTGTGACAGTCTTGTGCTGGGCTCCACCACAAAGATGCCGAATGGGTAACAGTCTCCTCAGCGCTCTCCCACCCCTAAAGAAAGAAAATAAAGAACGGAAAGAGTACCTTACATGCCAAACCACCTGCCTGGAGACACAAAGTAAGATTTTTGCTGTCTCGGATAATTGCATATAATTAAGTTTTTTCACCTCAGCATTTCATTTCAGGCTTGGCCATGGGAGAAAATTCCATATTGCATTGCTGCTTTTCTTCAATTAACAATAATAACAAAATAAGAATTGGAAATGTCTCCTCCTTCTGGATTTACAGAGTCATTATGGAACCAGGCTAAATTATTTGAGTCAAAGAGAGGAATCTGTCCTTAAAATTATGTATGCAGAGAAAGGAAGAGTGGATCATTGCACAGAGTGCTTGCCAATTACTTTCCTGACCTGATCAGTGTGTAATTTCTTACAGGTGTAGTGAGATTAATTACATGGCGACAGAGACATAGAGCTGTCTCTTGCAGGATATCCTATAGGTGAGGTGGAAAGGACATGACCTTAAAAGGGTCGTCAAGCATTGGAAGAGGCTGCCCAGGGCAGTGGTGGAGGCACCATCCCTGGGGGTATTTAAAAGCCGGGCAGACGTGGTGCTGAGGGACATGGTCTAGTGATGGGTTTTATCAGTGTTGGGTTGATGGTTGGACTCGATGATCTGAAATGTCCCTTCCAACCCAGGCAATTCTATGATTCTGTAGGAGGGTGGCAAAAGACACCGACAGGAACTTTCCTCCTGCCCCTAGTTCTCTAACACCTGATTACATTTTTACACCTTCGCCTTTTTAAACGCATAATATAATTCAGCCTTTCTTCTTAGCAGATCATTTCCCTGTTTGACCCAACTTTTTTACTGTGGCCTGCAGATCTGTCTCAGCACAGAAGGCCACAAAAAACTGTCTTGTGGGGCAGCAGACCCTTTTTCCATCTGACGTGTTTACTCCTTGGACCACGCATAGTGCAAGAATGTAGGAGAGCACAATGTCCTTTTTTTTTTCTGAAGGGAATGATGCTTCTTTGGCATATTTTGCCCATTACCAAGCTACTGGGCATACATTCCAAGTAAGTTCGAATGTCAGAGCTACTACATCTAAAGGGCCACATTAAAGAGATCCAAAATCAGCCCAGTCTTTTTATATAAAGAGCAGTAAAAGCTCTCCAACTTAACCTAATAAATTACTGTTATAAAAACAGTTTTATGTAATGTGCAGAAGTCTAAGAAAAACTGTTTTAATGGTTGTATAAAAGGGAGATTTGCAAATCTGTGAATACAAGTTAACGTTATGCATTTTTCAAGTAAAGGGCAAAAAAGAGGGGCTAAAAATTGCCAAAGTAAAATGCAGAATAGTGGAGTCTCAGTTTCATTTTCAGCCAATTAACTTACCTTGAAAACGAAAAGGCTGTTCTACAGAGTTCCTTTTAAAAGTTGGATTAGTTTGACTTTGGAAGTGGAATACTAGGAATCGAGTGCTGCGCCTGCACTTTCCGTGACCGGCTGAAGGAGACGGGAACAGACAATGACTGAGCAGAGCTCTCATGAGTAATTCATAGCATACACCAAAATTTGACTATGTTGCAGTCAATGGAGTGCTGGCTATTGACTTGGATATAGTCGGGACTTAATCATATTTGTCTCAAAAAACTCAAAGTCAAATTTGAAAGAAAAAGAATCTAAATAATCATCAGGGAAAAAAAAAAAAGACATTTTAGGGGCCTGAGTTTATTTGCAAATCAAGATTTAATTCTGTGAATTGTTTTGGCAGAAAAAATAAGGATTTATTAAAAAAATGTAAAGCATCTAATTTGCTTCAAACCCCACTTTTTTCTGCCCAGAATTAACAAAGGTTAAACTGAAATCAAATAATTGCCTTACCCATCTGAAGATGTTTCACTGTGGTTTGTGAAATCTTTGAGTTTACACAAATGATCATTTATTTCTTTCCCTTGTTTGTCATTTTAGCTCAGAATTTCTGTTTCAGCTTAAGATAAATTGGTAACCTCCTTTTCTTTCTGATGGCAAGACTGTGAAGGCCATTTTTCACACAGCTTCATGTAACTCATATATGATAACACATATGCATCTAGAAATATTTTTTTTCTCCAATTTATTGCTGAAAATTGAAAAAACTGACTCTTGAAGTCAGACATTTGATTAAGAATAACAGATATTCAGTAATAAAACCATGAAATGGCAATAAGAAAGAGGTTCAAAATTAGTAGGTATGTGGCTTAAATCTGAATAGGCACAATAAGTCACAGTGAAGAGAAAATTACCTTCTATGCCTAGACATACAAGATTGCTCTTGCAAATACATCTTACCTAAAAACCTGGAGTTTTCTTACCTACTCCTTTTGAAAAGCGGCACCTTTTCAAAATATCCTCACCCCAGCCTCCACTTTGTGCTCTAAACATTTCTGTAAGCAACCTTTTTTTCCTGTATTGTCATTTTTACACCTGATTTTCAGACACTTTTAAATAAAATGCAGACAGGTTCTGTAACTCTGCGTGCAGGGCTCAGCACAGCAGCGTTCCTGTAACCGTCTGGCACCTCGGCCAAGGTGCAACGCAAATATTAAGCAATATTAGATGGCTGGGTTAGCTGTTGCTGTGATTATCCTATGATCTAAACACCTCCTCACCGTCCAAAGATTTAAAAAAAGTTTCCATTCTTTTTGGTGCTAAGTGTATTTTAAACACCTTCTGTGCCTACTCCCTTCTATCAGAAATTATATTTGTGGATGTCAACCGAGCCCCTGCACCAGTTATAAAAATATTACACGTTGTTGTCTTGTTTTCCCTTCTCTGGTGGAAAACAGCTTTAGCCTCTCAAATGTTTCCCGGGCATTGTCCCATCTCCAGAGCAATGGTATGCTTTCTGTGAGGAGACCCAAAGTGTCCAGTTTTGTGGAGGAAATGGAGCTAGCACCTCATACAGTCTCCGAACACTGGAACTAATTTGGATTTCTCTCCTCATTCATACACTCAGTCTTCTCCCCCCACTCTGCTCCACCTGTTTTCCTTTTCTACTGAAGTCGTACAATGAACTGATGACTGAAGATTTTCCTATCCACAATCCTTGCGATTTCTTTCAAAGTCAGGGCACAGCATTATAGCTGCACTTAACTGCATTTTGATTTTTGGGGCCAAATTCAGCACGGTACCACCCTGTACAACCCACTGTAGCCTGAGATTAGAGAAAGAGTAATTCAGTCCACTGTTATAAAGGCTTTAACTTGTTTTCCCAGCTCACTATGAATGCTAATTGCCTAGAAAACTTTCGTTGCACTTGTAGTATCGGGCAATTTTAACTCACTTTTTTCTTATTTTGCCTGTTTGGTGTCTCCACCCGCTGCGCAGTGCTGCTTTGCTTCCTGAATCATCTTCAGCATCATTTGATACCTGCAACCTGTTGGACACCCGTGGATTCATTCGTTCCCCTTTGCCAATTCTCCAGCTCACCCATTCATTTCCCCACATATAATCTAGAAACCCCTGGGTCCCCCTGCCAAGCATCTCGCTGTCACAGACAGGAATCCTCCCGTCATTCCCCATATCCAGCTAAAAACTCCCGGGATATCCTTAAAGTGTCTCTCCGAGTCACCGGCCACTCTGAAAACCCAAGGTGTTTCCTGTATCCCAAGCAACGATTTCTCAAAACGCAATGTTCTCCTCCCATCAGCTCAAATGACCAAAACCCCTTCTGGCTCATGTGTTGTAGTCACTAAATCCTCTTAATGGGAGAATCTCAGGTGTGTCAGGAAGCCCCAGTGGGCCTGGAGCTTCACACAATCAAAACCAAGACAATGGCTGAGAAGGGAGATCATAGAATCATAGACTCATAGAATAGGTTGGGTTGGAAGGGACCTTAAAAATCATCGAGTTCCAACCCCTTTCCATGGGGAGGGACACGTCCCACCAGACCAGGTTGCTCAAAGCCCCATCCAGCCTGGCCTTGAACCCCTCCAGGGATGGGGCAGCCACAGCTTCTCTGGGCAACCTGTTCCAGTGTCTTCAGTGGGAGTTGGACTAGATGATCTCTATGGTCCCTTCCAACTCTAAAAATTTAGTGAAATTCAGTGAAAAGACAGGTAGGTGACATATCCCAGAAGGTAAGGACAGAGGCAACCTTCCTTGAGCTGAGACCCTCACTTCTCCACCCAAACCCCAGGTATGGATAAACAAGATCCGTTTGCATGTGGCTGGGGAACAATCAAGCCACAAAAACTCACCAGCCAAAGTGCTTTGCAGCTGAATTGGTGCATGGATGGCAGCGAGGTGGGGCAGTGCCCCACACATTGCTGGGGGATAAGGTAAGTGCTGAGGACGGGCTGAATATGCCCCATCTGGTATTTGCCAAGGGGAGGCCGCCGCATCTGGGCTTTCGCCACCGGCCTCCTCGGAGCAAAACACGTTCCCGACGATATTCCCCCGAGCAGCAGCTGCAAGAGGATCACTTAAAATTGCATAAAGCATTAATCTGAACTCCCAGACAAGTTTTGGTACCGCACGGTTGGACAACAGCCAAAGTGTCCCATGTAGTAAAGGGGAAGGGGGGGGAGGGAAGAAGAGAAAGAAAGGAAAAAAGAAAAGACAGTCCTGTCAGTGGTTTTAAGCTGCCACTTTTTTTTTTTTTTTTCTAAATGGAAAAATTGTTACAAATGGGTTCTTCAACATATGTTATTAATTTCATTGTACTGGCTTCTTGCCAGTTAAGCATCAGTCCGGGTTTCTTTGCTTTCAGTTTTAACTAGCAAAACTCATGAGGTCATTAACGAAAATGGACACGAACCTTTTTTTTTTTTTTTCTCCTGTGCACAACTGTTATGGAGCAACTGACTCTTCTGAATGCTTTTATTTAATAAAACTTCAGCTTCTTTTTTTTTTTTTTTTTAATAAGGAGATGTGCTTCTCAGCAAAATCTGGTGTTTCTACTATAAACAAAGCAACATGTGAAGGACTTCAAACACATTTACTGGTACTGGCAAGAGTAACAAAATCAGAAACTTTAAAAAACACTCATAAATGTTAAGTAACATTTCATAAAGCTACACTGCTATTTACTTTGCTCAATATGTATACGTGCGAGAGACCAAAGTGGTACTGAAAAACAGCACTGAAAGAGAATGCGGTTTGATCAAAATATCTACATGTGGAAATGTTGATTGGATGTTATTAATGTTTTATTTGGCTTGCAGGGAACTGCAAAATCCACTGGAAGAAAGAGTGTCGTTTCATGGATTCCTGTGCAAAGCAGCATCTCCCACATCACGAGAGCCACGCTGAGCCCTTAGTCCGGTGAGGGTACTTGCTGTAGGTGCAGGCGGGGAACGCAGGCTCATTTGGAGAGAGAACTCATTTATTTTGCAAGTGGGAACTGGCAGTATTCACCCCAAGGAGTGGGAACAGAGATTTGGACATGAAAACAGTGCTTTGAGTGGTTGCTGATGGCAGTCTCCACTGTCTGTCCACTTCCTGGCCAGCCCGTGGTGGCCAAGCCCATTGTGAAGTCCTTCTACAGCCACTGCTCCCAGTGCCCATCTCCAGGATGTGCTTTGCAACCTAGCAAAAGAGAGGAGAAAAAGGACCTTCTAAAGGCTTGGCCCCTCTCCTCCTCTTGCTTCTCATCGGCCATGTACAGGGAGAAGGTGCTGTTGGATGGTGGGCGCTGGATGGGACCTGGCAGAGGAAGCCACCACCAATGTCCAGCAAACCTTACACCTGCAACCTATCTACTGTCCCTGTAAAGAAACTGTCCTTTCCGGAAGGAGAAAATAAATTTCACAGCAGCAGGCATAACCTCTAACTGTTATTAGTACATATGACAAAATAAGTAGTAAAATAATAAACTAATAACCACATCTTCACATTCAGCAGAGCTACCGACAAGCACAGATAACAAGGCTGGAGAAATGCATGCTCTTATTGCTTTTATCCTTGTCCTTAATTCCCCCCCTTTTCTGCTGTTGTTTAGTACACACTCCTATTACATCATGCCTAAAATTAGATTGCAGGATCAGGCTTTCTTGTGAAATATTTAGCGCTACTTTCTTCAGGCGAGACGAGGAATTCTACAGGAAAGGCCTTTCTTTTTTTTTTTTTTCACTACTTTTTATGTCTAAGCCTGATCCTGCTGCTGCCAAACGAAAGAATGTCTTTTTCTTGGCTTCAAAGAATCTTGGGCTGGGCCCTGCGGCCAGAGACCACAACATGGCATACTTGTTAGATAAAGGAAAATGTATGCCCGCGCGTATAAATAGCCGGTCCGCCTGCTAGAGCAGATGAAATCATGCTCAGAGATTTCTTTTCTAATTAAAAAATTATGATTCAGATGGAACCAAAGCTCTTCTCCTACGCCTGAGCAGCCCGGGGAATTATACTAGAAAGAGATACACGAATACAACTTCCCACTCTAAAGATGAAGAGGCCGTAGCAGATAGATAAGGATATGCAAATGTAATCTAATAGCCAGGGCTCTGTTACACGCAGCTATGCGTGCGTACACACAAATGGATGCGGTTTCCAAGAAAGTCCCTGGTAGTATAGGCTTAGAAAGTAGAGTTTGGGTAGATAAAGGCTGCACCTTAACTGTTTATCACTTCCAACAAACTATTTTCACAGCTTCGCTGCAGCCACGTTAAGGTGTTTTGTTTGGTGGGGAAGGGTGAACGAGAAATTAAAATTGCTACTTAAGGGTTTGTGTAACTTCAGTTCAAATCCATGTTTTATTGAGAGCGTCTTCTGTGCCTTAAATTAAGTCTCTGTGTTCCGTACACATTTATAAATGTAAATTTTCTCCTCCTCTCGGATGATTTGTGAGAATACTTGTAGAACTGAATGCACCTGGGAACAAAAAAGGACTTTCCCAGCTTCTGGCATTGCAAAGGATCTGCCCATTCCTGATGCCTCAGGAGCCCTTGTGAGCCTCAGAGAGGGTGATGCACTTCTCTCTCCAAGTTCGTTACAGATCTCTATATTTTACTCAGAAAAGAAAAGAAAATCCTCAAAGAAACAAACATTTTAATTCATTAAGGATATACAGAGCCCATATGCATCAATAGAACGTATTTCATAGAAGCTATATAGAACATACTCTATATGAATATAATGATAAAATACAGAATATAATTCCTCTTTTCCCTTTCATTTATAGTTAACTGCTGTGTTTCAGATTGAGAGAAGTAGTTTTGTACTTTAATTGATCCTATGGCTAGTTATGTTCTCTTTGAGAACTTCTATATTATCCATTTTCTGGAGCTCTAAGAATTCACCATAGTGGTTACCAAATATGTAAATGTTGCAGCAAATTACACTTTCATTGCCCATGAAAAATGGCCTTGTAAGTTTTCAATGGATGCACTTCTTTGGTGCTAAAAGTATTTTTTAAAATCCAGGAAAAGATTTTTTTGTTATCCCTTGCTGTAGTAGGGGTTAATACACACCCTAAAGATTAAAGCTTGATAGAAAAAGTTATGATATAGTTGATTGATTATTTTATCAAAACACTCCTTTTCTGATCTCAGAGGAAGACTGAAGGCAACCAGAAATACACCCATGATTTTGTCATCTGTCAAAGATTTATTAGAGAACGTTTTTCACAAAGAAAATCTATTTGTCACATATGCTTGGCTGATCTATTAAACAGGCATGACTTCAAAGGATACATAGGAGCAATAACCCATTCACACAGAACAAGTGGCAGGACTGGGATGTAACACTTGCAAATTTAAAGAAAGTGGCATAAACATATGCTACAGAAAAGAGAAATATCTACATACATGGCAAAAGGCGAAATCAACTCAGTTTATACTCTGGCTATGCGTAGCTACAGACTGGTTCTGGCTATAAATTTTTTAATAGATATGCTGCTCTGTCAAGATCAAAAGTTTCTGAGGAATGTGTTGATTTTTAAAACATTTTGTTTCCAAAGTGAATGACAAGATACATGTGCTTTTGAGTTTTACCACGAAAATACATCTTTGATTTTACGCTTCATAAAAATTAATGTCTGAAATAAAAGGAATTGAAATCTACAGTTTCCTTGAGCTAAAGACAGTTTTAATGGCTTGATTTACAGAATCCATTTTTATTCTTGTTCTGACTGGAATCATAATTCATTTCATTATATACAAATTTTGCAGATTTTAATTTCTGACAGGTTTGGTTACCCAGGCATTGAAGCACTTCTATACAAGAGAGATATCGAGGTGCTGGAGCAGGGGCAGAGGAGGGCAATGAAGCTGGTGAAGGGCCTGGAGCATAAATCTTATGAAGAGCGGTTGAAGGAGCTGGGGCTGTTTAGTTTGAGGAAGAGGAGGCTGAGGGGAGACCTCATC
>JAOXNO010000024.1:62981349-62998892 GCA_028565335.1 Limnodromus scolopaceus
CCAGACCAGGTTGCTCAAAGCCCCATCCAGCCTGGCCTTGAACCCCTCCAGGGATGGGGCAGCCACAGCTCCTCTGGACAACCTGGGCCAGGGTCTCACCACCCCACAGGAAAGAATTTCTTCCTGAGATCTCATCTAAACCTCCCCTTTTTCATTTAAAAACCTTTACCCCTCATCCTATAACTCCCCTCCCTGATCAAGAGTCCCTCCCCATCTCTCCTGTAGCTTGGGTGTGCATGCCACAGCATTGGCACCTTCACCATCCAGACTCCTGCCAACATCCATGATATTCTCAGGGAAATGGGTCTTCTTTTTACCTCGAAATGCCCCTACGACATGCAAGAGAGGCACGAGGGGGTTTCTAGCCAACCACCTTCCTGGTGTCTTCTCACCATGTATCAGGCTTCAACCTTTCCTCTGTCAACTGTTCCTTCAATACTGGTTTGCATTTCACCACAGACACTGGTGGCTCTCTTTAGCACATTCCAAAAAATTGACCAAGCTTGGCAATGTGGCCAAGCAGAGCTCACACGAAGGATGTTCAAACCCGCCTCACTCCCTCGTCAACCACGTGTATCTGTTTTGGAGAGAAGGGGATTTCATCATTTGCTTCCACAGGGGCACAATCTGATTATGTGGGATTAAGCCTGAAAACCACCCTAATCCTAAAAACAGTAACACTTAAAGTCTGTCAAGGGAGTGTGTGATCTCAGCTCCTGCTCTTGGCTGTGTGGGGCAGATCCCAGAGGGAAGGGGCTCCCAGCAGCACCCCACTGTCAATTACTGTACAGGCTAATTGGAGTGTAATTTAAAAAAGATTCCGAAACTCACTTGTCAACAGGTGTTCTTTAGGGTCTACTAATCAAAACAATCTTGTTTATGGAAAATGTTATTTAAAACCAACATGTAGGCTGCCATAATAAAGCGACACAATTTCCCAGCCATTGCAACATCGCTCAGTGAAAGCTGAAAATATAAAGAAGAAAAAAGAAAGAAAGAAAGAAAGAAAGAAAGAAAGAAAGAAAGAAAGAAAGAAAGAAAGAAAAAAAAAAAAGAAAACATAAACCTGGACATCTGTATTCATGTGTTCAAACCATTGCATTTTTTGCCTCTAAAATGCTCCTTTAGTTATCTGCTAATCGTAAGAGGAGTTTCTCTGGGGCTACCAAAGCCAAATGTGTACTGAAATGGGGTCTAAAAGACTAATTAGATTTGAATTTTCTATGTCTGTATTTTGATTTGTTATGAGCATTCTTCAGTCTTTCAATGCCTAAATTTGCCAGAATGCAAAATGATGACACAGGCAGTTAAATAATACTCATCATCCATCTGTCATTCATTTGGTCAAGGACCACTGCAGAACATATGATATAATAAATCTTCAACGTCTATTCCTCCTTTCTTTCTCTCCAACTTAAACTTGGAAATCATATCAGAGAAGTTGCATGTGGAGAATTTAATTATAAACTGAAAAGAATATCTCCACAATGAATAACCATAATGAAAAGTGCTAAACTTTGGAAATATAAACAATATAGCAATTCAAACCAGCCTTAAACTTCTGAGGCACAGAAGACTTAAAGATGAATATTTCTTCTGGTGGAATGAAGAAATCTTGATGAGATCATTTTCTATGGTGAAGTATGTGGTTGCACAGAAATAGTGCTTCATTTATTCACAATGGGAAACATCATTTTCATTCAGGAAATTTAAAAATGATCATTTCAAAAATATGTGTTTGAGGAATACATTCATAGTCAGGTCAGAAGTAATTTCTGCTGGAGACAGATCTTCTTAAAAAGACCCTTTTCCATCATTTTCCCTGCTACGTAAAATGTTGAGTATGTACATATGATGATTAATTAGGCACATTCCATCTAACTATTCATTTGTGGGGCTTGAAAGAGTGAGGGGGGATTGTTGTAGGTGAACTTAAACTTCCCCATAAAATATAGACTTGGGGATAAAATTCTGGCTTTCCTAAAAACAGTATCAGAAGCAGAAATATTTCACCCCCTGTAATTAAAAATTTAGTGATAAAATGTAGACTTGGGGATAACATTCTGGCTTTCCTAAAAAAAATATCAGCAGCAGGAATATTTCACCCCCTGTAATTAAAAGTTTAGTGTTGAGTACGTGCCTATTCTCTCTCCTGCTGCATTTAACAACTTACAGAAGAAATTCAATTCACTGCCAAGGTATTCTCTGCTCTAAACAGTCTTAAGCAACTTTTTGAGAGAGTTATAAACTGTTCTTCCCCATCTTCTGCCTGCAAATGTGGTCGGAATACAGTTTTAAGCAGGATGAAGGATTAAACAAACAAAAAATAATGAAAAGTCAAAATATGCACACTGTGCAAAAGCATGGTCGAATACATTTTGCCTTGTATAAACTTCATCCAGTCTATGTGGGTTTTAACATATTTCCATGACTTTAAATAAGAAAACATCTTAAAGCACAGCCCATGGGAAACCCAAGCTTGATTAGTTTTACCTTTTACTACAGCCTGCAGAGTGTAAAACACAGCACATCAGAATTGAATTTGTCATCTCCAGACCTCACAGGAATTTTAGGAACTAAATAGTTAGGAAGCATCCTGGTACTTCTCTTTGCTTTAATCATAGTAGAAGTTTCAATTTAAACATTCAGGAAATCTCCCTTATTTAAAGCAATCAACTCATTGCTGACAGGGTCTGGCTTTACTGTGTTTAATTTTTTGGCATCATGCAAAACTTGATTGGTTACAGCCAGTGCGTGGACAGGTCCTGTCCCTCCCCCTCCTCCCCAGAAAATGTAAAAAAAATCCCCAGATCTTTTCTGAATCATTCTCAGCCCTACACATCCTAGCATGTGTACAAACCAATGGGATATTAGTGCAAAACCCCAAATGGAAAATGTACATAATAACTCATATAGCCAAAGAAAACCTTATTGCCAAATACCTCTCCTACGTCTTTCAGCTGCAAAAGCTTAAAATCCAATTTTTGGTCCAGTTATATAACTAGTTTTGACCCTTATTTTGAGTGATCCTCTTCTCATCTGGCTGGTTGTAGATTCACAAGACATTTCTAAGATTGCAGCCTGCTCTGCATGAAAGAAGAAAGCACTCACCTTCCCTACATCTTTGAGCTGTGGTGTTGGTGTTCACATAAATTAGGTTGCCTCATCTGATGAAAAATCTTCAGTCAGATCTCACATGAAAACCATGTTATTTTAGGAATCCAGACAGATGATGCTTTGGACCAGTCTCCTCCAACTCTGAATTGCGTTTGTAAGACCCAAATCTGTGAGTCCATCACATGCTCCCGTGAGCACAGGCTGGAGGAACTCACACTCAGGGTCGGGGAAGGATGTCCTACACCAGACAGGTTTGAAGAGCTTTATATATGAATGATGCTGTACCGATAAAAAAAGTACACACTTTCAGGTTCATGTGCAGTTTCTAGCACTTGCAGAGTCTACACAAACTCTGTCTTTTGAGACCAAATTTACTTCAGCAAGATGTTACAGTTCCCACAAGGACTTCTGCAATATACATGTCTTTAAAAAAAAATGCATTTTCTTATGCTTTCCCTTAACTTCATCCAGAGATCTAGATCCAAATGCAAAACCTAGGACTAGGAACATGGAAGGTATTTGTCTAACTCTTTGAAAGACCTGAAGTTATATCTGTATCTCTGAAAGCTGTGGAAACCTTCTTCTACAAGAAATTTCTCATCTTGCAATGGTACTGGAATTGTTACAAGAGCTACACCTTATAAATGAATCAACGTAACTACAGGTATCAAAGTCAACTTGATAAAATATCCATAGAATGGATAAATATTGGCAATTTATGAAAATGATAAGATTGTAGACCCCAAATCATAGAATCATAGAATCATATGGAGTTGGAAGGGACCTCTGGAGATCATCTAGTCCAACCCCCCCGCCAGAGTGGGTCTACCTAGAGCAGGTTGCACAGGAACATATCCAGGCGGGTTTTGAATGTCTCCAGAGGAGACTCCACCATCTCTCTGGGCAGCCCATTCCAGTGCTCTACCACTCTCACAGGAAAGAAGTTCCTCCTCATGTTTAGGTGGAACTTCTTATACTCAAGTTTCTGCCCATTTCCTCTTGTCCTGTCCCTGGGCACCACTGAGAAAAGACCAGTCCTGTCCTCCTGACACCCTCCCTTTAAGTATTTGTACGCATAAATTAGATCTCCCCTAAGCCTTCTCTTCTCCAGACTAAAAGGACCCAAGTCCCTCAGCCTCTCCTTGTAGGAGAGATGCTCCAGGCCCTTAATCATCTTTGTGGCCCTTCGCTGTACCCTCTCCAGCAGTTCCCTGTCCTTCCTGAACTGGGGAGCCCAGAACTGGACACAGTACTCCAGATGGGGCCTCCCCAGGGCAGAGCAGAGGGGCAGGATGACCTCCCTCGACCTGCTGGCCATGCTCTTCTTGATGCACCCCAGGATGCCATTGGCCTTCTTGGCTGCAAGGGCACATTGCTGGCTCATGGTCATCCTGTTGTCCACAAGAACTCCCAGGTCTTTTTCCTCAGAGCTGCTCTCCACCAGGTCAGCCCCCAAAATCAGAAAAAGGTTTCCAGCATATTGACCACTTGAGCTTATTTCTTTGGTACCACTTTCCCAGTTTAAAGTTGGACTGTCCTTGACACTGCCTGAAACGGGGAACATGTGCTTGTCAGATCACGACCAAGAAGGAAACGTGAACTAATCAGAGCAGTCATTAGGCTTGTAACGAGGGGCTGACGTTTCCTAAAGTGAAACTGGGCTGCATTTCTTACCTTGCAATAGTTCCTTAAGTCTCACTTTACAACTGCAGGGAATTATTTCTTGAGGCCGGAGTCCAGGCTAACATTTCAGGTCAGTCTGCTTCCACTTGCAGAAATTAACTGCTGCAAATAAGCACCTCTCTTCATATTTTCCTCTGTTGTTTTTTTCCTGTGGTAAGCACAGCGAAGGAGCCCATCCACGTTAGACAGCCATCAAGGGGCTATCGATGGAGAAAGCCTGTGCGATGGCAGGCTCATGTTTGTCTCTGGAGATAAACTGTGTACTAAACATCTTGGCAGAACATATATATGAAAATTTTGGCCAGACATAGATTCCTGTCTGTCAAAACGGAATTAGTATTATGTATCCTAAGTCCTCTCATGGATGTGGAGATGAACCTCCTGCTTTATGACTCTGCTGACCAGTGTTGCATAAAAAGTCCAAAATCAAGCACAATATTAATTTAGGTTCCTGTTTCCAAGAGGCTTAGCCTCAGTTTCCACATTCAACAGCTTGGTAGCTTGCTATTCTTTATTCTGGATCAGCGGTGTTTGGCTCTCTATCTCTATCTATAGGTAGTCATGTCGAATTGAAAGGTGTGAATCTGATAGAATAAAGCAAATCTAAGCAGAAGTTATAGACAGAATATGCATAATACTAGCAATTAAGCCTCTACTGAATGCAGATTTACAGTGTGTGGTATTTCTATGAAGAAATATATCCATATTAAATAACTTGAGCTTTAGAAAAAGAAAGCTGGAGTCTTAATAAAAGCTGAAAAAAACGCCTCACGTTGTAAAGATGGAAATCTCTCAACACAAAGGCTTATGGGGTCAAATTCCAACGCTCCCAATAATTTCTATATAAATCTGGATTAAATTCTCTGAAATCAATGGATTTGCTTTATTAGTACAACTGAGGGAAAAACTTGGCCTACCGTATAACTGATGTTTAATGCACATCTATCCAGGCAATTTCCAGATAAAAGAAAGGTCTGAGACATTAGATGTAATCTCTTATGATGATCAATATATAAAAAGATCCATACGTCCAAACTTCCAGCTCAGATATTGCATTTGGATTCCAGAACAATATCGAGAAATTTATTGTGAATCCTCAAACTTTAGGAGAATATTGCCCTCAAAGATGTATAAAGAATAGTAAATCATGTTTTAAAACTATTTTGTCATATTCTTTGCTGTACAGAAAAAGATGTTTCACACATTACATAAGCAACATCAAGACAGCACACAGAACAATTGCAACCTACAATAATCCAGGAGGGACTGACAAAAAGAAAGCTGAAAAAGAGGGTAACACAAGAAAGAGGTATATTAAAAAGATCACAACGTAACTGAATGATGTTATGATGTCATTGGAAGGCCTACTGTAATACATTTAGATATTTTTCTGCTTTTTTACATTTCCTTAAAAGATATATATATATGAATAAACTGGTTTTTTGTGTGTTTTATGTAGTACATATAATTACAATAAAAATACAAAATTCCATTTTAAACACAAAATAGATTAAAATAATTTAAGTGGTCATTTTTGCAGTTTTCATTTAAGCTTTAAGGATTAAGGCAGTTTTTCTGTCTGTGCATGGCTGATCATGTATTTGCTTGCTGAGAGCAGAGAGAAATTTGAAATTCTTCTTGAATAATAGAGTTGACTACCTGTGAAATTTATTTCTCAAAGTATTGAATCCCTGCTAGAATTAAATTCAAAAACAAAAACATACTTCAAAGACATCTTCAACAGTCAGGAGAACAAACTCCCTGTATAAAACCAGAGACTTTTAAATGGATTAAGTTAATGAGAAGAATCATCATCAATGATTGAGTTTCTCAATTCCCTTCAGTGCCAGCAGCAGCAGAAGAGATCCTGAAATCCGAGGACAACAGAGAGTGAAGGATTTCTGTAAGGACCTGTAAAGCTGCTTGCTGAGAACCCCATCAGAAACGAAGAGAACAGCAGGTGAGGTTTGTGGGAGCAAAGCTGGGGTGGGCACCCCTTTTGTGTAGAGGATAAACCCAGAAGGGCTTTGGAATTCTCCAAAGATTAAAATTCCTCAAATGCGTCTTTCCTGCCACTGCTTTGGCCATGAGACCTGATCTGTAGGGTTTAGCCTCCATGGTGAACTCAGAAAACAAAGAATCAAAAAAGATGGGGGCACCTGAAAAATGTGTTTCATATTCCTCTGAGCACCAACCTTTGCCCAAGGGGTCCATATACTAATAATTCACTTTGTAGTAAGACAATCTTTATTAAGGTCAAAATAACACTGGAAAAAATATATATAAATCATTCTTAAACTGAAGAATAATGTCAAACGGGGGAATAAATATAAACTGACACATAAATTACAACCACAATATATGTATAAAATCAGCAATACAATGTGATTTATGAGAGTATAGCCTATGATCCCATGATTCAAGATGCCAGTAGGTCCAACAAGCACATATAATTATAATAAAGCCAGGTTTTCCAGAGTGACGTATTTGGAAAACATATTGTTATTATTAGGTTGCTAGTGCATTCACTGGGTGTAAATCAATCTCTTCAGTGTAGGTGTTGACAGTGGCAGTTCTGGACATGACAAAACTTTATGATACCAGAGCATCAGCAGTCCCACCTGCAGGACTCATTCCTTATTTATATGTTTGGGTTTTTGGACCAAGACAACTCCCAAAGATGGTACCTTTTCTATCTTATAGGCTTTTTATATCGCCTTTCCCTTTACCCCTTACTCAGTATTAATTACTCGCTGCTTTGCATATCATTAATTTTAGTGATATGGTTTAGTGATATTTTCTTGTCGGTGTTGGGTTGATGGTTGGACTTGATGATCAGAAAGGTTCCGCCCAACCCAAGCAATTCTATGATCCTATGATTAATTTGGCTTCTTCTATATGAGACAAAATCACAGGTTCAAAAGACATTTATCCTTTTTTTGATTACTGGCTGAAGAGATTGCAGAGTCATTAGCTGACTTTGAGGCAATGAAACACGTATCCCTGCTGTTTTATTACGGTGAGATCTTATGTTATGTTTCAGATCATCTTTGGGAGAGACCTGTGCCAACAGTCATCTATGGCAATGATGCAATTTATTGCTAGAAGGCTTCCTCTCACCAGGACGCCAATACTCAGTAAGGGTGACCCTGCTCTGGAAGGGGGTTGGACTATGTGATCTCTAGAGATCCCTTCCAACCCCATATCGTTCTGTGATTCTGTGACTGAAGTTTAGCCCATTCTGACAACCCAGCACACTGGGATGAGCATCATTGGCTTGCTTATGAAGCTCAGGGAACGGCTTGTTCAAAGGTGGAGGCTATGTAGACATCTTGTTGGGGCTCCTTTTCAAAGGTGGGGTTTGCAGGGGGGGATGATGAACCCAGTTACACATCAGTTGGAGGGATGAGGCTTCTATGTGATTTATCTATCTTTGGTCTCAATCTCATCTATGCTAAAGGAGTTTTAAATTGCTCTGAATGCTTGCCCGGTACCGGCAGTCAAAACAATTCTGTGTGCAGCCCAGGGGATCAGTCATGTCACCAGTGTCACACCAAGGGCAAAGGAGACAAGAGAATCTGCTGCAATCATCCAAGCAGGATGTCTTAAGTATCCCCCACTCTAACCTGAGAAGGTGGCACTAGATTGTCTCCCACCTTGGGTTCCCAGAATTATCAGAGATAATTTGGTATGGTCGGAGGAAAGACGTGATGCCCTGAAGCTGGACTTTCCCTCCCCTACCAATATGTACCGGAATGCATCCACATGGTTCTGGCGTCTCTGCTCCCTTGAACATGAGGGAGCTCTGGGGCTGGTGATTCCCTATAAGTTCAGCTATTCAAACCCAGAAAGAAAAAAGATTAGAAAGGTCAACTGGTATTAGTGCTTGCTTTATTCTCCCGAGTCTCTGGGGTTATGTTATTGTCTTCATGTGTTGTGGTGAATGAACCCAGTAAAAAACTTACGCCGTGCCCTAATAAGTACTTCCAAAGGAGGCCAATTTAATTAAATTACAAGGCAAAGACATAAAGGGGACACCATCCTGCTCTAATTCAGAACAGTTATGAATTTCGTTAGTAAATTCTAGAATGGTTTACAATTCTTTGCTTTCATTTTGAAGTTCTGGACAATGTCCAAAGTCAAAAATTAAAGCTGTTTTCCCATCCAAACACACCCTCATCTCAACTTCAAATTGCATCAAAAGATCCCATAACTTCATCTTCAAAAAACTAAGGTTTTAGGTGCAGAAAACATCCTCCTTGTGTTGCCATAAGCTTCTCCCTGATGGCTCTATGGCTGGTTTCACTGCCCTCCCAGTACTGGGATCAGCTAAGCAGGGCAGGGTAAAACACAGCAGCCTGACTTTGGGGGATTCAATGTGTGACCTGGAGGCTTCATCTGCACTGGTTTTTTGTCCTTTGAATTTTGGTAGAGGCTGGAATGGAAAAGAAGAGAAAAGAGAATAACAGAATAGAAGCCTGGGCTTTCAGTGATGTCCTCCCCAAACATTTTACTCAAGATCACACTGTTAAATACTTGCAAATTATTGTAAAGGCCAGTCTAGGCTTCCAATTTATGAGGAAAACACATTGTTTTAACTCAACAGAACACAGTGCTTGGCCCATTGTCCAGTGTAGTCAGTCTTCTTTCATTTAGTGCAATTTGCCTTTGACTTCAAGCAATACCCTTGCTCCTGATGCAATAACCTATTTCCTTCGGTAGCGGTTCTCTTTCTTATAGCTATTATTTTTGGGGAAAAGGAGTTGCGCTTCTGTTTTTCTTGCAAAGTTGCACTAGTGAAATGTGTGAAAACAGGGTGAATGAAGCTGTAGATAGAGCAAACTAATAACAAAAACCCTTACATGGCCTCAAAGAAACTTCATTTGCTCCCCCACTCCCTCTTCTTTTCTTGTTTTATCAAATACAAAAAGTTATTTCTTTCTTCCTTGTTCCTTGTTTAGTTGAGAGTGCTTTAATTTTTTTTTATGGGACAGCTGTTTGTCATGCTCTGAAGGTTAAAGTTGGACTTAAGCAGCTTACCCTGTAGAATGAAATGTAAAGTGAGGATTTTTTCAGCACATAGACAAGTATTTTATATACTGTGATTTTCATAGAATGTTATTTTTTTTAAACAGTTCATAAAGTGACTGTGTTGTGACCGGAAATTATTTCTAGAAGTCAACTACTACCTACTTTCTCCCTCCTGCTCTCATTTATACTTTATAAGTTTAGTGAAATACATACTGCTGAAAAAACATCTTTCTGGCTTCACTAATAGGAACATGAGAAGAAATTAACTGAAGGTTAGTGAAGTTTCACTGTGTTACCCATGGCCTTTTCAATTTTTCTAGTCTTTGGGTGGTTGGTTTTTTTATTTTATTGTGGATATGATCATTTTCTTTCCCTTATCTTTTCAGATTTTTTTCCAGCAACACAAGCTGAAGGCAAAGGCATGGATCTTCAAATTCCCTGTGAAAAAAAAAAAAGTCATCTTGTTTCCATCTTTCTTTTCCTTCCTAATGATGATGATCTCACTCCTTTACTGCAGTTCAAAACCGCATTTGTGGCTACCAATCAGTCGCAGGCTCTCAGCCAAGCGTCACTCATTTCTTCAGCCTTCTACACTGCTAATGATCCCTAAAATCCCTTTGGGGTTACAATATTTACACCTTCACAACTAGATAGCTGAGCAAAAATAAAGTGGGCAGAGCCTGCTGAATTATTTTGGCATTTAAACTACTTTCCCGCACTGAGAGTGCAGCTGTATCAGTTCCCCTTAGAAGAAAGTAAGTCGGTAATGAAGTCATCGCCGTTCTTTTGTGTCTTCCAACTTCTCTTCCACTCCAACAGTCAGGGCAACTCAAGGTAAAGGCTGTTTCACAGACTCCAGAAATGGTACTGGGATGTCCAACATCTTCTGTCATCCCAGCCATTGAAGTGGATGGATAAAACCATGATCATGCAGCAGAGAGAAGCGAAAGAAAATCTCATTCACATACAATCCACAGTTCTCATTTAGTCAAAACCTGGTCTAGAACAGACTTAGCCTCCTATGATATTTTATAACACACAAAGACACATCTGAAAGTATCTTTACCAACACAATCTTAAATTTCTCTTTTTCATTTAGAGAAGCTAAGGCAACACATTTGCACATGACTTCACATAATCCTCTGTGCAAACATTCTAAAAACCTAATTAACATTAAGAGGGGAAATTGTGAGAAACGGCCAACAGAAAACAGAGCACATACACAAAAATAAAAAATTAAAAAAAAAAATATGAAGACAAGGACTATCTAAAGGAATTTTTGGTCACTCTGGAGTCATTTAACAGCAGCAAAAACAATTCTGTTCAGTAATTTTTAGACTTGGAGGCTTAACGTGTTTTGGGAAATGAGAAGCAAAAGAAATGGCAAAATCATGTGCTTTAAATGATGTAAAAATAAACGAGCCAGTGTTGAAATGAGAAAGACGCATTTTCTACCTGCCACATCCATTGTGACTCCCTAGATATTCTCTTCTGAGAAGGAATCAAAATCCACATGGTGGTTCACCACCGTAAAAACCCTACAATTTGACACAGATAGATACTTTGCTGTTTCCATTATATCATTAAATCAATTTGGAGCTGCTGCAACCCGCGTTGCCCAAGGAAGGGTGTATTTCCCTGCAAGTCTTGTATCCTAGCTTTATTAAACTGTGAATACAAGAATCATGCATGACCTGCAAAGGGTATAAGGTCAGCTGGGTTACATCACTATTGGTATGTGAACCAGCTGTCAAAAAGGCAATAACAATACGCTCTGGAAGATTATGGAGCCGGAGGACTCTAACATATGCAAAGCACAGAGGGTGATTTTTCAAAGAGGTGTGTGCTGTCATCAGCATCGGGGAGCTGAGCAAATAAATTCCTTCGGTGGGCTTTCTAAATGTACCTTGTAGCACTGCGACACAACCAACATTCTACATTCAGCCTTTTTATTTAAAAAAATGCAAAAATGTAATTTTTGTAGGAAGTTATTGACGCTTTGAAAGTAACTGAGCCCTGGTACACAAACTCTCTCTGCTTCTCATGTCACAGTGAGCACTATCTCCAGGCTATTCAGAAGTCTGTACCACTTCTGCAACTCTAATACTGCAAATCTAACAGCCAACATCTTGCTGGCTCACCCAAAATGTGTGACAACTTGTGATGCTCTTGCAAACTGAGTGTTTCGACCAATTGTACAAAGACCATCTAAATAAACTAAGGAAATTCCTCCATACTCCTAAATAATTCAGCGCAGTAATAATAATTATATCAGAGTGGAGAGTTCAGTGAAAACTAGAAGCAAAAAATAGATAGTAGATATATTAATTAGGCCAGAACTGGAAAGGCTTTTGTGATCGTGTGTTTAACATCGTCACCAGCCCATCATACAGCGTCAGTCACTGCCTTTTGCCCAGGGAAGCGCTGTCTTCTGTGTTTCTCTTTGTAAACACATGTACAGTAAAGACACCTCTATTGAAATCCCTCTGCTTCAGGGCAGTGTATTTCCTCTACACACACATATCTCACAAAGCAGCTGTTCCCAAATATATTGAAGCCTCTTATTTTCAGGTTTTTCCCACTGCTTTCCCATGCCTTTCTTTTTTTTTTTTTCCTACTGACAACCATGTCACATAAAAATGTTGTCAGATTAGCTTCTAATGGCTTTGAAATGTATCATAAGAGTGGAAAAAAAGCATTTCAGGAGACTGAGTTGCTGCTTATGTTCGTCTGGTACTTTTTGGCAAACAATTTATGAAAAAATGAACCATAGATCTTTGAATTTTTGTTGTATGAATGACACAAATACAAACTTCATGAAAGGGGCACATACACTTTTTAAAAAATATTTCTGCTACAAAATGAAGGTAGAAGACCGTGTGTGCATGAAGAACTAAAACTTTTCATATCTAAAATGTGCATATTGATCATGCATTCAGTTTAGGAACAGCATAAAGCAACAAACCAGCATTATTGCTGCATGAATGATTTTTTAGCTACAAAAGCTACAATAGGAAAATAAATGCCAAGTTCTTTACCTACATTAACTTGCTAGAAATTTCAGGTCCTCCATTTGAGCAGCAATGCATGAATGATAATAAAATGCAGGGCATTAGTCATAGCGAATAGTTTGTAAATACCATGTAGAATCAATTGCTGGAAACTCTGGTAAATATTATAAACAAGAAAAGTATTTGTAAAAATTGGGCTGACTTACTGGCAGAAAGATGGGTTACATTTGTAGGTATTTGTTGCAAAGAATCGTTCAACCAGCTGTACCATGTACGTATTCAATATTAATATATACAGCTAATGTTTACATGAGAAATGTAAATGAGATGAACTCTGGGGAAAGATGAAGTTTTATAACCTATTTATCATGCATTTTGCTTTGTCAAATTGCTAAATGTGATTCACTCATTTTAAGCTCCAGCTCTCCCAGTAGAGAGGTGTGGATTCATGCAGCCTGTTTCCCTACAGCAGTGATTTTCAGACCAGGATTTGGGAGACTGTAAAATGTGTCTAAGGAAAGCAAATCTAATGGCAGAAGATTTCATTTCACTGTGCAGAAGTTCTGTATTAGAGGATTTTGAGAAAATATCCAAGTACCAGAAAAATGGTAGGTTCACTTTTTATATATCAGGAAGACTGAAAATGTATTCAGTTCATAGTGCTATTCATCATGAAAATACAATTTTAGAAACTCAAGATGGATAGTTTCACCACAGAACTCTGGAGACTTTTCTTCCAAGTAATATACCTTAAAGGTATTTTCTTTACAAACTGAATTATACTTTTCTTATTTTCATCTTGTTCTTCCCGATTGTGAGGGAACAATCACTTTTCCAGCATTTGTGAAGTGTTATCATGTCACCTCATTAATGATCACCTAGACATGCTACACACCTGTAGCTCTTTCAGGAGAGTCCAAAGTCTCTCACTGTAGGAATACTCTCAGCTTCTTTCACCAAGAAAAACACTTCAGGTGTTAACTCTGGACTTGGCTTCCAAATACGTGTGCCTTATCCCAACATTCAGTGGTGCAAATACCTGTCGGAAAGACCACCATCATTATTCATAATGATAAAAAATTGAAGTCCTTAAACAGAGATTTTTTCAGACTGGCCTCCATCCTGCATGACTCTGAGAGTATTTTTCAGCAGACAATAAATTCAGTAAAATATGTCCGATATTTTGTACAGTGAGAAGATTAGTATCGAATTATGAGACCGCTTTTGGGCAAAATATTGGAAAAAATAGAATATGTTAAAGTACTGAAAAGTTTTCTTCTGCAAAGTATTTTTATTTTCATATATTTAAAAGGAACTACAAGGAAGAATAAAAAAAAATTAAATTATCCTTGAAATGATATAGCGGTGGGCTGAAGAAAACTTCTAAGGTTTCTGATTGGAATCATGTGAGACAAACAGCTGAAATCCATTCCCTGGGTTCCCAATGGAGGCCCAATCTGGCCTATACTCCTATATCTCTTACACCTGAGTGCCTCAGCAGCAGGAATGTGTCGGTCCTCAAATGTCCTGTGGGAACACCTCTACAACTCCCTGAAAGGAGGGGGTAGAGAAGTGGGGGTTGGTCTCTTCTCCCAAGGAACAGGCAATGGGACAAGAGGAAACGACCTCAAGTTGCACCAGGGGAGGTTCAGATTGGATATTAGGAAACATTTTGACACTGAAAGGGTTGTTATTAAGCCTTGGAACGGGCTGCCCAGGGAAGTGGTTGAGACGCCATCCCTGGAAGTATTGAAAAGATGGGTTGACATAGTGCTTAGAGACATGGTTTAGTGATGGTTTTTATCAGTGTTGGGTTGATGGTTGGACTCAACGATCTTAAAGGTCCCTTCCAACCTTGACAATTCTATGATTCTATGAAAGAGAAGTATTACTGGCCCATTTTACAGATGGGATGGGAGGGGGGAGGGACGGGGACAGTGCCTGCTGGTTCACAAATGCTGTCATTGATGGACAAGCACCGGTCCTTCCTTCCCCTTATCCTATCCCAGCATCGCCCTTCTCTCTGTGTGCCAGCAGAACTACTTGTGCCACTACCAACCCAATCCTAAAAAAAGAAACGTTCCTGTGTTTAAAAATGAAATATTTTCTATTTTTGTGGAGGGGGAGACAGCTGGGGCTGTTCCAGCACGTATGTGTCCTGCCTTGGGTCCCCCTGTGGCACCTCTGGTGACTGCACTACTGCTTTTAGTGGCATCTCTGGACCTCCTTAGTACGGATAAACCTGTGCTAAAGCCTGTGCGAGACTAACTTGTGAGCTTTGTGCCAAGATGTCCCTGGACAAGCAAGGAAACTGCAGCTGCGTCTCCCCAGCTTGAGGCAGTAACTAATGGCTGGATCAGCCTTGCCCTCAGTTCTGAGCTCCTGAACTTAAAGTATAAGTTTCTCGAGCTACAGAGCACCCCGCAGTAGCCAGCAGAAATTTATTAAGTGCGTAGGTAATATGAGTAATCTTATTAACATCCTTCCAGGACTAACTCTAATGTTACTAAATTTACTGTATGCCAATAGTATTTAAACAAAGATCCCTAGCTGATCTGTCTTTTATTTTGTTCGTAAAAGTCGAAAAACAAAGGACAAAGGGAAAAAAGGAGCCTGTTGTAGGAATTGTAACTGGAACTTTTTAAAAATAATTGAATGTGTAGCTGCAGGTACGGCTCGCAACGTAAAGTGGCAGCAGTTATAACATTTCTTCTCTCTAGGGCAGGAAGAGGGATGGGCTGGAAAGAAGGCAGTTTATACCTGCCAGCATTTTGTTGGCACATGCATACGTAGAAGCATCTCTTCTCTTCTGTCTTATGTGGAAATTGTGGGCACCTGGGGACAACGAGCTGACCACAGAACAGCCCCCTGTAACAGTACTTCACAGTGGAGTTATTTTTTGACTTTTTTGATTTTTGGAGTTATTTCAGCTCTGCGTTGTCCTCCATTCGTCATGCCCACACACAAACTCTGGTGCTGTCAGTCTCTGCGGAATGAAGTTGAAAAAAAAAGAGGTTAGAGGCAGCTTTTCACCTTCATTCAGCTTCCTCGTTTTCCCAGTTTACTGGTGAAGACCAGGCTCACAGGCACAGACGCTTTTTGGAAACAGCTAGAGCCCGTGAAGGCATCACATTCATTCCTTCGCTGTTGGTTAGTGACCTCAAGTGGTCCTCTTCCCCTCTCCAAGACCATGCCATGGACATCACTACCCACCGTGTGCTGCTACAGATCCAGATTACCTCATTTGAAGTGATTACTTTTAAGAGACGTAACTCAGCACCCTAAGGTGCTCGGGGTCATTCCATCACACCCTCCTTGTGCCCAAAAAGACACCATTCCTCCAAAGAGTTAGGTCTCGAACAGCTCCACTTACCGCAGCGAGAAAGGACTAGGGCAGAAGCCCTGCGAAGGCCAACAGAAATATCTAGGGGAGCCCCGAGCTAATGAGGATTCATTAGCCCGGCGTCGCTTGGCAGCCTGACTCCTCACACCTCGTCTCAGCTAAAGCTGGTACTCGGAGCCCAGGGCCAATATTCTGCCCGACCCCGCAGCGAAGACATGTTTAACGGGGCTATTACATTTTCCACATAAGGGAAATCCACCACTATTTATATCCAGCTTAGTACCTCGGATTCAGGCAGAGTACTTCTGAAACTACATCCACCCAATATTAATAGCATCTGTCTCGCAGATTAACTATCACATTGTGTTTTTATTTAAACATCATCACTGAGCAATCACTCACTAAATTATTTAAGGGAAACAACAAAAAAATTGTTTTAAGGTCACAAGAAGGATGTCAGCGGGCCAGTATTACTAAGCATTTTAAAACCTGGAAGATTTCATTTTAAGGAACTGTAATAATGCCTTTCTTTGGCATATGTAATTCTATATTTTATATTTATGAAGATGGACATTTCTGAAGTGTTTAATGAGCAGCAATATAGTTGCTTGGTTAAAATGCAGAGCCTTATACTATTTTTAATATTATCCAGTAAGTAACTCAGTGCCATATGCTTCTGTAGTCTGACTGCCAGAGAATGCAGCAAGTTGCTTTGGAGGCTGCCTCCAAACTCCCCACCCCAGCCAAAACCACGTCTGTGGTACAGAACTATTGAAGTCCTACCAGCGTGGAACATAAAAACGGCCCCACAGAGCAGTTACGCAGAGGTTCTGCTAACTCCATTGAAGGGGATGTGGCTTGGAGCAATGCATGGAATCAGGGTAAGGCTAAAACACTAGACATGCTACGCTGGAAAAAAACAGGACCGTCTTGCAAACAGCGACGTTCTTACTCCTCTCGGTTGCCAGATGACCTCTGCTCCCCAAAACATAAGCCATGTACTAAACTTTCATGCACCGTCGTAGGGCACGTGAAATGTTTCAGACTGTGAAACAGCAAGAGAGCCATTCCACTTTTAACTGCTGCCACCTAACTCTCATCTCGGCAGGTATCGGTGAGTGAGGTGGAAATGGGTGCATGAAGGTTAGAGAGGGAAAAGAAAAAAAAGAAAGCATCATCAGCAACAAAGGGTGAACATGAATAGAAATTGAAGCAATCTGTTAGCTGTACACATGCATTTATTTCGTTGTCTTGCTTTGCACTACATAGGTTATTCTGCACAATCATAGAATCATAGAATCATCTAGGTTGGAAGGGACCTTAAAGATCATCTAGTCCAACCATCAACCTAACTCTGA
>JAOXNO010000024.1:62998992-63013048 GCA_028565335.1 Limnodromus scolopaceus
TTTAATTGTCATCCTGGGTCAAGACTAAGCTCCCATTTTTCACTGACTGAATTGCTTCCATAAACTGTAACAACTAAGCGCCTCTATTCCCATCTTATTAACACCGTGCAAAAGAGTTGTGTTGTTCGGTAATCACGAGGAGCCAAAAAAAATTCCAGTGTTTTCATCGAGCTTCTGGGTACTGGTTGGTCAGCCCTGCACTATATGCAATAACCTAAAAACCAGACCCAAAGACGGGTACCAGGAGCTCCTCACGGTGCCGTTCCCATGGCACTGTCATCCTGCGAGGACGGCAGTAATCAAGAGACTCATTACAGAAAGAAATTTCTTCATTTCCAACTCAGCTCATTTTGCTGTAGTAGTGCTGATTTGGTGGTAGAAGTGTGATGTGATGAGTGCTCTGAGCTCAGAACTTTGCTGAGCTTTTCTGGCTGCAATAGAGGCTCCAGTAAAAGATGGAGCCTCTCTACAGGCTTTGCTTTGCTAAATGAAGACAGATAAAAATCTTCTCCCTCCTGTCAACAAAGCAGCTGAACCTCCTGCGCTTAATATGATAGAAAACAACAATTAAAATAAAATTTACCTCACGCATGCACCAGTCTTAGCCTATCGGGACGTTTTCTATACGATTTAATGTTTTTTGGCCTAAAAACAATAATGGTTGAGGAGGGACATAAATGGAAACAAAGGAGCAAAAAATCTGAAACAGATGTTAGGAAGCACTCCCAGCGCAGGAGAACTGACGTGCTGAAAAGCTACCTGGGGGCAGGACGTTAAAAGACGCCTCTCGAGAAAGCTGGTGAGGAAGGGCAGAACAAGGGAGGAAGGCTTGATCCAGATACCTGCTCGTCCTCCACACCTCTCACCTCATCGCCTCGGGGGGATTCTACTTTCCTTACACAACACGATTCTGTGGCCCGTTCAAGCCTGCTTTAGAACAGAAGTAAAAATGTGAGGGAGAAATTTGGAGTGAATTTCAGAAGAAAAGAGAAAGAAGGAATAAAAGCACTGTTGTGTTCCTTCCCCTTTAACAGAAATAGGCAGGTTTGGCCCAGAAAGGGACTCTGAGGGGAATAAAATCCACCATCCAGTATCCACCCTTGCCATTAGTATTTTTTTCATTAAGCAGGTAATTTTCACAGCCTGGAAGATGTGTGGGAAATTAATCTTTAACCAATGCCAATGACCATGTCGATAGCTATGCAATTTATAGTGTGCTTTTTAGGATTGTCTCTAAAATACCAAAATTAGAATGGGTTGGGTTGGAAGGGACCTTAAAGATCGTTGAGTTCCAAATTCCTGTGCAACCTGCTCTAGGTGGACCTTCTTTGGCAGGGGGTTGGACTAGATGATCTCCAGAGGTCCCTTCCAACCCCATATCATTCTGTGATTCTGTGATCGCTACCTCTTCAACAGGGCACCCACCATAATTAGTTATCTTTACTGATTAACGCTTAAAGTATCCTGTAAAGTACTTCACAACCGACTTAACCCTTCAAAAACAAGGGAAAGGCCAGCCTACCAAGAAGCTAACATGGATTTCTTTGTCAGGGACCACAGGACCCAGTCCTCCATTCCCACCCTCAGTCTGCTGTGGTTACCTTCTCAAAGAGGACATTTATGTGTTTCTGTCTCTTTTTAAATCTGGAAAGAAACGCACAGGAAAATTCATTCCTTCAGGACACCAGAAGGTCTGTATTGGGTGGTTCAAGGGAGGATTTTCAATTCTCCACACTCCTGAATCCCGTGGATGCTCCTCAAACCAAGTTTGTTAGTGCCCACGGGGCATGTGCTAAAGACAGTGGTGATGAGGGACCAGGAGGTAGATTCTGCGCTGCTGGGCCCAGAAGTGTTCTAAATAATGAAGCCTGAACCACACATTAGCACTTGTGACATGAGAGTAAGTGAAAGACAGAGCTTTAGCTTGATCAGAGGTTGATCATCAGCTCCAGAAGGCAAAACGCAGGCAACTCCAACTCATTGGCATTTCTAGAATGACCAATTGGAATCGAACCTTGCAGGTAGCGGCAGGAAAGAGTGGTGTTTGTTTGGGGTGGAGTTTTGACCAGTTCCTGGCCAGAGCCTGTTCAGGATTCTCATGCCTTCATGGGACAAGGACAAAATGCAGAACCCTTCACTACCTTCTCCTTCCTGAGCACTTGTTGAGTATGCAACCTGCCATCAAGAACAGGGTAACTCAAGAAAGAGTTCTCTTTCTGTGACTTCTCCTTTTGTGCGGTAGATGGAGAGGACAGGCCGGACAAAGATGGTTTGTGGGCACTACTTTCTGTCCCTGCATCATGCTCTCCAGCTTTCTGATGCAACAGGGAAATCTGCCAGAAGGAAAAGCACCAATACCAAATGTGGATTGACTACTTCAGGATTTCCTCTGCCAACAGCACGGGCTAATGCTACGTGTGCTTTGACAACATATGATGGATCATGGTCACCAAGCTTCTTTCCTTTGTACCAGGGCCACACTTTCTCCTGATTAGTCTGACAGTTATTTTGTTGTTTATGCTCTAACTTGTTTCTCATTTCATGTTTGCAGTTACTCTGGATGCACTGGACTCTCACTTAAGAGATCAGGCAGTAAAGAAATGATAAGGGAATAAAATGCAAGAGTTTCTAAAAAATAGCAAGTTATTGACCCAAAGTCAATATGTATGTTTGCATGTCCAAAATTTCAGTTTTGCAGAGGGTCTGAGTACCAGATGTGACAGTATCTTGATACTCTGTCATTATTATCTTGGTACTGTGTCTTTACAGTGATAACTAGTATAGATATTATCTCCGTTTTTCTAAAGATATGCTTACTTTTATCTAGGCAGAAATATTAATTCATGCTCCCTAGGTATAATTTCCATCCCAACCACACAAAGTCTTCTTTCTTCCTGACCCAGAAATACTCTTGTCTAAACTACAAAACCCGGTGCTACAGAAGAGATGCAGAATGGAATTCAAAGCCAGAAAACTCCACATCCACTAGGAAACTCAGTTATTTTCTTGTTGAGGTCGGCCCCCTAAGCAAAACGTTTGCGTTGCTCACGAGTCAGCAAGCAGCCAACAGGCTTAGAAATGAAGGCGGTTGTGTTGAATCCATCCTTCCTTTGTGACTGCCGAGGCCATTGAAAATCCTCCACAGCTGTCATGTGAGCAGATAACGCCAACAATGCCCGGAGGGGGTATGCTGTAATTATGAAACATTAACTTTTTGTGATAGATAACACGGATGTAGCCAGTCAAGTAACAAGGGTATGTCAAGGCAGGCTTTGCGTATACGTTCTATGAACCCCTTTCAGTAACTAAGTTCTGGATAATAAAATAAGGAGGCTCCTAAGGCTCCTAGTTTCTAAAAATAAGCTACTTATTAGGAGAATTATTTGCAGACCCTGTGTGTGTGTGTGCTGCTGGCACTTCATCAGCGCATGTTCCGACTGCCTTCTTCCTGTCTCATCAGACTCTTCCTCCTGGTAGTTCAAGTTCCTCCTTTGCAATCTCATGCAAGTTCCTATATCTTCAGTGTTACCGCTTTTCACTGTTGTTTTGTCTTCTGAGCCAGCAGACTTGGGGGGCAGTGAGAGGTTATCAGGCCATAGTTCTTTACAAGGACACGTTTTTACTGCTTGTCCCAGCGTGGCCTGTCAGTCTCAGGACCCTGATGCTTTCTGCTCTTTGGGCCAATCTCTCCTGCTCTTTTTACTACTTACTTCGTTTGGGATTTGCTTCTTGTTTACTGCTGCCTTCATCCGTCGGGTGCTTTCCTCTTGAGCCTCCTCTTACTCCCCCGTGTGGGGCAGCTGCCAGCTGAGCCACTCCTTGTGTCCTCAAGCGTCTGGCCTTGCCATCTTTCCCCAGTGTCCTCCTGCTGCTCTGCCATTGCCTTAGACTAACATCCCCCTGCCTGTCCTTAGTCGGAGTTACTGTAGAACTTGAATCTGGCCGAATTTCATCACGTTTGGCCCAGCTACCTGATGGCTGGGCTAGTTCATCTTCCAACTAGTCTCTTAGGCTGGGCACTGTCTTACCATTGCTTCGTGCAGACTCAGGGAATGGTGGCTTGTCATCAAACTGCCCTCAGTGCTGAGGTTTCTTAAGCACTAATTAAAGTAGCATAACTCATTATGGAAACTCTTCAGTTTCCTAACCCCAAGTCTTACTTGTGTATTTTCCAGAGAGTATAAAGATGCCATCCTCTCCCCTGGAAGTGAGCCATGAGGGTCTGTGATGGGCACGGCAATCACTCCGGGCATGGGAGAAGGAGGGAAGGATTTATCCAAGATGAAATGATGTGCTTTCTGTCCATATGCTTAAGATAGGGCTACTGCTCTAGCACAGCTTACAAAAAGGGGTTAAAGAGACAGATGGAGAGCTGGCATAAGATTTCACTGGCATAAGACGTATGCAGGCAAGCTAGCTTGTAGGTGAGCTCTTTACTGAAGCAAACCAATGAAAAGATAATGAAAAGATAATTTATTCACAATGCCTAGGATGGAAAAGGGGAGTCCAGAGCTCCCTCCCTTGCCTGCACGAGCTACCTAAATCACCATATGGATCACTAGCAACCCCCTGGCAGGTTGCTCCTCCTTCCTCCAGGGGACACAGAGGCAGGGATTCACAACAGCAGAGTGGGAAATGATGCTGCTTGTGCTTACGGGTGTCCAACCTCCCCTGTAGCTTCAGGGAGCCCTGGAGCCACTTGATCCCTTGGATTTTTCTTTGTGTAGGAAAAGTGTGTGCTGCAGTCTAACCATAAATAAATTAGTGGTTTTTTAATATGTCCCAAACTCTGTCAAGTTGCCTGAAAACAGAGTGAAGCTGCAGAGAAAGACGAGGAAGGGGATGGAACAAGCCCCAAATAAACAAAAAAATAAGCAAGCTGGGAAGCCTACCAAAATAAAAACAAGTTAATACGCAATGCCCTAAATCCTCTCTCTACAGCAGGTTGATCAGTGGTCTCCAGTTCTTCATGTTCGGTGCCACATGGCGTATGTGAGCCATGACAAGACTCTGAGGAATCAGGGAAGCTGGAGTCTGGCTGGCATCTGAAATCATTCCTGAAGTGCCACTGCCTGTGACACCAGGGATCGTTCCAACATCTTTGCTTGCCTTCAGGACTTTTTTTTTTTTTTTTTTTTTCTTCTAACAGGTGCAGCAGATGAACTTCTCTTGCAGCCTTCCTTGCGAGAATGAGACCAACCCACCGCCGGTCCAGGATGCCAGACGTGGGAGGAAGGTGGCTTTGCTCATGCTAACAGGACTCGCAGCATATTTGTGAATGAGCAGCAGGGACCTGCTCTTCTGCAGGAGGAAATACTGAATGCTGTGGTTTACTGTGGGACTGGAAGCATGAAAGGCTTGGGCTTCTGTCCTGCCAAATGAACTCCATGATGTTCTCCAGGCGGAGAACCGCCCTGAAATGTAAGGCAAAATGCTACAGCTGGGACTGGAAATCCGCTGCAGCTCTGGAGTGGTTTATGTGCCCCAAACCCTCCAGTGACCTGCCCTATTAAAAAAGTGGGGAAGGATTAGCTCCGGCTCAAATCACATCCCCATGGGAGGATGCTGAGGTGGGTGGGTCGGGGTGGTGGGAGTCACGTCGCAGGCTCTGGTCTCGGGTGGGTGGCAGGGAGCCAGTGCCACCCTCTCCACTATCACTCCTCCCCAGTTCCCAACACTCATCCCAGAGAGAGGGGAGACATGTTCCTCCAGGTCTCTGAGGACAGCCAAGGCTGGTGGGACTGTGGAAAGCAGGCTTAGGTAATGGTACACAGAATTGGTTCACAGTTCAGCTCTTTGAAAAGTTGAAGTAAAAGGGACAAGGATGTAACTCTCCAAAGGACAGATAACAGCACTCCCCAGTATGTCCTGTGGTTGGTTTAATAAATGGTTTATCTGGTCTTCAGTTTCTGTTAGATGCTGGAGTTATGTGGCTTTTTAAAAACAATATTCACAAAGAACTGACAACTATTTCATCACTTGCTTTTTTGACAAAGACCTAAAAATAATTGTTTTGTCTGGAAAGAAGGGATGGTGATGAAGATTTGTTGGTTTAGGTTTCCCCTTAAAAATCAGTTGCTCCAGAAGCAGAAGAGGAATGAAAACTGCCTACATTCCCTTGCTAGGAATAATATCCATAACTACAGAAAAAATCCAGAAACAAGGGTATGGGCCTCAGTGAACTGAAAACTACTTACCAGTCTTTCACCTCAACCTCAGCACATCCTAGAGGTGAGAGATACATCCTTTATTTGAATGTTCTGCAGCATTTTACAGACTTAGGGGTTTATTTTCCCCTGTCCTTCCTGAGAGCCTTCTGAATTAAAATAATGGCTTGTTATTTGGGCAGAGAAGCATTCCTGAAAAGTGTTTTCTTTACTTTTGCCCATGAATTACTGATGGAAATGAACAGCTGGGAAATTAAGTCACCCTGGTACCTAGGAAAAAAAATAATAAAAAGATGTCTTCAACTTCAAGTTAGTTTAAGATCTGTTTATATTTCTTTAGAAAGAGAGTGGCTCTTCTCTCTACTGTTATATACCGACCTTGGTTCAGTCTTCATCAACTGCATTTGTCCTTTGGGACTCATCTGCATTGAAAAAATATAAGGACAGAAAAGCCAACAATATTGGATGATCTGGTCACAATATGTTTTTGTTTTCATACTTGTTTAAATATGGCTCTGTGCTGTAGTGTAGATGACAGCTAAGCTGACTGTAGCTTCAAGGCTGTGGCTGGAGGTCTTGGTTACAGTAAAATACTGCACTTCATGCTTTATCCATACTATGGAGACAACAGCCACATTAACATATATGGGTGTCCTTGGTTAAAAACCAAACAAGTTTGATTCACGTGCCACATGCTGTGCAATTTTTTGGTGACACAAGTCTACAGCATAGATATCCCTTTTAGTTCTGACAGTATTTGATGCTGGTGGTGTACTTTTGCAGTTGTTTTCAGTAGGAGTGAGCTCTTGACGGATCGCAAAGGAACAATAGCGAGACACTGAACTCACAGCCTCAAGGTAAAGCTAAAACCACTCCATCTTTTTCAAAACTTCCTCCCCTTTTCCTCAGTACTGCTGAAATTCAAGAAATGACTCCTCTTTAGCAGATACTAAGAACTGTTGCAAAGGATACAATCGGAGGATAATACTGACAAATATCTTGTTGAGCCATCAAATAGCACTGAAGTAGGTCTCATTTATATCAGAGTGGGGATCTGAGGCAAGCTGTGTCGTGACAAAGGATTTAACTCTTTGAAGTCTCTCACCTCCCCCTTCCCAAAACTGAGCATGGAATTTGAATGATCCCAAAATCACTGCTGGTATTGACAGATCAGATTTAGAAAAATTCTGAAAGTTGTTTTTTGGTTCTTTAACCCTTGTTTTTATCACAAGTTCATATTTCCCATAGTGAGATTTAGTCCTTCCGCTATAAAATAAGACATCACGGTAAAGAAAGAGGAAAAGGAAGAAAGAAAGAAAGAGAGAAGGGAGAGAAAAAAACTTTCCTGAACTCCTTGTAGTATTCCCAGAGGACATCTAGGCATCAACTGGAAAGTTTCACAAGCTGTCTGTGAACATCAGAGAGTAAAGGCTCATTTGGGCTGTGGCTTGGGCAAGTCAATCTGCTCACACCTCATCAGGAGTGTCAGGGGATCCTGATAAAATGATAACGATGCTGTGCACTGGGTAGAGGAGAACATAAATAAGCTACCTAATTCCATTTCTTTTAGCATTTCTTTATATCCATATGCTGGAATCATATCACACCAGCCCAGCTTTTGTACTCAGAGAGTTCCTCTGAATTGGATTAGGTAATATATTGAAAGCCATATTTCTTGTAGTGCCTTTGGGTTTTGTGTGTGTGTGTGTGTGCGCGCACGCACATTATTTCCCTATTTCCCTATGAATGTGTTTTTCTATGTGCAGAAAACAATTAAAAGCTGCTTCTCCCAGTCATTATACTAGAAGTCAAGGCCATCCCCTGGGAGTCATTTGCTATAAAAGCTTGTGATGAATAGATGAATTTAGTTAACATTAAGAACACCACCCCAGGGAAAGAGCAGGTCCTTCAGCACCATGATCTGCGTTCCTCTCACCATGCACAGGGCAGCAGACGTGTTTTCCATGCTTATTACGCTGAATATACAAGTTCTTCATGGAAGGCTGGTTTGTCTGACGTATTTGTAAAGTACCTGGTGTTGTTCCACTACATGCTGGTGAATTAATAATAGCAATTTTGAATTCATCTTCATTGCTGCTGGCTATCAAGATGCTTGCACGCAGCCAGGTATAATACCATGTACTCTGGTGGCTTATATACTAGACAAGCATCTGCAGACCCAATACCCTGGGTACTATTTACTGCTCACATTTACTTTAACACAAAATTTTGCATTTATTAATTCATAAATGCATATTATACAACCTCCTGCTCCATGGATTTGGCCTGTGCCCTCGTCACATCCCAGGAAGCAACTCTCTCCTATGCAGTCCATGAGTGGAAACCAGAGTCAGGCATATTGCCCTTGGTTCACATTCTTGGAACTGTCACTGACCTTGAAAATTAGAAGAAAATTAAAAAAAAAAAGGAATATTTTTTTTGTCATCCCCATGAAATGTTCCGTAATTGTATGGCTGCTGGATCAGATGCAAAAGGGAGTTCAGAAAATGTAGTTGGGGATCCCAGAGAAAATGGGACCATCCTTTTTGGGTAGCAGCCCATAGTTAGATCAAATTATGCTGATCATGAAACTGTATCCTTAGACAGGAACCCACAGCTGCAGTTGGAGAGAAAGTCCTGGAGCATGCGTGGAGCAACTGGAATATTCTGGAAATGCAATTGGGAAAATTCAGGAGTTCACAGCTGAGCATGTGCATAGTGCAGCGAGTCAAAGGTCTGCAAGTTGGCATCGCTTGGGGAGATTTTCGTGAGGATGCCAAAAGGCAGCACACTGCTGGGGCAAGGAACCTTATCTCTACCAAGTTTCAAACTATGTCTATATATTGGTCAAAGAGGAGGCCAAGACAGCATATGTGAGTCTATATTCTGCCTGAAGAAAAGATGAATTGTTTTTACTGCCACTTCCCAGGAACACTCATACTGACATCAGCTCCTACATGGAAAATTTCATCTGGAACAATTCAGTTTAGGGAACAGAAAGTTGTATGACTGGAGAGAGGAGAGGTGGCCCATCTGTCTGCTTTCAGGTTCCAGATGCTGCCCGCTCTGCCTGCTGTGGTTTCTGGTTATCCTGGCTACACGCTCTCTGCTTGAGTGGCTGTTGACCACGGTCCCTTCCGCCATGTCCTGGAGCCCAAGAAGCTCCATGGGGACAGCACATTACCCTGGAAAGTCATTCCCTCCCTCTTCAGGCGATGAACCAAGTCTCACAGCAAGTCAGCTTTTCTCAGGCTTTATATTTGTGGTAATTACATTTTTCCTCATCCTTCTCAGTTTATCATGCCATGCTTCTCCATTCATCATCCTCTAAAGCACTGGTCTAATACTATTTGATCCTGACCATGTAAATCAATAGTGATGGAAGCATGTATTGCCTTTTAACACAGTTACAATGATCTTAATTAAAGGGATTATTCCTTTTAAAGCCCCAAAGAGATCTACACAGCTGGAAAGATTTACTCATTTTCACTGAGACAGTAATATGGAGCCTATTGCCTTCCTCTCCCTCACAGGATATGATTAATTTCCCACTGAGCCTCTAATTCTCTCTCTCTCATCAATACGCTTCATTTGACTAAGCAACACCTACAGCTGTTCATTTTATACTCCAGATATCCATCCCACAGGCTCAGGCAGATAAAATAATTACAGAAGCTTCCCCTTGAGTAGGACCACACTGAAATGGACTCCCTGTTCAGAGTGAAGAAAGAGGGACAAAGCGTGGACTTCCCAGAAGAACTTCAATAGACGTTGGCCATGGCTGAACAAGGAGGCATGGTATGACCAAGGCAGGGAGGGAGATCCTGCTCCCCAGCTCCTCTCTTTCCCCACAATTGTCCTTGCCTCAACACACGCTCCTAGACCTGTGTGACTCAAATGTTTTGGTGTCCTAATAGCAAAAAAGAAAATCGTTCTGCTCTGTGGGGTTTTCCTCTTCCAGTCTGAACTGAGCGATGTAACTCAGGAACTTGGGAAAGAAAATCCAGAAAGAAGGTGATGAGCCTCCATGAAATCCCTGACTGTCCTGCTCGCACTTACAGTAGAATCCCTTTACCCTGCACGTAGAGTGAATCCACTTGTGCAGAGAAAGGAGGTCACATGGGAACAGAAATTTGGTGATTGCTCCTCATATTTTCACTTAGAGCATCCTTAAATCACATTTTAACCCAGACTCCTATATGGCTATTCAGATAAGCGCTATAGAACTCATATAAATGACTAGGAGCTTACCCTCTCACCTCTTAACTGGTTTCAGGAAAAAGAAAAGTATCTTTTTTACAAGCCGTTTCTCACCGTATCAAAGGGCACTGTGGCTGGGTTGTCACAGAACTCCGGGGCAACAGGCTGCATGATACAAATCTAGCTGAAAAAATACATGGGCAAGGGGATAAAGAAATTAAATGCATTGCAGGAACAGTGTAGATGAATGCTATTTCTACATCAATATGGCAGGTGGATTTGTCTTAATTAATGATAAAGTAGAAATGGAGAGTGACCCAACATCAGCAGTCTCAAAGTTTCAAACATACCATAAAATTTCTCTGGAACACAAAACCCACTTAAAATTCAGTGTTTGTTCTGCTGTGGGAATGATGAAGGACTGTGAAATATGAGCACGCAGACTTTAGGATGTCTGTAGGTACCGTTGTGGTTGGAACACCCTGGTGCCGAGTACATCAAAATCCCTATGGATGTCTATAATGGTCCTTCTACATATTGCATGTCCAGTATCTGTAGTACTCGGCAAATTTAGCACTGGTATATCCCTAGCATGCGGGCTGAAGTTTCAAGTTACTGATGAAGCCTTCTGCTTCTTTAAACATGGTATTAAGAGTACCTTAGGGTTCTGAGCAATATCACCCTTTTTTAGATCTGTCCATTCATCATAATATTGTGCCAGGGTTTGTTAGGTGAACTTGATTGACAGCCACCCATCTTTATCCTCGGCGTGGCTGGAGGTCAGCGCTGGTGGAAGGTAATGCTTTTTTAATTAGCTGCCGGGGTATTAAATTTCCTTTGTGTGGATTGCGTGTTGCATTCCTGTGAGCCACTATCTGAAGAGACGCTCCTTGCATTCACTATTCAGCATGACACAGACAAGTGGAGAAGAGTCATAAAAGATTCATATCCAAGATGTTTATGAAAAGTCTTGGATCTGGACAACCTCCAGGTTTTTCAGCAGTGGCTGTAAGACAAGAAAAACAACAGCTTTAAAACGACAATAGAAACCAACCCAAAGACACGCTTTACACTCTGCACTGGGAATCACAAAAGCCAAAATACTGCCTATAAATTGCTAACGTCATCTCTAGTCCTCTATAGATACTGATTTCTCAGCTAGAATCAAAAGAATTATAAAAAAAAAAAACAACTTGTGTGCAGATAGGGACAACAAATTAGGTGTTCAAGGTGACAATAATCTGTAGAATACCATTGGAACTGGATTCTTCTTTACCTAAAATCACCCAGTGCATAAATGGGTTGTGGCAAGTGCTCTACAAATTTCCAACATTCCTCTAAGAAGGTAGGGGTATTTTTTTTTTTGAGGAAAACACAATACATTTCAAAATTTATACAAGACTTTTTGATAAGCTTGTATTAGACTAAAGATGTAGGGAAATTGCAGAAGAATGGGATGACAGGGCATTCACGCAGATTCCACATAGGTGGGCAACAGGTTCTCCATGCTCTTAAAGCTTATGTAGAGTCATTTATCATCATGCAAAGTGAAAATATGAAAAGCCCTGATACCCCTACAATAAAAAAATCATGTGTGACCAAAACTCATGGGCTTCCTTAGCAGCACTCAGACATCTGTGGCTTGAGGAGCAATAGCAGGATCGCTAGTGGCAATTAGCACTGAAGATACTCTTCAAAAGTGGGGTTTACTAGAACCACACACCGGACTTAATATCTGAATGCAACAGCGAATTTTGAGGAAAATGTCCCCTTTCTTTTCTGGTTGGAAGTTCCACCTACAAAATGTTATTGTAACTAAGTACTTGCTCCTGCACCTAATTCAATAAAGCTCTAACTCGGGCAGGGACTCATTTACACTTAGATTATCCCTGCAATTCAGGAAAAAAAAAAAAAAAAAGTTGAAGAAAATGAGGCCATACATTCTGTGCGTATAAACAGCGAGACCTGGCCCCCGTCCAGGTGGCCTTATATCCCGTAGCATGCAGGAGTATGTGCATATGTTATGTGTAAACATTCATAAATACACTTCAGCCTTCCCTTCCATAAGCTGACTCCCTAAGTGTTTTCACTCGAACTGGGGAATTGCTACTTAGAATAACACTTCCTAAGATAATGTCCCAGGGAGAGAGGGAGGCGTAGGCCGGTGATAAATCTTTGCTTGCACACAAATTAGTCCCTCTGTAAGGGAAAGGGCTCTGCGGACAGGACTGGAAACACTCTGATCTCCAGCTAGCTCCAGGTGGTCTTCGCCAACTTATTAGCTACGGTGCAGAAAACTAAACAAAAATGCGTAATAATGTCCGGGATAATCAAATAACACTGTAAATAGGTTATTTTGAATCAAGCCTGTTCATAGAAGTTTGTAAATGACTCATTCTGTTTCCCTAAGCATTTTCCGTGTGAATAATGTCATGTCTTATGTGTCATGTGTGAAGAAGAACTTCTGTAAAATATTCCAAAGTTTTATCTGAAGTTGAAAGTGCTGCCTCACTTTTTCTCTCTTTTCACACACGCACACACAGAGTCGTAACCCTTATTAGTGGAATCTATGTGCAAACTTCTAAATTTAACAAGTTACTTATGTGCATACGATGATGGGAGAGGGGAAAAAATATTTATGGGTGATCACTCCATTTATAAAACGTATGGAGACCATAGCTCTTAAAACAAGAACTGTTTGCTTACGAAAAAGGTAAAAAATGAACAGAACTGTTGCTGAAGTCTCAGCTTTTCTATTGTTTTTATAGGAAATCTTAGAATTTTTAATTTCTTTATGATGGTTTCAGAAGTTCATTAAAAAGATTTTTCTACTACTTGCTTTTCCTAACCTGTCTGCTTTTGTATAGCATGATGGCAAGTTATATCTGTCATACTGGTCTGCAGTGATTTCTGGACGCTTGGTTATTTTCCACATGTCTTTACAGTACACAAAACGTGGTGTCTGCATTTCAGATATATAATACACTTTTTGTTTGAAGATGAACATAGACCCCAAGATTTCAGGCAGCGTGTCAGTGACAGGGCACGATACTCGCTGGATGTTTCTACCTTTTTTTTTTTTTTCTTTCCTGCGGTGATTCTAATTTGGGAGAGAAGAAAAAGAAAAGTTGTCTTTACTTTTCCATCACATTTAATTGGCCTGGGGAAAATGCAGGAGTCTCACTCAAGATTTATAAACAAATACACCATTATGTTTCTCATTAGTTCGGAGAATACCTGTATAAGTGGTAGCTGTCAGATACAATAAGTGCCCCCCTCCTTTTTTGCTTATATAATAATCCCAGCATTCAAAAGACTAATCACTACACGCTGATCTACAAAGCATCTTATTTCCTCATCAAATTTCCCTTCTGGGCTTAGCCATGCTTGTCAACTTCCCAGATCCCCCTTTCAATAACTGGTTTATTCTTAGCATCTTGCCAAAATGCATTCCTTGGAGTAAACCACGGAAGAATGAAGTTCTAATTTCTTTATCTCGCTCAAGAAGAGGTTTCTACCCGTGCTCCTGGGAAAGGTCACAGGTAATTTTGGCTGCAGGTTCCCTTGAAAGAAGCAGGCATGTACAGCACATTGGGGCCCTTTGTCTATAAGTCACCAAGGCCTTCTCCTTAGGGCCACTCTCACTGCCTCCACCCCCCAGCCTGTGTTGTTACCAGGAGTTGCCCTGA
>JAOXNO010000024.1:63025904-63036743 GCA_028565335.1 Limnodromus scolopaceus
AGCCTCTCCTCGTAAGAGGGATGCTCCAGGCCCCTCATCGTCTTTGTAGCCCTCTGCTGTACCCTCTCCAGCAGTTCCCTGTCCTTCTTGAACTGGGGAGAATGAACTGGGGAGATGACTTTGTTTCGTATAAAAACACAATCCAGCAAAGGTGCTTCCTTTTTCTCTCCCCCTAGACCTCCCACAACAACCTGTCTGGCAGCTCCACAGCCGGGCCGCCTTGTGCTTTTGTCACCCCTTTGTGTCCCCACACTCGGGTACCGCCTCGCAGGAGCACATTGGGTGCAGAACAACGCCAGGCATCGATAACACCGTTTGGAAAAGGGGTTAGAGTGAAAATATAACAAGAGGGTGCAAACCTCACCCAAGAGGTGGTTTCTGTGCTGGTTGCCCACGGCTGCTTGGGCGGTGGGGCCAGCCAGGGCTGCGGCGGGGTCTGTCTGCTGCCCTGGGCTGCCCTCTGAAGGCTGAAGTTAAATCCACAGCGCCGGGTGAAAAGCGCTTCTCAGTCTGCCCAGAGAATTAATTTGGAGGGGACTGCGAAGTTTTGCTGCTGGGGAAGCAAATTAAAGAGAGCCGCGTTGGCAAAAGTTGTCAAAAGCCAAAAAGCCAGCTAGCCTGAAGGGGGCTGCGTGTGGGGCAGCCGCTCTCTGCCCCCACGTTAGCAAAAGCCTTACCGCACTCAAGACAACTGAAATATCAAAACCTGTCTGACATATTCTTTTTAAAAAAAATGATTGTAGGAATTGGGAAAATAAGGAGTATTTTAAAGCGAATGTTGGCACCGGCTCTATTACTAAGTTAAGCTGCGCTGCTCTACTTTTTCTCTGCTTGAGGCTAAGAACAAGTTGGCACTTTATAAAAGAAATATGACCTGTGTTGCCCTAACGCTGTCATTACGTATGACTGCATCGCGGAGAACCATGAACTGCCCTCCCTGCAGCAGGTACAGGCCTCCTTTGTCCCTATCTATCTAAACCCCTCTACGGCACGATTTTGTATGGGCTAATCATGTTTACTCATTCTGCTCATTCCTATTTTTCTTCGTGTTTCTCCTTATTCACATTTGCAAAAATAAAGCTTTTCAGCAACAGACAGTTTGCCCATCATGGAGAGCGAAAACAAAAAACCACATATGTCTCAGTAGGTATCACACAGATTTATTCCCAGCCCACATCCCTGGCTATTCTACACTATTAGAAACATGACTGAAACCATTAGCTCAATTTTAATGAACTCCATGTGCCATTTCAGTTTTTTTCTCCTGGAAAAAAAAAAAAAATGCCTATCATATAATTCCGCACAGACATAATTGAGATTAATCCCAATATGGGCCATTCCTCAAATGTTTGGTTTAAGAGAATCCTTTTTAAAAAGACATTTGTGAAAAATAAACACAATTACACGTACATGATTGGTTCTGCTTATTGCTTCCGCTAGGCATTAGGAAATGTGTGTGCATGTGTGTTCGTTTATACAACGATGCTCACAGCTACAGTGAATTATGGCATGTGAGTGCCCTCTGAACCAAAGTGCTTTCTTAGCCTGGTTTCCTAAGGAAACAAGTCTTACACCAGCACGAGACACACCAGTAACTTCTGAACCCTATTTCAGCTAAATTTAACGCAGGTAGCAGAGATCTCAAAGACAGTGAAGTTCCCACTGGCGTGGGAAAACAGGTGGTGGGCTAAAAAGAAGTCCCTTTGATGCCCACGCCCCGGGTATGCCACAGCATGGCCTTGCTCCTTATTAGACTTCAGAGAATCCACAAGGGAGCCCGAACCCTGGGTTAGGGACAGAGCTCTGAGTTTTGTGAACTACCTGCTTTTGTTTAAAAATAAACAGTCAAATGCCTTCTCCCCTGCTGTGCTCTGTAGCACAGGCATTTCTTCCTCCCGTCAATTTACCTGCCAAAACAAGATTTCTACAATGTACTTGTACCTCTGTGTAGGATTAAGCTAGTGCTTCTGTTTCTGCACGATGAAGATAAAACTCAGACACAGAAAGGTTAAATGAGTCCCCCTAAAGCTTCTAGTGGTTGACAGAGGAACTGGATCACAGGCCACCGATGTCTCTATTCTGATTACTACAAGCATCCAGGCCTAAATGTTGTTTTCTGAACCTGATGAGGGGGGGGAAAAAAAAAAACCAACAAAAAAAGCTTTAGAAAAGCCTCTAAGGTTTCTGGTTTGCAAAAACTTTAGAGTTTGCCCTTGTGGCTGCCATTTTACTTCCTCTGCACTCCCATCAACTCTATTAGCAACCCAAACCAAACTGTTTGAAATTGTTTTTATCTCTACTTTCAGAGGGAAGGTCTACCTGCTCACTGGCCTGTGCTACCGGTGAGCTAAACCCTCTTGTTTTCACTCTAAAAAACAGCAGCAGAGTTGGACAAGAGCCTGTGATGTTCTCTGGGACTGACGGGTCCTTCCCCACCAGGATCCTGAGGCAGGAGACAGTTGCTCAGAGGAAGCTGGTGTGTAGGAAACATGAAACAGGATCCTGCGTGTTCTCTGCTCGCCATTATTTTGTGCATGGGTACGGGGTACTGACATTCCTAGCCCCAAAAGTGTGTCGTAAGAGAGTTTAACTCAGTTACAAGGCATGGAGCCTACATGATGAGACGAAGCCTAGTGGAAGTTAAAGGCAAGACTCTTTTTCATGGAGTGTGGATCTTGCTCTGAATGCCTAAATGCAACACACTTGAATTTCTTTTAGTTTTCAGTAGGATATTCTTTTCCCCATCCGCCATTACGGAGAAGAATAACTGTTTGCAAAAGGAAACTACCTAGAGAGAGCTTCTGGAGAGTTTTTACTAAGAGCAGAACGTGAGAGAAATGCCTCTAAGTCTCTCAGTGCCCCACAGGTATCAGCTTTACCCTCTGAGAGCAAAGATGAGCTCAGCTGCATACACAGCATCTCCCTTAGTTAAGGTACCTCGTGTAGAAAGCAGCACTCTCTGACCAGAACTATGCACTTGTCAGCTGGGCATCTTGAATTAAAGGGCTTAAAAAAAATAATATTTAACTAGCAAGAGAGAATCTGACAGAAAAAACTGTTAGAATTCAGTATTTAACCTATTTTTGTAATTACTAGGGCTTGAATTACAGTAATTCCAACTGAGATGGGGCCCAGATGCCAGGCACTATACAAACACCTAATAAGAAACTGCGGCTGCTCTGAGTCACTTACATCCTGATCCTGCAAATGTTTAGGAATGTGTTTAACTCTACTACTGTCAGTATTAATGGAGCTGCTCAGAGAAGTAAAGGTAAAGAGATGAGACCAACGAGAGCCAGAGATTTCGAGGCTGAAGTGTTTAGGTGTCTAATTCCTGCTGGTCTCAAGATGTTAACCATGATCTGGCCTCATATGACTTACCGACGTTTCCACAGCAAATCTCAAACAGACCCAAAGCAAGTGCACACATTTACATCATTTTCTCTCTGTAACAGCACGAGGCTATTTCCAAAAAATGCCCTTTTTTAATCATAGAATCATATGGGGTTGGAAGGGACCTCTGGAGATCATCTAGTCAAACCCCCATGTCTCCTTATTAACTTCTGTGGGCCTTTTTTAACTGAAACACCCACCCCCCACCCCCCCCAAACTATCTTAATATTTGGGTGCTGTGCTTTTGAGCTTCTGAGGGCACGGTGCAGTAATGCCCCCAGTGCTATTTGCCCCAAGAGCTGCTGGTTACCCAGAGGAAATACCCTGGTGCAATGAGAAAGCAGGCAGGGGGAGAACTTCTCCCTTTCTACAACCATTGCCTGGACCCTAAATAGCAGTGTTTTATAGATTGCTGTGGATTAACAGACTGGAGAGGTTTCTTTCTCTTCTTCTCTTCCCGTTCCCCCCCACTCCCTTCTGGTGAGAGGTCCTGCCCCCCACCACCTTCTCCCCCTGTTTGCTCCCTCCCTTCTCTCGCTTTTTTTAAAAAATACAGTTTTCTTTCAAGTCCTCTACAGTTACAGTGTTTCGGCCATCAAAGTCCCCTCCCAGCCATTTTCATTTACCTTGTGACTCTGACCCTTTGTAAGGCTGAGGATTTTCAGAGTAAACCGATCCCCGAGGTCCCCAAGGATGTTATTCTCATTTATTCACTCAAGCCCTTTGAATGGAGCAGCCCGGGGTTGGCAGCGGTTCAGCAGCCTCGCATTCAGAGAGCACACAATCCCCCTTTTTTTTTTTTTTTTTTGCTTTTGGGGGCCTTTCAAAATAAGGCCCGGGGTTCGCCGAGGAGCTTGAAGGGCTGTCAGTCACCCTGCAAAGTTGCATTTCGCCCCCCCCAAAAGCGATGAGCAGAGGAGGGGGAAGAGCAAGGAGCAAGGCGAGTTACCTTTGGGGTAACTGCAAAGGGCTGACCTTCTGGGGCTGTGCCTTCTTGGCCAACGTGGAACACGCTGGGGAAGACCATGCCCATCGCCATGGAGCACCCCCACCAGCCTGGCAAGGGCCCTGAATCCTGGGATGGGGGGCAGAGGGTGGTCCCTCCTCATCCCTATGGAAACAGCTGGGCAATGGACACCCTCTTTCTTCAGGTGGGATGAGGCACCACTTCCAGTGCCATCTGCGTGCCTACTGGTAGTCATTACCCCCGACAGCTGGCCCTCCTTTGTGGGAGGGAAAGGGCCTCCTCCTTTGCATTTTCATTGCAAAATGTTTGGGGACGGTCCCCCGGGACTGATAAGACAGAGATACGTCTGTGGTTGTCCCAGAGGGAGGGAAGGCTGTAGGAAAAGGCTCATGGTTATGTACCACTGTACCTGCCAACTGGTGTGTCACAAAAGGCTAAAATTACCAGCCGGTCCATTATCTGATTAAAGAGAGCCTTTCATTTGAGATTAACAAAAAAAAAAAAAAAAGAAAAGAAAAAGGAAAGAAAAAGAAAATCCTGGCTGAAAGCAATACCTCTGCTAGGTTACCCAACTTACTAGACATTGAGTTCTTAGCTTTTTGCTTTTGGCAGTGATGAACAGCAAAGTTAAAAAAAATCCAGAAACGTGGGGAGAATAAACATTTTGCTTTAATCAAACTTTTTCCTACATTTCTTTCCTCTAACACAACATGATCTCATTTATCTCCCTTTTCACAAAAAGGCCATATTTTTCAAAAGAAGGAATGACTGCCCATTTTACATATTTCCATTTTTTGTTCAACTGATTAAATAAGGAACCTTCCCCGGGAAAAGCTATTCGGGTTTCATTAGTTTACAGTTGCCTTGGAATCCCTTTGAATTACAGCGAGCATAAATTATCCTTCTGTCAGCTAACATCAGAAATACCTCTTTAAGGCTCCTGGACTCAACAACGGCTGCTCAGGTTTGGGAATAAATGTACGATGTGCCGGGGGCTTCACCAGCTGGTTAATGACCTGCCGCAGTAGTTATAGGGCCCAAGACGGAGCTGAGGAAGATTAACTAATCTGGCCAGTCACTCGTGTGCTGGCTCCCAGCGCCGAGCAGCGCGGAGTGCCGGATTGTAAACTTTATTGTCTGACCTCTGCTGAATTAGGAACTGGGGTTTTCGATTGTTTTTTTTTTTTTTGGGGGAGGGAGAGGGTTAATGTTTTATTAATAACATTTTCAGTGTTTATCCTTTCCTGTTGGAGTAACTGAAAAGGTAATTTCCAAACGCGGGAGTCGGCAAAGCTGCTGATGTTTTTTGCTTTCAAAAAAAAGTCGTGTTCTCCACACACAAGTCAAACAAATGGGGTTCAAGCTGCAAATTATTCCTGTGTTGCAACAGGCAAAACCAGGGCCAAATATAGTTCTTCTTCTTCGATCACGTCCGCTTGCATGGTCCATCCTTCAACTGGTAGTCACTGAGCTACAGATCAAATCCTCCACAGACTGATACCTCTGCAAGCCACTAGCTCCAAAAATCCTCAAAGTCCAATAAAATCCAAAACCTTTCTGGTCTCACCCATCTCACAGAATCACAGAATCACTCGGGGTTGGAAGGGACCTCTGGAGATCATCTAGTCCGACCCCCCCTGCCAAAGCAGGTCCACCCAGAGCAGGTTGCACAGGAACGTGTCCAGGCGGGTTTGGAATGTCTCCAGAGAAGGAGACTCCACCACCTCCACCATCTCCCTTGCATTTGATTTCCTATCCAGGCAATGTGAAAGAGTAACAGGAAGGGAAAGTGTTCATACAAGATTGGCATAGCTCAGGAAAAAAAAAAAAAAAGGTATGTTATTGTAGTTACAGTGCAGCTAAAATGAACTCCCTTTTAACACATCTTAAATCCTTTCACTTTTATGCAACTGTTTACTCTGCTACCCAACCAAGGACATACAGACAGTATCTCTTAAGTATGAAATATTTTTATAATGAAACACTCATCTTCTGGATTTCTTCATATGCAGGGAAAAAGTATGTCTGATGTTAAACATATTTTCCTAGTTGGTTTCTGCTTTGGACAGAGGAAAAGAATTGGCAGAAAATATATTACCTTTTTGATGTTTTTCAAATTGCTACAAAGCAATTCAGCCAGACTGGATGAGATCAGGAAATCCTGTCTCCTGTCTCTCCCCTGGTACTGACCAGTACCAGCTTGGGTGGGCATCTGTGGGGTGGCCCACCTCATGGAGAAATTTCCTCCAGTTCCTGGAGTTTGACTGCCTAGATGAAACTTCAAAGTATTTATGAACCTTTCAAAGCTCTTTCATTGAGATTTTCTATTTTAACTGGATGTTCCCATTAACTATAGAAATCTAATTTCTTTTTTTTTTGAAGCCTTCTAAAATATTTATCTTATGTTAAAAAATTTTGCAATCTCCATGAAAGGTTAAAGTAACTAAATTAATGGTGAAGTGCCTTGGAGTCATGTTCAGATGCCTCCTCACGCTGGAAGGATGAGGCTCAAATTTTAAACTCTTTGGTGCCTGCCCTGCTACTGGCAGACACATGCTCTACCCTTTGTCCCTAGGGCCCAATGTCATCTCGGTGTCCTCTGCAGCCCAACTGGGTTGTACAATGGCTTATACAAACAACCAGGAGATACTTGTGTCACGGCCAATGTCTGGACCACTCTCCTGACATATGGAGGACCTGGACTCAAATCTAACCTCCAGAAGCCAAGATCCCATTTGCCTTCACCATGATGTTCTTTTGTGAAAGGGTAGCCCATCTGCTGTATCTCCATTCTTTCTGTGAGAAAGGAGGTGTTTCGGTGCTAATTACACAAGAAGGCTACTTTCCATGCAAACCAAGTGGAGAAATGCACTTGGTTCCCAAGAGCCCCTGCTTGACATTTCCTGCTTGTTAGCCTAAGTGGTTTTCCTCTCCAAAGGTGGGTCTGGGTGAGGTTTATTCTTCACTGCTTCATTCTGTGCTGGTCTCTGGGCTGAGCCTCAAAGCAGACTTCGGCTATTGCCAAGGTGCTTGAATGCCACTTGGAAGGACAACAGGAGGAACTTGCCAGAATACCATCCTGCAGCTGGGTGTGTCTGAAGATGACTCTACTTCTAGCAGCAGCGTAAGGTATTATAATATCACTAGCTTGTGAAAAACTTGAGAAATTGCAGGGTATTTTTCCCTTATCCCACCCAGGATGAGTATTATATTTGGGGTCAACGATGACTCCAGACAATGAGGGTGAAAAATGCTCATGTGGAGGCAACCAATGCATCTCGTTTCTCCTCACCTGGAAAAGGGTGCACCACCCACCTAATTTTCACAGTTCTCTCTGTGTTAAGAAATGACCATCAAGAGAGAAGCTGTTCCATATTAGTTTGCCCTAAAGCACAAGGCTGTCTTGTTACTGGAGAGAGAGAGACACGCTTTTCGTGTCCTTAAACCAGAGTTTGGGGCGGAATTACCCTGTTGTGCAATGAGAAGAGTGAGTTGCAGGGGTTTAGGACCTTGGGCGTCTAAGGGCAAAGGGTGTTTGCACGATGGAAAAGAAGAGCAGAGGAGGGAGAAGGTGAGAGGATCCCAGCCACGCTGGGGGGAAGTGAAACGTGTCATTCTCTGCTGCTGCTGGGAAAACAAAAGAAACTCTAGGGGAGTGGGAAAGAGCTTGTGAGCCTTTGAGAGAGGAACCAGAGGGACCTTGGGGGTTGAAGAGAGCTGCATGCTATGGAGATGGGGAGCAGGAGCAGGGATTTACATACCCTGACAGTCCGAGACGTGCCATGGGCAGGGAAGAGCTCTAGGTTAGATGAAAAGAAAGTAGGGGGATACAAGCAGGGCAGTGGGAGCACCAGAACATGCTTCCCTTTCCCACCCTTCACACACGTAACTAGAGAGAGGCACAGTAAAGGCACTTGGGGACTCAGAGAGACTCACATATTTATCTAAGAAGCAGGAAATGGGGCTGAGACAGCAAAAAGACACCCTGCCTTTCCCTGTCACACCTCCGTTAACCCCCATCCCTCTTCTGCCTCATCTTGATTTTTTTTCCCCAGTCTGCCCCTTTAAAAACTACTCACGGAGCCGTGTCTGAAGCTGAACTGGCTGCAGGGAGCTGAGACAGGCAGCCATAGAGATGTTATAAAATCCCCTCAGTGCCAATTTATTAATGCTAATGAGACTTGTGTACGCTCAGAATAGATATATTGCTACAAGGGAGGCCTTCATGCAGCCAGAATCAGTCTTCATGGCTCCGCCGAGATGTAATCTACCAGTAAAAGCACTGTTTGAACAAACGTTTTTATTGTAGGGCAGGTTTTTCCCCCCCTCCCGAGCAGCCGCCCGAAAAGAAGCAATCTCCATCCAGACACCCGTGGGCAGACCTGGAAAACCATCAACTTATTTGGCAGTATTTAGAGTCGTTGTTTTCTCAAACAAAACCTAGCCCGGCCCGTGATGCCATACGGATGAGGTGGGACAGGCAGCATCCTGAGATGTGTCACCGCGGTGGTGCCACAGGGTGCCCGGCTGGTGGGGCACAGTGTGTCCCAACGGGGGTATCAGGCACGGGAGAGGGGTCTCAGAGCAGGGCAGAGATTTGGGGCAGTGCTGTGGCTCATTTCACAGCCCAGCAAGGCTTCTTGGCTCTTTCAGCTAGGACAGGAGCTCCAGAGCAGCCCAGGATTGAGAGAAAGCAGCAGTGGTGGGGAGCAGGTGAACAAAGAGTTGGCTCCGGCCCAAAGTGGCTCCCCAGGAGCTTTGCTTTATAAATGAAAATTACTTTAAACTTCCACGTGGGTAGTGCCTCCCACTCCCCACCACATCTTAGAACCATGAGTTAGAGGCAAAAGCAAAACTGAAGCTCACTGAGAGAAAAAAAAATGGCCTGGGAGGGGCCAGCCAGATTATAAGACTTAAAGAGTCTTATCCAGGAGAGTGCATAGTCCATTTTTCAAAGCCTCAATGAAAAAGAGCCAGGCTTTATTAAAAGCTGATTCCTTATAGGAAAAAACACTACCCAACAACCCTGATCCTCTGGTCATTTCTTGTAGTGACTCCCTGAACTCAGCAGAGGTAATAAGTTGTGGAGCACCTGCTGTTCTTCTCCTGAGATGGACATCTCTTCCAGACATTGACATCTGCTCTGGAGACAGATATCTGCTCTGGACATGGACATCTGTGCTCACAAACTGGGCTGTAGGATCAGGACCTCTCTCCTTCATGTCTCAGCTCTTCCCTCACACAGTGAAGTTTTTGCAGTTCCCTCCAAGCACTTTGATGTTTCCTCGTAGATCCCTTGAGTTTAAGACCAAAAGGGATCATTAGATGTATGTTAGTTCACGTGGTGACTTACCTCAGTGAAATGCACCGCATTTTGTACAACCTCACAAAATAAATATCCAGGGCGGGGGGATTGGAACTCCATGATCTTTAAGGTCCCTTCCAACTCTAACCATTCTATGATTCTATCATCTTAGCAATGTCACCGTCTACTTGTTCTCAGACCCATGTGTGCACGGATTGCACACACAGGCAAGGCGAGCTTTCTAAGCAGAAATATGTGTTTTCTTAGGCAAACTACCGTAATTGGAAATGGCTGACAAGCCCCTCTTTGGTCTGAAATAGAAGTAGCAAGCTTGAAAATTAAATACAAGTTGAGAACAATTATCCCGAGCGCAGCAGGAGTTCATAAGTCCTTATACATATGGGAAGGGCACTTTTTCATATGATTTTTTTAAAAAGAATATGGGAAAAATATGGAGCAAAGTAGAATTGTGTTACTATAGCCCTCCCCAGTAGCCTTGCAAAGCCAGAAAGCAGGAAAGCCTCTGCCTTGAGCGCGATCCTACGGCGGGGTTTGCAGCTGGGATTTGTCATAATGTCAAACAAAACGTAACCGCACGCTTTTCAAATGCATTCCTGGGGGGACCTTCAGCTCTCAGTGGCACAGCCACATCCAGACGGGGTGGTTTGCAGGGAAAATAGCTGATGGGCTTCACAATGCTGCCGTACAGGCATCTGTCATGTAACATACTAGCATAGGATTAGGGTAAATATGTTCCTCTCCCTATGTTTCTTCTTCAAGGACCATGAGCAAAGTAGAGGAGATGATAGAAAAAGGGAACGTTTGGGAGGGCTCGATAGGCAGAAGGGGTGGGGGTTCACTGCAGGAAAAGGCAGAATTTCAGCGCTCCTTGAGAAAACCATAGAATCATAGAATTGTCTAGGTTGGAAGGGACTTTTCAGATCAAGTCCAACCATCAATCTAACTCTGATAAAAAACTTCACTAACCCATGTCACTAAGCACCATGTCAACCCATCTTTTAAATACCTCCAGGGATGGTGCCTCAACCACTGCCCTGGGCAGCCCATTCCAAGGCTTCGTAACCCTTTCTTTGTTAAAATTTTTCCTAATATCCAATCTGAACCTCCCCTGGCGCAGCTTGAGGCCATTTCCTCTTGTCCCATCACCTGTTCC
>JAOXNO010000024.1:63038977-63049153 GCA_028565335.1 Limnodromus scolopaceus
CCCTGGAAGAGGCTGCCCAGAGAGGTGGTGGAGTCTCCTTCTCTGGAGACATTCAAAACCCGCCTGGACAAGTTCCTATGCAACCTGCTCTAGGTAGACCCACTCTGGTGGGGCTGTTGGACTAGATGATCTCCAGAGGTCTTCCAACCCCATATGATTCTATGATTCTATGATTGTTTTAGTTTACAAGGGATGTACGCATTTTCATACTATCAGATGAATCCAACACTGTCCTGAAAAATAGGAATACGGTTCTTTCATTCTAGCTGTACTTCTTGTTAGCAAGGGTTTTTTTACCTTTGAGAAGGTGGAATCAGTCCCCACAAAGTCATGGCCTTAAATGTCCCCTAATTTACACTGCAAAGATATGTCATGACTCCTTGGGCCATTTCAGTGTAAAGCAGCCAGATGCTGTTGTGCCCCAGCCCCTGTTGCACCTCTGTGGGGAGGGTAGCTTGGAATTACCAAGGGCTAGAGAGATGCCATTCAACCTGGAATCGGTTCCATAGAATCATAGAATGCTTTGGGTTGGAAGGGATCTTAACGATGATCAAGTTCCAACCCTGCTGACGTGGGCAGGGACACCTCCCACCAGACCAGGTTGCTCAAAGCCCCATCCAGCCTGGTCTTGAACCTCATCTAGTCCAGTCCCTTCTGCAGCTTTTGGGTACAATCATTGTCTTTCCTCCTAAGCTTCTGTGCTGGTCTTGATCCTTAGGCTCCACCTCAGCACCAACTGGAACTCTATGGTGATGCACTGATTTTTAGTATAACTAAAAATTGGTCATGTACTTTGGAAAAGAAAATCCTTTGGAATAAAATACGTAACACCAACACTAAAGATGAAATACTGGTAATATAGTGACACTTACCTTAGATAACCAGCCAAAGGACTGACAAAAATTCTTGCCTCTTGGTAGAAAGAGGTCTCCTGGTATTCAGCAGAGCTGAGTGAATAACTGATTTTTTGTGTGTCTGAAGTCCTAAATAAAACACTGCTGAAAATGGGAGGAGAGTAAGAAAGGGCAGTATTTTTCTCCATGTGAAAATAATTTTTGGGAGGTTCTTTCTAGAATGAAAAACCCAAAATATTTCCATTCCAGTTCAGACCTTTTGAACAGAAACAGGGCAATTGAAATAAAGGGCAATATTTTGGCACCATGCATAAGTCTACTATTTTTTTACTCAATAACATAGAGACGAAGGCAGCAGTTTCCAACCTAGCGTGTATTAGGAAAGCTTATATGTGAGGTTAGAAGCCCTCAGAAATGGGGTGCCAAGGGAAAATGGTGGGAGCTTTTGTCTCCAGGACATTCACTATGGGCTTCTCGGGCTTAATTCCTGCCCTTTCCTGACGGAACAGGAACCAACATCTCCCACCCCATTATTTTGGTGGTTTTTTCCAGGCGTAGGCTTTCATGACTGTGTATATGATAACTAGAAGGTGATATAGCAGCAAAGAGATTTAAATTTTCCTTTTGATTTGATCTCACCGGGAGAGTTATTAAGAGCACGAGCCAGTGGGATTGTTGCTTTTGCTGTGTAGAGACTGGTCAACAAGGCAGGGAATAAAGGCAAATAACTCTTTTTATATTGGCATCAAATGAAATGGTAGCTACATTTTGATTACAGGGATTTAAAATATCTTTAGCATGGCACATTTGATTTGTAAATGTAGGGAATGAAAACCAAAATAACCTCAATATTAAAATTAAGCAAGCTATCTCATTTGGGCAGGAGTTAAACTCAGTGTGGAAATGCTTCCCATAATATAGCAAAATATAAAAGTAGTTTTATACAGCAACATAGCTTTTATATGTACACACATATACACATACCCACAAACACACATGACGATGTATATGTCTATATATTTATGTGACAGCAGGAGTATATAAAAATGGAGCCAACACTGAATTCTTACCAAACCTTAACAAATGCACGTTAGCATGAATATAATTGCATCTACGCTGGACAGCTTTGAACACAAAATCTACTTTCTGAGATGGATCTCTGTTCTTGCCAATTAAAATGGGAAATCTTCTTTTGAAGAGTATCCATTTACATCCCGAGTTGCTAAGCTACAGAACAGAAGGGTACTGTTATGCACATCTTGTTTTTGGAGGCCACATCTCTGCGTTCAAGGACACCAGCACATATTGGTTTAGTTGTTGCCCTTGAGAGCAGGTCTGTTACTGAAGCCCTTGTAATTCTGGCCCGGCAGAGGGAATTTTGCTATTAAAAAAAAAAAAAAAAAGAAAACAAGAAAAAAAAGGCAAGATTTTATTCGTAATCTGTAATGCATATTGATTATGACCTCATTTAATCCTTGCAAAATGTAAAGGTAGAAAACTGCAAGTGTCTTTTGCCATATCTTTTTCCTACATGGGCTGGCAGTGTGTTTGGCCACAATGGTCCCACTGGTCATCTCCTCAGAGCACTTCTGCAACGGTTCGCTCCTACAGAATGGTTGACCCAGTGGACTGCAACCCTTCTGACAGCTCTTCCAAGGGGGACCAGAAATGCACACCTACCCGCTCAGCGTCTCTCCCAGCCAGCCCCATAGGAAAAAGCATAGAATCATAGATCAGATCATCGAGTCCAACCATCAACCTAACACTGACAAAAACCACCACTAAACCATGTCCCTCAGCACCACATCTACCCATCTTACCATAACTCCAGAGATGGTGAGTCCACCACTTCCTTGGGCAGCCTATTCCAAGGCTTGATAACCTTTTCAGTGTAGCAATTTTTCCTAATATCCAGTCTAAACCTCCCCTGGTGCAACTTGAGGCCGTTTCCTCTTGTCCCATCGCCTGTTAGAGACTGATCTCCCCCCAGTTACACCCTCCTTTCAGGGAGTTGTAGAGAGCGAGAAGGTCTCCCCTCAGCCTCCTTTTTCACTAGACTAAACAATCCCAGCTCCCCCAGCCGGTCCTTACAAGACTTGTGCTCCAATGAGATACCTGTGGTTTTAACAGTAATGCGTGGACATCCATCAGATACAGAATGGTTATACAACCAGACCCATAGCTTTTAGCGTGCATATTATTCAGACCCACAATGATCTCTGGGGCTCTTCTAGGTTTCACACATGACCTACTGGAGATATGTCTACATAGATGACGACTAGCAGGTTTTGCTCTAAGACTGACTTGATCTAGGAGGTGTGACAACATGGTAGTGTGTGATTCCCTCTATTTTAAATTATTATATCTAATTTTTTAGACCAGATCTAGCTTATGTTGGAGGGAGGTAAAGTCAGCTTGACCCTCTACGATACACTATGAGATTTTGTGCACAAAATCCATGGTCCCTGGGTATCATTTAAAAGAGCTGCTTGAACTGTGTCTCCTGCACCGCTGGTGGCTGCAGAGTATCAGCAAGGGGGACAGTCACAGCATTGTGTCTCAAGGTGCTGCGTTAACCTCTGTGTTTCCAGCTGCTAAAAAGCAGGAGAAATCTCCTAAATGCTAAGAGATTTCCTTGTGCTGACTTTTCACTCGCTTTACTTGCTATAGGAGCAGTAGGTGATGAAAAGGACAGGATGAAAAGTGATGTGTATGGCTGTGAAAGAGAGAGAAAAATACAGCTGGGCATCTCTAACGAGATGCAGTCCAGTTTATGAAGAAAAAAATAAATAAAAAATTTAAAAAATGGTTGGGCCGAGCGCCCTAGTGCAGCACAGGCCCAGATTCTTTGCAAACAGGAACTAATTGCTAAAAGCTCTCCAGAGGATTTTTTTTTCATTCCTTTCAGTTAGCATTGGCAAAGAGTTTGAAATTTCATCAAGAGGAATGATCTCTTATAAGTCCTTCTTTCTTAAATCTTTTTTTCCTCGTTACTGATGTGAGGATTGGCACCAATTTAAGCAACTTCTTTCATCTCTGAACATGGACGTTCTTAAATTGATTTAACAATTTAATCCATTTAGCTGAAGTCCAATCCAGTCAAACCCATTCAAGTATTGCATGGAACAGACCCTCAGTGTTTTACCCAAACCACTGCTCCCTAAGCAAGAAGAATAAGAAAGGCAACTTCTGTCAACAGGCTCATGTTGCTCCTTCTTCTGGTCACCCACCCTGACACCCCGGCCGACTCCTGGAAGACTCAGGGGGCCTTGTAAATGGTCTTCCAGTGAGAGAGAAAGCAGTGTCTCTGAGGTTGTCTGTGGCTCTACAGGTATCCTAACTTTATTTATACCTACATGAAAGCTGTTAAAAAAGAGGCAATTGCATATGGCCTCTGCAAAATCTCTGTAGCTTAGGGTCTAAACCAGAGGGACCTCTGGAGATCATCTAGTCCAAACCCCTGCCAGAGTAGGTCCGCCCAGAGCAGGTTGCACAGGAACATGTACAGGCAGGTTTGGAATGTCTCCAGAGATGGAAACTCCACCACTTCTCTGGGCAGCCTCTTCCAGGGCTCTGCCACCCTCATAGGAAAGAAGTTCCTCCTCATGTTTAGATGGAACTTCTTATGTTCAAGTTTGTGCCAGTTCCCTCTTGTCCTGTCCCTGGGCACCACTGAAAAAAGACTGGCCCCATCCTCCTGACACCCTCCCTTTAAGTATTTGTAGGCATTAATCAGATCCCCCCCTCAGTCTTCTCTTCTCCAGATGAAAGAGATCCAAGTCACTCAGCCCTTCTTCATAAGAGAGATGCTTAGTCCCATGATGATCTTTGTAGCCCTCTGCTGTACCCTCTCCAGAAGTTCCCTGTCCTATTTCTATAGGCTATATATAATATAGAATATATATGTAAAATATAGACTATTTCTATATTCTTATATATGTTCTATATAATCCTCCTCCAGAGCTGTCCTTAAATATCATCAATATTGCGGGCAGTGATCTGCCAGTCGGGCTTTTCTCCCAGGGGATTTTTCAAGTAGCAATGAAAATAAGGGTCAACCTAGTACTTGGCCAGGGGCCAAACTTTTCCTCCTAACTCAAGAAAAGGGTGGTAAGTCACCCGTCCCCTCCTGCCACATCACACAATTAATGGCTAGAAGGGGTAATGGTTTTTGTAAGAAGGAAACTAATGACCGAGAAGTGAATTTACAGTTCTGATAAGATTTTGCCCAGCTGGTTGATGGCACTCTGGGCGCTTGGCTGGGCACTGAGGGACAGGGGAAAACACCTTGTCACTTCCCGGCACGGGACAGGGTTGACCCACCGGCTCTTCCCGTCTGCCCGTCCCGGTTTGCAGCTGGCAAATTACAGGCTGCCCTCCCGCCGTAAAACACACACGCTCCCCGTCCCCCAGCTCCACAGTGTTATTTTTATATTCGCGAAACCATTAAAGTCAGGGTAAAAGGGACAAATAGCCCAGATTTGAAGATTTTCCAGCTAGACCAAAAAAATGCTGCATGGCATGTGTGTTTAGCATTAGGAGGAAAATAAATGTGCTGTTTTCAAATTTTTGCTTCAGGGTCAGCCAACATCAGTCTACCATGTAACAGCTTTGAGGGGGGAAAAAAAGCTTCACTTAAGGATATATCTGCCAGAGTAAACAGTGCCTCAAACCAGGGAAATCTAAAGCACATGCCTTATTGTCAAGTTTGGTTTAACTTGTTTTACAAATCAAAACAGCAGCTCAGTTTTTAAAACCTATTTTTAAGTCCACTAGTGTTTTATCAAGGAGGTTGAAGACCTACATTAGTGTTTCAGCCCCTGCATTTCAAATCAAATCTGATTTACCGATTTCTCTTCAGTGAATTGATGTCTTACCCCCTTCTTACGTGCAGTCCTTCCTACCTCTTCATTACGTCTCATAAATCAGAGGGTAGGACTCCCCGTTTTAACTGGCCTGATACACCCTGTGCTCTGTGAACAGTCTTTATCTAGCCTCTGGGGCTTCTGATGAAATATCTTAGTGGTCCCTGTAGGGTGAGAGCAACTGGTCCCCAGTACCTGTTGGAAGCCCACAAAATTTTGTTCTCCCCTGTGTGAATAGGAGGAAGCTTGTGCTCAGAATTTACTTCTCCTTCAGAAAAAAAAAGCACAGACCCCCAAAAGAACCCTCCTTCACTTAGGGTGTGTGCAGACAATACTTCTGATTAATGTGGGAGTTCTTGCAGGCATATCTGAGGGAAGAATTTGGCTCTTCACTCTTTAAATAAAACACTGAAGAGTATTTAAGGAGCAAAACCAAGCCTGGAATGTTTTGAAGACATTTCCAAGAAACTCTAAGAAAGGAAAAAGTCTTTGCCAAACATAGACAAACCTCATCAAACCCTATAGCTTCCTTTCAACTTTTATTGTTTCTGTTCCCCCGCAAACCAAGCCTCAGCAGGTAATTCTGCTTGCCTGACTGCGGCTGAAGTTCCATGATTATTTTATTCCAGAAGCTGGATCTGTGTTGAAAAGGGGTGGGTGGGGGTCCTTCTTTGCCTGATCAAAGCTACTTGTGCCCTGTGTGCAATTTGTTTGGTTCTGCAGGGAGCCCGACCAGGGACCTGATCCAACTGAAAATCAGCTTTCCCTCACCCAGCCCTTCATTGTGCCTTGTTCCTCCAGCGCTGAACAGCTAGATGAGTAGCAACGAGAGCACAAGGAAAGATGGAAGTTCCTTCTAAACATGAGGAGGAACTTCTTTCCTGTGAGTGTGGCAGAGCCCTGAAACAGGCTGCCCAGGGAGGTGGTGAAGTCTCCTTCTCTGGAGACACTCAAACCCCACCTGGACACGTTCCTGTGCAACCTGCTCTGGGTGGACCTTCTTTGGCAGGGGGTTGGACTAGATGGTCTCCAGAGGTCCCTTTCACCCCCTTATCATTCTGTGAAAAGATGGGGATGTGAGGCCAGGTGAACAACAGAGAGGAGGAACTGGGATTTTTGTCACAGTCCCCACACAACACCAGCCAAAGCAAACACACAACTTCAGCCTGAATCTAACGGTTGTATCGACCTCACTCAAGAGCTGTTCCAAGACGAGCTGTGATCACGCACTCTGCATGTCTCCATTGAACATAATGAAGATCCTTTTTAAAAAAAAAATTAAAAAATTAGAAATTAATTTTAAGTTTAAATATTCTGTTTCTCTAATGTCAACAGCAAACATTTCCATCAGAAGGGAAGATCTATTTCCCCGAGAGTGTATGCAGCAGGCAAAACTGTTTCAATATGTGGTGTACAACAACCATGCACACTGATGCATGATAAATAAGGGGAAACCTAAGTGGAAAGACATTCCTACTTATTACTCTCTGTGTTGTTGCATCAGCTGTGTGCGACAGTTCTTGGCATATCTATTGTGAAAGACTGGTTTGGTGACAGTAGATGAAATTTTCTCATCTTTAGTATCAATTTTTGCATTTGTTGATTTTATATGAGTAAAATAGGCATAGTTTTCAAGGAGTCTGCTTCCTTATTGCTCTGGATTTTGGGGTACTGGTGGAGCACTGAGCAAGCTTGCCATGCTACTGCAGTAATAGTAATTAAATTTTAAAAAACCTCTGGATACCAAGTATTTACTATAAAATGTGATCTAGATTAAGCAAATATAGGAGATGCCCCATTTTATGTGGAAATCTATTAAAACTGAAGCCATGTTTCTGGCATGTCCAAAGGATTACCTAATTGACATATGTTCAAAAGGTAAAGAGGTTAAAGTGATGCTTAATGGCCGAACGTTGAAGTTCATTCAAGTCTGTGGGCCATTACTTACTCCAATAGGACTGGTTACGCGTGTGTAACTGCTCACCAATACCAATGTGCATCCCATAGATAGCATACCCTTCAGTAAAGCTGCAGTAGATGCAGTCACTCAGGTGTGAAGCTGGAGTGGGGTCAAAATTTGGCTTCAGCCGGTGTGTTAGCTGTAGCTGTAACAGAAGTATTGACTGTAGCATCCAGTTGGATTCAATGAACAAAGGAAATAAAGCACACACGATTCCTGCCCAACATATTCCAGATTGTTTCGAGATGGGCTGAAATTTAACTTTTTAGAAGGGCTTGAAGTGTTTCTTTCCTGTTAGGCAGCAAGGGGGACTGATTCAGCGTCCAGGCATTCCTGTGAAAATTGCTTCAATGGCCCTTGCCCGGGCCTCCCAGGCAGGAACTGGGGAAGCCACATAACTCCCCGGGAACGCTCGGGAATGGGCAACACATTGCCAGGCAGGCACAGCGGGTTTCAACAAAGGGATTTACCCAGACCTGACTTTCCAGGAGGAAAAAGGGGAGGTGGGGGACACAATAAAACAGCAGCTTGGAAGGGGTGGATGTTCAGAAGTAGGGGAGACCATCGCCTCCTGGGCAGCTCTCGGCTCAGCACTCCCATGGCTGGCTGGTCTGGGGACACAGATAGGAATTTTGACCCATTATTTAGCAGCTGGGAAGGGAAAAATCACCTCAGACAGATGCCGGCGTACAAATGGCCCCAGTCTACCCAAGCAGTTCCTTTTATTTACTAAAGATATTGGCAAAGAGCCGCTTCCCCAGCAAGTCTCCATCCGTCTGGAGGCCTGGGCTGCCCAAACACCTGGTGTCGACAGCAAGCGCCTCGGTCTTTCAAGGTTTCAGGCCACAAGGACCGCAAAGAAGTAGAAACTACTTTCAGGGGAGGCTCAGTTGTGTCTGTCCAAGAACAACACAAATCAGGTGTGGATCAGATCCGTCACGTACGTCCCCGTCTCGGTGTTGTCCTATGTGGAAAGCTTATTCCAAATCTACTCATTGACTGCAGTCTTCTTCTGCCTTGTTAGTTGGACCACGCGGTGGAGGACATGGACAAGTGTCTCACAGCAGTGCCTTGTGGAACAGGGTAGCTGAGAAACCACCCCACTTGGATCACGGTGCAGAAAGCCTTTGTTGCCAAGAGCCGACATCTTTAATTATGCTTCAGGCTCAAATTTAGCATGCCGACGTCCAGCTCGGAGGAAGCCTTTTACAGCAGCTGGCCATTTTAATTATAGAAGGAATATAAACAATAAATTTCTAATATTAGATACATTTCTCACAGTCCTTGTTACTGAAAATAATGTCTTAGGGCCACATCCAAGGCCCACTGAATCAGTGGAAAGCGTCCCACTGACCTCATTGTGATTGGATCAGGGCCTTGGTTTCTTAAAATAAGATTTTACAAGGTGCAGGCTAATCCTATTCCACATATTTTTAGTAAAATGGCTGAAAGTTTTTTTTTCCCCCTTATTAAGATCTGTAAGAAACCAAGACAGAGCCACAATAACCGCCTGGCACCAAGTATTTTATAAGGAATTTAAATATAAATGGAGAGGAGTTGAGACTGTTTTACACCTGGGCTTCAAACTGGCTGGCTCAGAGCGCAGGTCCCGGGAGCAGCATCGAGGGTCCGTGGGGACCAGCAGCACCCCCTCCACTCCCAGTGACCCGAGAGATTGGGGTGGGCAGCCTTTTCCCGGAAAACAAGCAGCGAACAAGCCCTGGCCGCTCCGTGAATTCCACCAATATTTCATTTATTTAATTTTTCATGCGTCGCCAGGCTCTAGACGGCTCTAAGGAGCTAGAGCTACCAAAACACTGTGTGACAAGCCGTGCCTGCGGTATGTCCAGCCACACCAAGCCCAGCAAGCAGTAAAGCGCTCCCAAGAACGTCTGATTTGGTGATTTTTCCAGCCTATCTTCCAGCCCATAAAGTCTCAGATAAGCCTTAGATAAGCAAATGAAATTGGGGAGTAAGGCAGTGGGGGGGGGGGTGTGTGTGTTATCCCAATGAAAATATCAACCTGCTGCCTTTATTCTACCCCCGGCAGCTGGTGGAAACTGAAAAGGAAACGTCTTGAAAGGAGCAGGGAGGTGAGGAGCAAGCGGAGTTGCCTGCAAAGAGAGGTCACCTCTCCGGCACCCAGAGGAAATCCCCGTCCTCCACCCGGCAGCAGCAGCCCAGCCATCAGTCAGAGGCTTTTCCCTGCACTAATCTCTACAGCATGACAAAAGGTGTCGTTTTCAGAAAATGTGAAAACTCTAAAGGAAAGGGGAGAGAAAGCAGGCTCCATTTAATTTTAAAAAAAAAAAAAAAAGTAAAAATATAGGTGATGCAAACAGGAAGGTGAGGTTCCCATCGCACCCACTCTTTGGCAGTTACTGCTGCGACATTTCTGGGGTTCCCCTACTCCTCCCTAATGAGGCCCCATCTGGAGTCCTGTGTCCAGTTCTGGGCTCCCCAGTTCAAGAAGGACAGGGAACTGCTGGAGAGGGTA
>JAOXNO010000024.1:63054118-63069198 GCA_028565335.1 Limnodromus scolopaceus
CCATCCTAAACCTCCCCTGGAGCAACTTGAGACCATTTCCTCTTGTCCCATCGCCTGTTCCTTGGGAGAAGAGACCGACCGCCCCTGGCTACACCCTCCTTTCAGGGAGTTGTAGAGAGTGAGAAGGTCTAATGGGAAGGAGCAGAGAGGACAGAGCAAGGCTCCTCTCAGAGGTGCACGGCAGTAAGGCTGGGGACAAACAGCACTTGTTATAATGTGAAAAAAAATATAATCTGATTAGATATTAGGAAAATATTTTTACCATGAGGGTGGCCAAAGGCTGAAACAGGGGCCCAGAGAGGGTGTGGGGTTTCTGATCCTGAAGATATCAAAACTTGACTGGACAAACTTCCAAGCAACACGATCTAAGTTGGCCCTGCTTTGAGCCAGGGGTCTGGACCAGGTGATCTCGGGAGGTCCCTTGCAACTTAAATTATTCAGTGTTTCAGTGAGAATGGGTCTCAGCTCTACCAGCAGAGTCCTGCCTCCACTATTAATTGTCAGCAATTTTAACTGTTACATGAGAGTTTGGAATTAACTGGATATATAATCGGCACAGGAAATTAGATTTTCTCCTTTAAATTAAACTGTCATGGTAGGAAGGAACATAAGCAGGGATTGATAGTGCTGTGCAGTATGCTGTATAAAATCAACTGATTCTGTTGCTTTTTCACTTCTGGGTAGAACTTTACCTCCCCAAGTACAAAAAAGAAAGTATTTTAAAATAATATAAGAGATGGGTAGGAATTCCTTTTTATTTTGCTTTTATGCCTCATAGCTTCACCCTCTTCTAGATGTTATTTTTGTTTGTATCACGCAGACACCTAAGAACTGTTGTTGTTGGTCCTTCCTTCACAAGACTTCACCTTCTCTTTGTCTTGTCTATGGTTCTTTGACAACTATGTTAAGATGAATGTAAAATTGAAAGTACATAGGCATACACTGGGATAAACATTTCATTTTTTAAAGATGCCAGTAAATACAGCATCACATTTAGACTTAAAAGGTATCCCTACTTTTTAAGGTATGGAAATCATCAAACACTAGAACTAAGAAAAGAAAATTCATTTGTGAGAAATGGTTGGATTACCTCTGATATCACAGATATCACTTATTAACAACCGAGCTATAGACCTAACCTTAATTCCAACTATGACAAGGTCATTAATAACATCTTGTTTAGAATCAGTTTCATGCAAGGATCACCTGTCTGTGATTTCACCTGCATGGATAGGCATATACAGAACAAATCTCCGCAGCTTCATTTTTGAAACTGTCTGTGTTCAAGCAAACCCAAGCCTGTCCAAAGCCAAGTTGCAGGAGGGGCTGGGACTTGGGCTCAAGCTTGGGCTCAGACTTGGAACCAGATCATAATTTGGGAACCAGGAGACTACACTTTTTGGCAAACTGACTGTTTGAGAGAGGCTGAAAAACATTTGTGACAGTCAAATATTCACAATGTTCTGCTCAGAGAGGTGGTGGAGTCTCTGTCTCTGGAGACATTCCAAACCCACCTTGACACGTTCCTGTGCAACCTACTCTGGGTGACCCTGCTCTGGCAGGGGGTTGGACTAGATGATCTCCAGAGGTCCCTTCCAACCCCATAGCATTCTGTGTGATTGTGTGTGACGAGCTCACCAAGGAAGCTCCTTGCTCTGTGAGCAGTGCAGGAGAGAGAGCGTCTTCAAAAAACCAGCTGCTTGTGGACCAGCACGGAAAAAAACCAGTTTCCTCAGCCTCAACACCATGCCCTTATTGAGCGCCTCCAAAATTCATCTTCTGTTTAGCATTACGATCGGCACTGACCTCAGGGTGGGCAGAGGACAGTGTTGCCACTGCTGTTTTGACCTTTACAGCATGTTCTCCAGCCTGCAGTTCAGCTGCTGTTCCTGTAAACATCGTATGCCAAAGACAAAAAGATACAAAATAAGTTTACATTTCTAACAGGACCACAGAGGAAACTCTTCTATTGGCCTTGCATGTAGGTACGTTTGGCCATTTTGCTACAAATTCTTCCTCCTAAGAACTCAACGACAGATTATTTCTGGGTTCAAAGTGATGAGATAGCTGCTCTTCAACAGGTAATTCTCATTTAGTGGTGTGTATAAGAGAAAGAAAAATTTTTTTTAAAGTGGGTTTTCTATAATTTCCTATTAGAAAAAGTTGGGCTCAATGGAATTGGGAAAAAAAAAAAAGTCATCTTTGGCTATTGCAAAGTAGTGGGGTTAATACATGGTACAAAGCTATGGCTCCTCACCCAAGATACCACAGTTAACGTTTGCAGCCTCCAAGATACTGCAGTGTGGATTAAACAGGTCAGCTGGTGCTGCCAGTGCTGGGCAGGCTGGTGGGAATGCTCCCTTTTCTTGGAATTGCATGGGAGAAGGAGTAGAGTTGTAGGAACTGCGGCACCTCAGCTGGACGCGGGACCTTCCTAAAATGCCCTATCACTTGGAAATTAAACGAACAGGGCTCTAAATCTGGAAAGCTTTCAAAGAGAACTCAGAGTGGCGAATAAATCTGGAGCAAAAACTTAATTTCCAGAACTGAAAATTAATCTTGGGGAAAAGTCGGCAAGCCAGAGATCCCGGCTTTCACAAGACTGACTCTGTGTGCACGTGTGCGTGCGTGCGTGCATGTGTGTGGCTCCTGTGGTTACGGTACAGCAGGCCGTTGAATTATCAAACCCGTAATTTTGCCATTAGTTTTTCAGCTTGCTTCTCGCACGCGTATTCTGTGGTCAAATCCATTAGTAAGTTATAGTGATAAACACCTGGAGTCCATCAAAAACAAAGAGAGTCTTATTCTGGAAGGTACAACCAGCCTGGTGAACATACCAAGCAGAGACTAACTGCATAATATAGAACTCAAACAGGAATATGTTTTTTATGATGTGCCAGCATAAGGGAGATCAAAGACTAAAGCCAAATAAATAGCAACTGGGTACCAGCAAAGGAAACATATTTAGCCCTTAAAGTAATCAGAAACAAACCCAGTGTATGCCAACACCCTCTGAATTCAAAAGTAACATTTTCCTCCTTTTCATAAAAGGTTCAAGAGCTGGCAGATTTTCCTTCGGTTTTAAACCTACTGTTTTTTATGACTGGGAGGGAATTTTCATTTCTCACAGACAATGGAACGTGGAGGGCAAGAGTCATCCCCCTCAGCCCCGTCATCCCCTTCTTTCTGGTGGTTTTGGGGAGTTACACCCCCTGCCCCCGGATTGAATTTTCCTTGGCTGCTTGGCGGAATTTGCCAGCTTCCATTAACCGTTTACGGAGCTCGGCTCCTTATCTGGAACGTCGCCGGGCAAACTGAAACAATCTGTCTGGCACCTGGGGACTGGCAGAGCAAATTTTTCCAGGTGGTACAAGCAGGCACCCAGGACTACATGCCAAGGCTATTTTGTGAGGCGGCTTGATCAAAAAAGGAAAAAGCCCAAATGACTAACCTTCAGTGTCATGTTTAGAACCTGCGATGTATTCGACATAAACAGTTTTAAACGACTACTAGTTCCGAAAAAGCACTCGCAGGGGCGGGGCCGGAGGGGGGGATGGAGAAGGAGATGGAGGGGGAAGATACAAGGGTGGCAGCGAATTGACAGGCTGAGCCTGGGGGCGAACGGTTCCATCTGGGCTTGATTTGTCAGGGATTTACATTAGTGAAACTTTAACTCTGCAGATGATAAGTAAGATTACACTTACAGCACAAGTTTATGCAAATAAAGCTTAGTCTGCGGAGCATGTGAGCCCAGACGCAGTGGATTTGGCAGGTTTCACTGGGGCTGGTGACTGGGTTTAATAAGTTCATTTACATAAAGGATTAGGACATCTGGAAAAGTAGCACGGCAGTTTACTGAGATATAAATAACGTTAATTGAGAGGTCACAGGTATGCAAAACACTCTGTATATGCAAAAGGAAATCATGGAAAATGAAGGGAGAGAGACTTCCATCTTGCTCTTGGTTCCATCAAGCTAAATGGTAGGTACTGGCTACCCCCTGCCTTTCGAAATACCAATCCTGGTTTTGGTTCCCATTACAGAACCCTAATTCATGGGACGTATGCACATAAGCAATCCCTTTTTCTTAAAAAAAAACAAACAACACCTCAAACCAAAACCCCAAAAAACCCAAAATCAGTGGTTCATACCAACTAGCAACAGGAGACAGGTGGAAGTCAATGAACCTGTAGGAAATGACCTACAAAGTGTGATCGAAATAAACAGTGGGGTAGATAATTGAGTTTAACCCAAAAGCCTGATGCCCTGTCGTCATGGCAACACCACCTCTTTTCAGCAGCAGAAGTATTACTGAAAAGTATGTTTACACCTAATTCCAACTTGCTTTTCAAGTTCTGCGATACAAGTTCTGGATTTGCAAACTAACATCCCAGTGAGCTGGTAAGCAGGAAATACCAACAAGTAGTTCATGATCAAGGAGTTTGCAAGAACCATACTGCACCTCGGGATCAATGAATAGCTCGGTAAAAAATTCTGATTCCTTTCTGTTATATTTAAGAGTATAAAATGACCGAGTCTCTCACCGTAAACCTACAGTTCAGCAAAGCACAGGCAAAACTTTTCCAAAGGACTGTAATCTCCATCTGTTTGTATTTCAAGCAGTTTCAAATAAAGATTATTTCAAAACAATTGAAATGTTGCTTGTACAGAGCGAAAAATAGCTTATTTTGATTTTTTTTTCTTTTCTGTCCCTTCTCCAAGATATTCAGTGCATGCATACAAAAGATTTGTCCACGTGTATACTGATTTAAACAGCACCTGCCACACTGGGATGTACAGTGGAACAACAACGGTAAATTCACCTGAATAATACACTGCTCTCTGACCTGGTTGTACAAAACCCTTGTGTGAAGCAACTCGCCTTCAACCCTTACCTAAGACAGAATGATCTGTTCAAACTGCTGCAAAATACACTGAAGAAATACGTATGCGCAAAGCAAAATATTTCTACCACCTGGCCTTTGCTCTTGTGCAGTCCAATTATATCATTGCTACATTCAGACAGGGGTGGGAATCTGATGGAAATATGGGGCAGGAGCAGCTGGGCTCATGCAGCCAGGGGGAACGTTGTGGCTGTACATATTGACCTTACCCAAGCAATTCAATATGTAAAACTAAAAGCCAAGACATATAAGCATGAGGTTATGAACGTATCAGCAGCCATGTTCAAAAAGGGATTAGCTTTTGGAAGGGCCGGTTCAGCTGTGTGCTGCTGCTGGCATCTGTTAAGAGCAAGGGAAAACACTCCTCATGTCTTGGTCCACGAGCCAGGTATGTCACTTCATCCATCCTGGCGGTGGGAGGTTGATAACATCTGAAAGCAAACAAAGGTGATGATGTGGAGTGGCTGCTTGTAGGCACCCACAGTTCTCTTTCCACTTATCGTGCTCTGCTTTGGTTGGATCGTTTCCCCGACAGACAAGATTATAACTTGCCTTAGAAAAGCGGCCACGTTCTCTAACAAGTCGCGAATGCAGTCCAAGCATAGATGAGGCTACAGCACCCCAAGAAATACAGCCCAGCTAAATTAACGGGGGTTGTACGATCTTGATTCTGTTTGTGAACTTCTCACCGAAGGAAATACATGCCTTAAGTAATTTCTTTTTCCTCTGGTGTTTATGGTAGACAAATGCCAACAAGCTTCCACTCTTCGGTTCTCTCTGTGGCTGGACTAGTCGGTTCCAGCCCATCACTGGCCCTGGCTGAAGGGAGAGAGCTTCTAGCCTCTGCTGCTCCTCTTTGGCATGCAAGCCAGTACCCGCTCCTGAGTCAGCGAGCTTCATAAAGTCAGAGTTTAATTTCATGCTCCTTGAGAAAAATTACGAAAATTATCCTCAATCTGCATCAATTCTAGTTATCGTCAAGCTATTCAATCTATTTTTAGTCCTCACTGCAGAATATTTATGTCTAAAAGAGCTGTTTAAATGAACTGCATACTAACTGCTCCTAGGTTACAGGTAAAATTGACCTAGAATAGCCCCAGATCCGAGCTAGAGAAGTTCTGTTGCAGAGGGCAGAGTGTCTCCCACCACCCTGAGTCATTCTGGTCAGCGCTGCCCACTGTGCAAACTGTCTCCTTTCCACATCTCATGCAGCTTTTTCCTGGTAAAAACAGTCCTGTTTCACTTGAAGTGAAGATACAGCATTTTCCTAACCCGGTATAAAATGTACAGAAAAGCAGCTTATTATTCCCTGTCCCTGACTAAGTTAATTGGATATTAGAATTAGAATCATGTCAAATCCTATCAGCTCCCTTGCTCTCTTCCAGAGAGTGCTGAATGGTACAAAGCTTGTGGAGGACTTAATAATTATATACCTTACGAATACAGCTGAAGTATTTTGTTTGTCAAGGTAAAAGAGACCCTCAGGCTTTCCATCATCCACACCCCAGGGAGAGCTCACCATTCTCCCATGTCACCCAGTAACCGAGAACAGCAAACTGGCGACACTAACCTCCGCTGCAATCATAATTTTCACAGTTGTTCATGACCCAGGCTGAGAATTTAAATGCAAAAATATAGCAAAATCCAAAGCTATAGTTCCCACAGCAGCTATAACTCAGTCATTGGTATTTGGACATAGATTGTGGAGTATAGACACAGTAATGCAAAACACTAAAGCTACCCCTGATTATGGTTGGCTGGGGGAACCATAACTCTGAGTTTCCTGACTTTTGTGTTAAGATCTCAACCATAAATATTGCTTTAATGTAGCTTTGTGCAGTGGGTTTACATTGGCATTGGGAGGTGCTCGTACGGAAACAGTAGAGAATTAGTGTGGTATGCTTATTAAATGAGTAATGCTTTTAGAATAATTCCTGGGGTGAAATCATGGCCCCACTGAAGTCAACAGAGCCAGGGTTTCAACTCAGAAACATCTTATTTATTCAGGGAAGAGAGCAGCAAATGCCCTAGTGGTTTTGATCTTTATAATAAATGAAAGCATTTCAGATCAGTTCCCTTCCTCCAGACCAGGGCTCTCAAGGAGTGATCAGTTTATTCTAAAGGAACGATCAATGCCCCACGGGCGGGTAGGGGGGTTGCCTCCACAGAAAAACTCAGAGGTTACTTGGTTTGTTTTGTTTTGCTTTGTTGCTTTCCACAATAAATACCTCAAAATGTCTATTTTTTTACAGAAAGTCATTTGCCAACTAAAAAAGTTTCTTACTTACTCTAGCTTCTCCCCCTTTATCAGTCGATGACAGTGGAGTTAATGATATTGTCGAGTACCGAGCAACTGAAAAAGGGTCCCCATTGAAAAACTTTCAGCAGAAAAGGTTCAGCCAGTCTTGGTATTAATTTCAGTTGTTGTGCTGATTTTGAAGGAGGAAGCGACATACCATCATTTTTCCTGGTAGGATGCTAAAGAACTTTCCTCCTAAAGGATTAGTTTTTAGCTTGTTGGGATTTAGCTTACACAAAACAGCCTACCTCCTTGCACAAATAAAAAAATAAATAAATCAAAGATGGGCTGGTCACAAGAGGAGAAAAATTTTGTATCTTGCAGTCTGTGACCAGCCAGAGGAATGCTCCGTTTGTGCCAATCTGCCTTGTGTTTTCAGCTGGGAAAGACACTGTGCAAACTGATAGCAGATGGTGGAGCCGAAAATAGATGCTTTACATGTTTGATTGAGAGCCAGCATTTTGTCATTTAGTTGTCTCACGTCATTGCACCGTGTTATGTTGTGCAATCGCGTGTGACATGCCCAAATCAGCCTTACCAGCACAGCATTTTCTGAAACGGGACCCTTGCCCCGACGCGGTGGGCAAGAACTTGGTGCGTTTGCTGTTTACTGTTCTTGGAAAGGCTTCCTCCACTGGAAGCCACCCTCCGAGGAAAATTTCTGCCAGCTTATCCTTGTGGGAAGGGCTGGTGGTGGCACTTGGAGTTTTTTCAAAGACTCTTGGGGGAAGAAATCCATAGCCCTTGGCAAAGGCTGGCGCAGGAAGGGGGTCTGCGGAGAGAGAGAGGGGGTGGTCCCTCCAGAGTGGTCCTGAGCCGAGCAAATCTGGTGCCACCAGCTTGCCTTGCAAAATGAAAATGTTCCAGCTCCCTGCCAAAATATGTCATGTGGCAGCAGACTGACATCCCCCTATTTTTAGCTGCAAAAGGCCGCTGTGAGTGCAGTTCGTTCTTTCTTCACTGAAGCAAGGCTCTTGGATTGCCCTGCCATGAGCATGAAATTGTGCACGTTGGTGAAAACTAAAGTCAGGTTATTCAGGGGCTAAATCTCTGCATTGGTGCATGGTGACCCTGTTTTAAGCTGATGAGTTTTTTTATTCATGAGTCTCCAATCTACCCATTTCCATGCTGCTCGGGCAATAGCTCCTCTTCTCCATTTCCTCATCCAAGCAAGGAAAAGGAGGGAAAAAGAAAGGATGGAAGACAAAAATCACGGCATGTCATAATGTATGACAATCTCCTTCCATGAGACCGTTTCATCATGCTGCATTTAGAGTCATAGGATCATAGAATGGTTTAGGTTAGAAGGGACCTTAAAGATCATCGAGTTCCAACCCCCCTGGCATGGGCAGGGACACCTCCCAAATTTGCCTCTTTCTAGACTTTTTAGAATGTTCTTTGCATAGCAAAGAAACTAGCAATCCTAAGAACTGGAAAACAGGTCTCCAAAAATTCAGTTTAGGAGTTAACTCTCATTAACTCCGTGATAATTTCTGATTTAGGCTTGCTGAGCTTGTCTTGACTAAGAGACTCTTCCCTTGGTGATGTTCCACTGAGGTGTGACCTCTCCTTGTTCTGCTTTTCAAACTTCCTGTGGCCAGCGGATGCCATTCCCATAATTTCCACATTTACTGGCTTTCCCAAGCCACAGTAGATGTTTTCCCCCTTTTATTGTTGAAAGCTGCCTTAGAAATCAAGAAGTATGAAGTTGAGACTATAACACAAGTCAGGTTAAAAAGCCTAACCACAGCGCTTCAAATGTCTTCCTTGAGTTTCTCTTGTCCGTAGACCTTGTTTCATCTAAGGCGAACTTGTTTCATCTTTGCCAGTGGAAAAACATCCATCAGCTCCAATAGTGTCAGGCGCTGGGACAACACAACAGAAAAAATCAAAGAAATTCTTGTATTCAGTCCATCAAGCCTGGAAATCAGTGTCACTACTAGCTCAGTCCTGCTTGCTCCCTCCTCGCTGCTTAATAAACCTGAAACCAGTTAGAGGAGGAGCAGAAAGGTAAGCTGGCTGCTATGTCCCCTTCGCTGTCACCCTTCTAGAAATAAAAGTAAATATTTTGTGTCGATCAAGCATCTGCAATGAAACAATTTAATATCTTTTGACAAAAATGTCTCTGGGAATTATGGCAACTCAAAGAAACCGAGGATGTTCCTCCCAAAATGGTCAGTAGAGCCCATACGTTCAGGCACACTTGCTTAAGGGGATAAAAAAAGTGTATTTTGCGGGCTTTGCTTTAGAGGACAAACATATTCATGGCCACTTTACTTCCAAAATGGGTGAGGCCATGCCTGCTGCATTGCAACTGGAATATAATACTGTCTAGAAACAAAGACCTGCTATGTTTTCTTAACTGTATATTAAAATAAGGGAAACTGTAAGCAGCAAGATATGGTGATTTAAATTTCCCGATTGAAAGTTGTTCTATGCATAACTTTAAGTAGATGTTTTGGCTAATTAAAGAAATAGAATCAAATGAACCTTAACATAAACCCTTAAGAATATTACCATTGCAAAAACTGTCAGGAAAAGATCTTTGTTTAAAACACTGCCGTCTTCTGTGACATAGGTATTTTTAGAGGGATTTTTACTTTGCATTCGACATGGCTTTATGTTTACAATTTGTTACGCGTTTTTAATTCTGGGCTTTGTGGTACTTAAAGTAAGGGTATGGTTTTTGTTTAATTTTTAAACTACATTGCTTATTTATTGATTTCTGATAGAACCTGGAAACAAAACAAAAATTAGGGAAGTTTTAAAGACTTGTTTAAAATGTTTGTCAGATTTTTAGGTTTGAAAATTAAGAACATATGGCACAAATGTTAAAGATAACACAGAAATTACCTATGACATAGAAACATAAATCCTTCGATATAGTTCCAAATAGATTGAATTATTTTTTTTTTCCAACTGCATTTTCCTTGAGATTTGCATCCAAAGAGTCCATTGGCTTCAGTGGGAGTTTGGAGCGGCACCTTATGGCATGAGCACTCCTTCCTGCAAGTAATTTCTGCAGGACACAGCCTCATCAGAGAAGCAGGACCAGCTCAGCTCCTCATGCCCTCAGCTCCCGGTGGTTTTTTTTTTATTAATTCATAATTTTTTATTAATTTTTTATTCATTCTGCCTTCATTTTATTCATTTTTGCATTGATATGTACCACTAACTTGTCCAATAGCTGTAACTGCCATGGAACAAAGAGCCGGTACAGGTCCATGGAAACTACTGAAATCAAGAGAGCTACTTCAGGAATGGACAGGTTTATATGGAAAAGAAATCTTGCCCATACTTCATACAAGGGATCTTTGTTGCTGAAATCCTTGCCATAATTGCGGGTTTGTTTGGTTTTTTTCAGCTTTCTTACTGGCAAGTGCACCATCCTGACCTCTCTCTCTTTCTTTCTTTTAGAGGCTTTTTGCATAATAGAGAGGTATTTGGCAGAGGTCTGTTTGCTTTCTTTTTTCTTTTTTTTAAGTTTTGGAAGAACAATGATCTTTCCCTCGGGTACATTTGGATGCTGAAGCAAATGTCATTCCGAAAAGCAACGTTATTTTTTTAAAAGGATATTCACAAGTTTGATCAAAGACAGGTTTTTATCTGAGAGGATAATTCTTTTAACGCTGAACTGAAATGTCGAATTATTTAAAAGTGAATTTGCTCTCGAGAACTGCAGCATAATAAACAATGCTGTTTAAAGCAAAACAAAACCAATATCATACATCTGATAAAGGAAAAAATGCAGCTTGCTTATTGCCAGAGCAGTATTTTTACTCAGCAGAGACCTAGTGGTATTCACAGACCTGCTTCTTCTCCTTTTTGCTTCAGTGGTAACAAACTGGAGATTTCAAATAATATCTCGAAGGTCAGTCACAATTTGAAGGCCAGACCACTGCTGAAAATGAATTTTGAACTTTAGCAGTGTCTTGGTGATGTGGTGGTTGAGCTACAGCTGGTGATACTGTTGAGCTACAGCTGGTGATACTGTTGAGCTACATACTGTGCATGGAAAAAACCTTTCGAAGAAATGACTTGTATTTCTCTGCCACACACCCAGTCTGTAAGGTCACAAAGTAGAGTCTGAGGAAAAGGTGAAGAGTGAGGTTCAGACTGCTTCCTACACTGCACAAATCAGGCTTTAATCACATCAAAACCTGGAAAGCAGCTCTGAGGGAAAAGACCTGGGAGTCCTGGTGGACAATATGACCATGAGCCAGCAATGTGCCCTTGTGGCCAAGAAGGCCAATGACATCCTGGGGTGCATCAGGAAAAGTGTGACCAGCAGGTGGAGGGAGGTCATCCTTCCCCTCTGCTCTGCCCTGGTGAGGCCTCATCTGGAGTCTTGTGTCCAGTTCTGGGTTCCCCAGTTGAAAAAGGATGGGGAACTGCTGGAGAGGGTACAGCAGAGGGCTACAAAGATGATTAGGGTCCTCAAAACCAGGACACTCAAGAGCAGAGCTCTTGTCTTCAAGAACAAGCTGACCTAAATGCAACTCCCAAACCTGCTGAATTTCACCTACTGTTTTTAGTAACATCCAGAACTGAAAAAAAGTCTTCTAACCCACGAGATACAGCAGCTGGTTTTCACTCAGTCATCTTCCTCTGCTCTATGTGCTTTCCTAACTTGTTCTTATCATATCTGCATTTCTAGCTTTACTTGCCTATCTCACAGAGCACACCAAGCAATGTATATATTTCTCAAAAATGTGACAGAGATGAGAATGCAAAGGTATTGATTCAGATTAATATCTGCCTTTTCACTCGGGTACAAAAGGAGGAAACTGAGCAGCAGGTTCTCCTGGTGCTCCCTGCCATATCACATCGTCATGACAAAAATGGCTAAATCAGGAAACAGCATACAATCAAACATTCACGCTAAGACAAAAAAAACCAGGGGAAGTAACAAAACACAGCTATGATGAGGTCTGGTTTGCAACATTCACACTGGTGTTCATGGATCTTGGGAGAGAAAGGAATCTTTGCTTGTGACATTTTGGAAAAGTGGCGATCTTAAATCAACTCTGCTAGTTTTTGTCTGAGAGTTGGCATGGGTTTACTCATAACTTCATCCAAGTTCTGTTGGTTGGAGACAAGGAGATCTTAAAGTTAAAAACCAGATAATCTAGTAAAACAAAATAAAAGGCCTAATTAGTGATGGTAGCTCTGGCCTCATAAGAAAATAATGTGATGGATTTGGAACACAGATCAGAGCGCTAGCTCCACAGAAGTGTTATTCCAGCCACAGAAGGTCTTAAATACACCTTTTAAAATGTATAATATAATGCCAGATGGTTGAGCCACATCTGAGTTTTTCAGGGCATTCAGTGTGCAATCAAAGTTAGGTAACCACTGAAAGAGAGTAAAGTTGCTAAGGACCTGGCATTATAGTTAAAGTGAGCACTGATAAATTGATTCTTGATCTTGTTCAGAAAAAGTCTTGGTGGGTGGCATTTCTGTGAAATAGGTGTTAACTGGAATAGCCTAGTTTCAGGTCATGTTTTTCAGATGAAAATGTAGTTCTTTCTAGTACTTTAATAAAATAAAATTAATATAAAGCAATGGTTTGTCTAACTAATAGCCAAACTTCTGAATTTTCTAGTTATAGCCAAAACGACATCCAGCTTTGAATGAAAATCTGGGCAGTTTCTCTCTTGAACACAACCAATCCCTGGCTGCACAGTTTGGCTACATCTACCCTCTCTTTTGAAATCCTTGCGTGGGTGGTGTCCAAACTGCTCAAGTTCTCTGATCTGGCACCGATCAATATTGCTGTCTTCAATCAACCTGTCATTTACAGGGTGAGATTTGCCTTTACCTTGAGACACAAAACTTCAAGTATGTGCACGTAGGTGTTGAAACTGGCATTGTAGCTGGTGGAGATCCACTCAATGCCATCAGTAGTGTCTGAAGAGCAATCCACCTCAATCCAAACTAGACACTCAGGGCATGGTTGACAGCGTTTAGGTGTCCCATGCTATCTGAGATGCTCTAGGGTATCTGAAACACACCCTCAGGGGAGGTAAAGGTGACACATGCCCCACAGGAGACCCGTGATTTCCTAGACTAGCAGCTAGGAGGTCAGGCAGGACACCCTGGAGCATCTTATATGGTACGGTTAAATGATACCTGTGCATGGACAGATGAATTCAGAGACTGGTCAACCAAATCTCTCTTTAGACTCCACAAAACGGTATTGATAAGTTCTCCATTGACCACATTGGGGTCCCGACACCTAGCCCACATACGGACAGAGAGCTAAACTTAGAAGCCTTAGTCCTGTAGAAGCCTTGGTCCTAAGCAAACTATTAATCCACAGTCTGTAAAGATACATTCAACTCTGGCTTCCTAGGATTTCATGGTCCTTTACATGGGCTACATGGGTCCTCTATAGGTAGGCTCCTGAGTTGTATTATACCCCATATGGGTTCTCTGACAAACAAATCCCACAAACACAGTAGATAAACACAGAATTGGCAGAGCCAGGTGACAAACAACTGTCCATCCAAAGGCAAACATCTGCTCAGGCCTGCACTAGTGGACAGTGTGGGCTGAGATTCCAGATTCTTCCCCTTCCTATGGGCCTTGAAGATAGCCTCAGCCTATGTCTGAACACCAAAGTGTACCCATATGGTATGAAGAGTCTCCACAGGAACTCAAGCCCAAGCTCACTCTTTTTTCCCCAAGTCATTTATTCCTCTGTCCCAGAAAGCCACTGGTTACATACAACACTGTGGAGTGGAGAGAAAATTAATGAAAAACAGACAGGACTGCCATGGTAGGAGGGTGATCATGGAGCATGTCTTCAATTACCATGTCAGTGGTATAAAGGAGGAAGACAGAGGAGTTTTCTGGAAAAATAAATCCCCTTTTTTTTTGGAGTAGGGACATCATGAAGACCTTGCCAAGCAGTTTTATGTTGTCCAAGTTAAAATTGCCAAAACAGTTACCCTGGTATAAAACTCATGTAAACAACAGGAAATAGCACCTACATTTTGCAAGTAGCAGTGGAAGGTAACAGAAATATTAAGTCATAGATATACAGGTATGGATATACCTTTCACAACAACAGTAGAATTTTCTAAGTCACCTGTTTTAAAAAAAAATAGGAAAGAATGAACTGTTTTGTCTTCAGGCCTTTATCCTTCCTTGATTGTGGGTCAGGAAGGAACTAATGAGAACCCATTATTGGACGAGGAAATAGCTTGACAGTAAGTTATTTATTTAGTGCCCCTGCCCCCCTGCTGTTTAGCTTGTAAACAATTGCAAGCACAGGCTGATCAGCAGAGCAGGCACCGAGTGTCAACTCCACAGCCCAGAGGCGGGGTATAAATATGTTTAAAAGAGAAGTTCGACTAGATCCTCAGCAGGTGTCCTTCACAGCAGCTCCATTAAGGCCCTCACTGATGCCTAATTAAGCCTCTCTCTGTGCCTAATCCTGATGTAGACTTGGTTGATTGACGATTTTTGTGGGCCTATCCTGTGAAATCACGACTTGGTACAGTTCTTTCATACAGCCCTATCCTTTCTGTGGTTCATTAGCAGCAACCACAGTTGTTATAACTTTATAGATGTTATGGCTTAGGGCATGAAAAGCAATTTGGGCGGATTATCTGTTTATTTTTCGCTCTATTTTTAATGAGATGTTTATTCAAGCCCTTAATATTAATTTTCCCCATGACTTCCAGTTTTTAGTCATGCAAATGTGTCAAATAGTTAACTAGACTTTTTTTATTTCTTTCTTTCCTTAATAGAAAACTTAAATTTCAAATAAAAGAGTAATGTAGAGTGTTCTTAGACTCTATTTCTTCCCCTAAAATGCATTTCAACTTTTCACTAGAAAATAAATAAATATTTTAAAGTCACGCTTTTAA
>JAOXNO010000024.1:63084575-63098248 GCA_028565335.1 Limnodromus scolopaceus
GGCTGGCTGGAAGTCTCACAGCATGGCCAGCATCCTTGGTACCTCCTACGGGGGACCCTACCTTCAGATCTCCATCAACAAAAGCTCAGATCTTCTGAGTGGATATTCTGTGGGACCTTTGGCAACTGTTGATGTGCTAGCCCCCAGAGAGAAGAAGATGAAGAGGAACAAGAGGAAGAAGAAAAAGGTGAAGATGAATAAGATGAAGACAACAAAGACAGAGATGAAGAAGACAAAGAAGAAGACAACAAATATGATGATAAAGAAAATGACAACGAAGGTGAAGAAGACGATAAAGAAGAAAACAAAGAAGAAGAAATCCTGGGTTTAAAGTTTCTCAAAATTTCAGCCTGGAAACTGCACAGGGGCTAAGGAGTCAGCCCAGGCCTCCCTCCATCCTCGGCCAGATCTGCATCCAGCATTCCTCTCTATGTTTACAGCTGGGGAGAAATTGAATTACCTACATAGTATTATTTTAGCATAAACGAACAGGAAGACTACACCAAAATTGATGACCCAGCGGGTGTTGCCCCTCCCTGACTGTACTGTATATGCAGAGCTTTCTAGACTCCAATTTATTGGTTTGTCAGAAACTTCAGTTATTTTCATCAAGTTGAGTTTTACATTAAACATTCCTCCACTTAATTGGAACCATGCGGATACATTTGGGCAGCATCCATATTCCTGCTCAAATAAAAGGGGTACTTTGTTACAAATTCAGCATACTTTGCTGTTAAATTATATTTTGCTAGCAATTACAATTAAATATGAAGTTCACACTTAATAGCAGACCTTGTAATCACGCGGGAGTAGTTCTCCTTCCGTGAACATCGTGCGTGGGTGGGAGAAGGGAGAGCCCTGAAGCCTCATTTTAATAATGAAATAAACAGTTCTGCCGGTGGGTAATTCAGGGACCTTAAACCAGGGCAGTGGCAGGATGGAAATTGTTTAAGAAGCTTATTTAACCCTCTCACCTGCTAATTCTAGCTCTCTCCAGGATTACCCACCACCCAACTGCAGGCAGACGGGACCAGCACCAAAAGATTTGGGAAGGGATCAAGGAGTGGGGCAGGGGTTTTGTTCACACCTGGTTTTATTCTTGCTTTTAGTCCCCTCATGAAAACTGCTGAGGATAGCAAACTCATATTTGCAGAAAGCTTTTAACGTTCTCTTTCCGCCCCCCCCCAGTTGAATTCTGAATCATAATAGCAACATTTCTCTACAAATGTTCATCTTTTTTGGCATTTGCCTTGAAACACAGGTAATGTTCCTCTGCAAGTTGAGATTTCATTTTAAATTTCATTTCTGGTTTTGTATTTTTACTCTTGTTCCCGTTAGCCATAAGTGTGCCTGTTATGGAAAGGTATCAAGTGGTTTCATTAGAAGACAAAAAGGAGAGCTTTGCAATGGAAAAGAGGATTTGATACTTCAGACAGCACAAAGCAGGCTCTTTCAATTTTAAAAAAGGAATGTAAAATATTGCAACTATTACATGTTATGGTGGTATTTCTAACCATCCAAACCCATGCTTCTACTGATATATTATGTAATTATAGAATGCAAATGACAATGAAAGATACAGAATATAAACCTTATAGGAAAACTTTTCATTCTAAATAATATTATTTTTTTTTCCTGAAAACAAAGTTTTAAATTTGGACTTGTAAATGAGAAAAATTATGAAAGAATCTAGAGGTCAAGGTTTGAGGAGACACTGGGATGAAATCTGCTTTACTAAACCAAAGAAAACCCAATATTAACCTAGTGAAAATATATCTGCCCAGCTCAAACTAATTTCCTAATCTTTGCCCTTAAAATCTCTTGCAAATGAACCTGACTTCCATGCTGCCCAGTTTGAAGCAATTGGAGCTTGTTCTTCATGTACAGTTGTTGCTGCCCAGCTACTGTGACCCATCATTCAACCCGTGGCATGCCCTGCTTTCCCTCCACTCAGACGGGGTCAGTATGTTTGAAGGACAGGCTCCATGAGTGCCCAACGCAGAAGAAAAGCAGATGATGATATTGGTGCTGGGCCAGCAATTCAAAGAAACTGCTCTTGCTGATGGTGGCAGCTGCTCATGTTTGCAACTGGAGAGGTGTATGTATCACAGGGACTGTGGGGACAGGATTTATGTCCCCAGATACATGACTTCCACACCAAGACTTGCAGTGCATAGTTTCCCTGGTATGAACTGCTGAACTCTTCTGGTCATCATGGGGGTTGGAACTCAATCTTTAAGGTCCCTTCCAACCTGAACCATTCTATGATTCTATGATCCCCATAACCGATGTCTCTCTTGGAGGTTGGTCATCCTACTAACTAACATCTCTCCTGAGGGTCCTGAGGGATGGAGAACTCCTTCCCCAGGTTCAGCCTCTTCTGCTTTTGTCTCTCCTCTCTGCTTGTGCAGCAATTACACCTGTAAATACTGGAAAGTCTATCTGTTTCAACTACAGACTGGTGGAACCTTGTGGCGTTTGAAGCGCTGAAGATGCCTTGAAATCCTTTGAGGATTCCCATCCAGTTCCAGCTCAGAAAACACTTTTACTTGGTACAATTCAGCTCCATGTTTGTCTCATCACACTGCTTTCCAGTCAGAATTTCATTTTAAGCTTGGAAAAAAAGGTTTTCTTTACATTGGGACTTTTCTAAAAAGATGGACAAACATGACTACACAGACAGCACACAGAACTCTGGAATCTGTGCTGTTTCACTCCTTTTGAAATTTTACAAAACAATGATCCTTAAAATATTTCAGAAGTGCCTCTGCTCTGTTACAAAGTCCCAGTGGGTCCCAAAGGACTTCCCTGAGCAGCACCTTGTCGTTTATTTTCCAAAGATTCTCAGTGCCGTGCTCCAGCTCTCGCATTCTCCGGAGGTGGCCAGATTTCCCCAAAGGCAGACGACACAAGAAAATTGCAGCTGAAGAGACAAAACCAGAAATACTCCACTGACTGAGCCTGAAGCACCATATTTCTTTCAGAGCTTGAACCCAAGTCCCCATCAGCCTGCAAACACGCCTGAAAATGGTACTTCACCAAAAATTGCTCTGCTTTGCAGCCATAGATGCCTTTCTGCTCTTTAAACAAGCCCCCTTCAACAACACGTATTCTCATCTGTGCATTTTTAATAGAAGCATAATTTTTGTCATATGTTATAATGAATAGCATACAACTAACCGGTGCATAGAAGGCTGTAATTCCAGCTGGGAGTTTGCTGACATTGATAAACCACTCGGGTTTGGCTTTTGTGGTTCATGCCGTTACAGCAGCTCAAGAGGATTACAGTCCTGTTAGGTATAGCTGGTTGTAGGCATTATACCCCATGATAATGACGGTATGTTTTATTAAAGAAAAGATTTAAATTTAAATATGTAATCGAAAATTCCCATCAATGGTCTGATAATACGGCGTTAAAAATTGTCTTGATGTTATTACCTGAGCGGCTCATTTATTTTAGTTGAGATTCCTCATCTCAGACAATGAAAATACTTTAGTTTTAGGATTTAATTATATCTGTACTGAGGGACCGGAGCATTTGCCTTGTAATTTTGTGGCATCGTTACTTTTATAGGATATGAAAACCAGAACATTGCACTGCCCCTCAAAGGAAAGTGAGCCAGACAAGTCTAGTAATTCCATAGTCTAAACCGAGTTAAACAGATGCACACGAAACCAGATAAACAGTGAAAACTGTGGTTTTACTTTTTTTCCTTTCAATTCCAGACACCAACAGTGATAGCAGTGGAATTGCTAGGGATTGTTTAAAATATATAATAACATTTTCCTTTAATTTGATTATAACTAATAGATCGGCCAATCCATCTGTGCATTTCTCTCAAAATGAAGCTTATGTTAAGACAAATTTCCCTCTTGTCTGCAAGTAGAGCTGTGAAATCTGTGTGAACAGGAGCTTTCATTCTTCTGCACTTTACTCCTGCCTTGTCTGGATCACTACGGGCTTTAAAAATTTCAGTCATGCATCCTGTTTCTAGGGCGGCCTCACTCTGCTAATTGCCATTTAGTTCACGGCGAAATAACTGCACTAATGACTTCAGCAAGGTCCAGATGTTCTAGGTCAGACAGACGGGAAATATTTCTGATCTGAATTCTTCTGCTTGTACAAACCCCTGGAAACGGCCACCACGGCCTGACAGAAGACTGGGGGCACCAAGTCTGATGTCCTGCTGTTGGGGTCTGCCCAGTGGGCTCTGTGGAAAGGTTTATTATCTGTAACACCCCCTGCACTGGATTTCCAGATTTCACTTTTTGCACCAGATAAACATTTGCTGAGAGCAGCCCTGAGGAGAAGGACTTGGGGGTGATGGTGGACGAGAAGCTCAACGTGAGCCAGCAATGTGCGCTGGCAGCCCAGAAAGCCAACCGCATCCTGGGTTGCGTCAAAAGAAGCGTGGCCAGCAGGGTCAGGGAGGGGATTCTACCCCTCTACTCTGCTCTGGTGAGACCCCACCTGGAGTACTGTGTCCAGCTCTGGAGTCCTCAGCACAGGATGGACATGGACCTGTTGGAATGCGGCCGGAGGAGGCCACGAAGATGCTCCAAGGGCTGGAGTCCCTCTGCTGTGAGGACAGGCTCAGAGAGTTGGGGGTGTTCAGCCTGGAGAAGAGAAGACTCTGGGGAGACCTTAGAGCCCCTTCCAGTCCCTAAAGGGGCTACAGGAGAGATGGGGAGGGACTCCTGATCAGGGACTGGAGCCATAGGACGAGAGGGAGTGGTTTTAAACTGAAAGAGGGGAGATTTAGATTAAATATTAGGAAGAAGTTCCTTCCTGTGAGGGTGGTGAGACATTGGAACAGGTTGCCCAGAGAAGCAGTGAATGTTCCATCCCTGGAGGTGTTCAAGGCCAGGCTGGATGGGGCTTTGAGCAACCTGGTCTGGTGGGAGGTATCCCTGCCCAGGGAAGGGAGGTTGAAACTTGATGACCTTTAAGGTCAACCTTAAACCTTTCAACCCAAACCGTTCTATGATTCTATTCTGCTGAAGCCTGTGTGCTCTGGAGCATCATCTGGAAGCTCTGCAGGTGATGAGAAGCTTCCACACAGAGGCAGTACTTGCAAAGCATCTGCTCTACAGGCCAAGCTACTGTTTAAAGTGTTATGAGATATTTGGGCACATTTGCCCATTTATCCCAATTTCATGCAGTATCAGACACCACTCTGGACCAGAAAAACTGAAACTTCACTGTCAATGTAAAAGCACTTCCACCCTGTGGCTGGGGCCTTCTCTGCAGTATGAGATCTTCACAGACGTAGCTTTCACAACCAATTCCGAGTGGAGATGTGGTGTACACTGGCAGGAGATTTTTGCTAGCAGTGTTTATTCCAGCCACCCAAATGACATAAGTTATACCCCTCAACGGAGCGTTTTGCTGGCTCAAGAACATTTACCAGAACTGACGATTTAATTAGTGGTATGTTTAATTTCTTCTCTTCCCATGCTCTTAGCTGACAACGTTGTGTACGCAAAATGTTTGAATGCAGACAGATCTGTTACTTCTGGGGAAGCTGTGCGATGGCCAGCAAACGACTCCAGACTTGATGGGGGAGCGGAGGGGGCTGAAGGAACACAGCACTGACGTGCGGTGAAGCAGCCTTCTCATGGACCCTGGGCAATGTCCAACAGCAACACACCAAAACCCGGGGTGGGATTTAGGGCTGCAGGTTGCTCTTGCAGACGTTGTGCGGAGTCAAGGTGGGAGGAAACAGAAGACAACCACGAATGAACCAAGTTTCTCAGTGATTTAAGATGCCTAAATACTTTCACTCAACATTCTCATTAGCCTTAAAAAATCACAATGATCAAAAAACCTTCAGTTTGGCACCTTCCCACAAAACGCTGTCTTTGTGATCCAGATATTCCTCCTCCCTCGACCGACCAACACAGATTTTTCCTCTGTTAACACCCTACGATTACGGTGACTCCTGGGAGGGCGAGACAGAAAGGGAAAAAGGCTTGGGGCTGGGGAGAGCAGACTCTATGCTCTCTTACACGTCGTTAATACCATTGTCAGCTAAATAATTTAATCATCCTCATTATAAATGCAACACAGAAAGAACACAACTCAATTCCAGGTGGGATCCGCAACACTGACGATTTTTAAAAATATTGTTTAAAGTAGGCAAATTTGATCCAGGGCCATTGAAGGGATAAATCTGGAAGACCACCAGCTCATTTTTCCAGAATCCCCTTTGTAAATGTAATGGCACTTTAATGGAAGTTACACTATATATACACACACGTAAACACGAGAAAATTAGTGTATATTGGTTATGATAATGTTTTCTGCTGGGTACTGAAAAATTACTGGAAAACCACTTAATAACTATGTAATGTTTTATAATACTGTCAGCTGAGTGATTTCCTGCTCGAAGGGGAGACACGGCCCCGCAGTTAATTTCAGCGGGTTGCATTCAGGGGCTGTTCCTATGAATTCGACTGCTCTTAGTAGTTACCTGTTTGTGATGACACAAAAGAGGGTGATGACGCAGAACCCACCCTCTGCTCTGCCAAAACCATGCAATAGTTTTTGGTGCTGTAGGTGAGAGAAAAGGCCATAAAGGACTTTTTTGGTATTTAATTTTGAAGCTTTGATTTTACCCGAGGATGAAGGAGCCTGAGCATCTCTGCCACAGCTGGATCAGGAGTGCTCCAAGCTCTTTTTTGACAGCACCACTACTGTTCTAGAGCTACTAAGAATTTGCTTACCTCAGTATTGACAAATTAAATGATTCAGAAGAAATTAATTGGGAAGCTCTTCCCTCCTTCTCTCCTTCACGTGGCTCACCATTTGGATCGGAGGTGCATCTTCCCTGAACCACATCGATCTGGAGTGAAACAAGTTAAGTTTAGTTTAGTTCTGCACTTTGTAGGGTCAATTTGTTTCCTATATGCAGTGAAAGCAAAATTGTGCACCTTCCCTAGAGTTGGACACATTTGTGGCTTTTCCTATATGACCTATGGCTATACATCTCTAAGTCCTAGCAGCGGGTTTGTACTAAAGGTGGGCACACAGCCCTGACTCCTTCGTATGAAGGTGGGAGAAAATTAACATCCCTTATGTCTTTCTGAGCTCTTCAGAGGAAAGAAAACACCTCAGCCATTACTTTTTAAAACGTACCATCCTGAATAAACATGTTGTGTAAGATCTGTTGCAATTAGGTGTTTTCATTCAAAAGAAGATTATTTCTAAGATGAAATAATCACAGAATGATATGGGGTTGGAAGGGACCTCTGGAGATCATCGAGTCCAACCCGCTGCCACAGCAGGTCCACCCAGAGCAGGTCCCACAGGGACGTGTCCGGGTGGGTTTAGAATGTCTCCAGAGACGAAGACTCCACCACCTCCCTGGGCAGCCTCTTCCAGTGCTCTGCCACCCTCAAAGTGAAGAAATTCATCCTCATGTTTAGGTGGAACTTCTTATGTTCAAGTGTGTGCCCATTCCCTCTTGTCCTGTCCCTGGGCACCACTGAAAAAAGACTGTCCCCATCCTCTTGACACCCACCTTTAAGTGTTTATAAGCATTGATCAAATGCTCCAAACCTGATTCGAGTTTCTTTACCATCTTCCACTGAAGCCAATAAGGATGAAGGTCCCAACTCTGTACATCTACTTGCTAGTTCTTCCTTTAAAAGTAGGGGCAGATACAGTCTGCTCACATTTACTGGGATCTGTTTAACTGGCTTTCAGCATATCCTACCAGCTGCGGGGTTTTGCAGTCTCGTGGATTCCAACTGGAGCTTTGGGGTATCTCCAGCTTGCACGCTGAGAGCAAAACTGCAACTTTGAAGAGTTTTTAGATGGTTGTGGTCAGGGCAAAGAGACCATTCGGTTCTGTGTACACGACATTTTTAAGCGCTGTCCCCGCCTTTGATCCCCTTCCAATGCCTTCCCCCACGCACGGCGCGCCGACAGAGCACAACACGCTCCTTTCTCTGTGGGAATTCCTGTACTTACTTTTTTTTTTTATTTTTTAAGGAGGGAGATTCTCCACATTCTTATCAAATTTGGAGAACTGACAAATATTAGCGGCTGCTACTCAGACTGCAGCAGAAAAAAAAAAAAAATGGAAAAATAAAACTAAAGGTCATTCAACTCCGGCTTTTTCTATAACATATGAAGTCAGGGCTGCTTAAACGTGGGACTCTGACCCAGACCTGGCCTGAGGTAGCTTTGTTCACGGTACCACAAGGTATGCAGGCATCTGGGTTGGTGACCAGAGGCTCCATTTGCAGTTCCTGAGGAGAAGGCGCTTCATTTCACTCACCATTTTAAATACCTACTTTGAGATGAGACAAGTGACCCCCATTTTTTGCTTTGCATTGACACTAAGGTGAGTCAGGGGTGATAAATCCATGTTGTAGTTACAAAGGTTTGATAAACCAGCCTTGAAGTCAGAAACAGAGACAACAAGGGAGAGATCAGGGCACTTAACCAGAAGGAATTGAGTAGCATCCGGGCATTTTGGTCCATGGACTGCTCCTGCATTTTTCTTTGAGAGTCATTGAGGAAAAAATAACAACCACAAAGTCCCAAGAAATTACTTGGACTTCAGGAATCAAACTTCTCTGTTCCCACCCCCAGCTCAGGACTGTATCCATCAAACTGCAGAGCAGGGTCTCTCCTGCCTCCTCTCCTTCTTGCCCCAAGCCTTCAGCATTCCTGGCCGCACAGGTCCACCTTCAGCAGGGCAGGGAGGACACGATCTACACATAGAGACTGATCGGGATGGATTAGATCCAAAGACAAATCAGTAGAAATCACTACTACAGAAACTTCCTAACACAGGGACCAGCTAATAAAATGGACAGTTTTTTGCTAGAATAAAAATAAACCCCATTAGACCATTGCACGTTTCAAAATTCTTAAGGACTTCAGATTTTTAATCACAAATGAGTGTGAAACTGATATCATTATTATTAAAAAGTCAAGAATTAAACGGGTAGAGATAACACAAGTATCTGTGAGTACGGTACCTCCCTCAAGGAGGGAAACACGCACGTGTGCACATGCGCACCCATAAATGTGTGCAGACACATGCCGTGGGGGAGTCACGCAAGGAAAAAAATGTATTTTCCTAGACTCCCCAGGCAAAAGAAAATCAGATTATTGTGTATTTTTCCTTAAATAAACAAATTGAACATTGCAAAATAACAATGTAGAAATTTCTCCTTTGTATCAGCACAGATTTCTGAAGTATTAGACAAAATTACGTTTGATAATGCGACAAATTTGTAAATGTTTTCCAGAGTAAACCAAAGAATATTACCCTAATCTGATGGAATACTTTTTTTTTTAAATATAGCTAAAATAAAACACTAACTGCTTAATGCACGTGGTAGCTGCTGTCTTGACTTTACGCATAAAACAAATTAGCTCATGTTTAAAGCTGTAAGGATTTGTTTGGACTTCTCATAGTCTTTCTGTTTGCCTTAATGTTACCCTACCATACTATCTTCTAAGGACGGGAAGTTTACTTGGAAACGTTTATTTACTTTTTTCAGTTGACCACAATTCCTTGAGATAATTGTTTTAACATTGCCTTTATGGCTGGGCTGTTTCCAGCCTATGCAGCAGAGCAAAATTATCTTGCAAGAACCTGCTGAATTTCCTTGTGAGTTTTCTCCCAGGATCCAAACCTCTTAAAACGCTATTCTTTTCTTCCCCGAGGTCATTTTCTGATGATAGGAGCCAGTGGGCTTCTAAGCTCTCTACTCAAAGCATCTTCAAGGCATTTCCTTCCTCTCTCTTCTTTGTTTTATGAATTTTCTCATAGCTACCCAAGCAGTTTCCACTGAGGTTCAGCACAAAGTTTCGCTAATGGCTGCTCAACAGCCATCGATGAGCAGACTCCAGCTTTTCCGGGCCATTCAGATGCTGCAAATTACCTGCAGACTTGGGAACCACTGCAGCCCCTCAGGGACAGAGAATGTGAGGGACCACCACGACTCCCTCCAGGAATCAGAGAGACATCACATGGGTGAAATTTGGGTAGGTCTGAAAAAAATTGGTTCACGATCCAGCTATAAATCAGCTACCCACATAAAAATGGGAAATGGAGTTGGTACACCCTGACACTCTCCCAAACCCAAACATTCCAGTGGTCGCATCATGACCATGTATCTCTAGTCAGCACATCATATGACTACCAAAGTATAGGATGATCACAGAATCACAGGAGTTTGGAAGGGACCTCTGGAGATCATCTAGTCCAATCCCCTGCCAGAGCAGGGCCACCCAGAGCAGGTCCCACAGGAACGTGTCCAGGCGGGGTTTGAATGTCTCCAGAGACGGAGACTCCACCACCTCTCTGGGCAGCCTCTTCCAGGGCTCTGCCACCCTCAAAGGGAAGAAGTTCCTCCTCATGTTTAGATGGAACTTCTTACATTCAAATTTGTGCCCATTTCCTCTTGTCCTGTCCCTGAGCACCACTGAAAAAAAGACTGGCCCCATCCTCTTGATGAGAAGTAATTTGTATTTTGAGGGACTCTACCAAACATTCCATAGACTAAGCTTCTCTTCCCTTATTACCTGGGATTTTGTGTACAGCCCTATCCAGGACTGTCATCCATGATACCTACATCTAGCACAACTCAGTCTATGTTCTAAAGAGCTTCCAAACCAAGCAGATGAAACACACAGCAGAAATAACAAGCCATGCTACCCTCACTCTTTGCAGTTGGGGAGCTGAGGGATGGATTTGCTCTCGGTTTCACAGTCAGCACTGGCAAAGCTGGGAAACAATCCAAGACCCGTGGCCTAGCCATAAAACCATGCTTGCTCTCCTGGCACAGAGAGAAACAGGAACATGCCAGAGATGCAAAGCAAACGCCAAGTTGTAGAATGGGCCCCTAAAGTATTTTGTTCCCTGGAGAGAGATTAAAGTCTTGCAGTACATATAAACACCTGCCTAATGATGACAGAACTGAATTTATTGCTTCATGCAGCAAAAATGCCTCAGAAATAAGATACTGGACTTGCTATTGAGATCATCCAAAACGTACCATGTGTTGCAGTTATCGCAAACTTCAGGTGATCAGCCCAAGACATCTGCAGCACATGGGCTCTCTGGTGAACACCAAGGCACAGCTCGTAGAAACTCTGCCTGGGACCCTCCAGAGAGATGGTAAAGTAGCTGAGAGATGATAGACTCGAAAGAACACCTCACTTCATGAACCTCCACCGCTACCCCAGCACAGCAGCTCCGGTGGAAGCATTGCCAAATGCCTCAGCTTATCACACTCGTAGGTTAGTGAAAACACATTTCTGAGGCTGGGATAATAACTTTGAACAGAGACCTTAACATGGAACTGCTGCACCTTTTCCTTGGGGAATCAACAATCTTCTATAAGCACTTAAGCCACGAAGTGTTTCTAAAAGAAGAAAACTGGGCTTCAAAAAGTTAATCACATGCAACATTTTAAACAAGTCTTTCTAATCCCTCTTGATGCATCCACATGGTTGAAACCCAAAGTTATATCACAACCAGCATCTGTTGGAACAAGTGCACACACAAAAAAGCTTTCCAGCTCTACTGGTGCAAGTTGGAATGGGTTGGTATGAGTAAGGGTAATTTCCATTAAACTGTCTATACTAACTCTGACAGCGATGTTAAAGGTGAGGTACTGTAATTTATATATTGGCTGTAATACGGTCAAAATCCCAGCATAAATGGCAAAACAATCTACACTGCAGTCATCTGATATTGTTGGATTTCGTTGCTCTTCTGAAAAAAAAAGAAAAGGGTTTCATGGCTTTTTATTGATAGAAGATGTAATCAAGATGGTCAGTCTTGACTGAAGAGAGTTAATCATGCAGGTTGTGGAGGAACCATATTTGCACATCGTAAATTAGGTGAAAAAGATCCATGTTTATTTATTTTCATTTCTTCTCCTCTGGACAAAAATCCCTATTTTATTATCTGGAGCAACTGGCAAATATTTTAAAATGCAGTCCTTACAAATTACAAATTTAGCTTCACTCCTCAGATCTCGGGCCAACAACAGCTAAGAGAAAGAAAAAAACAAATAAATCCTTGCCCCCGCTCACCCTTTCACCACCTTCACGATTCTGTTCCTCTCAGAAAAACTTAAGAGAAGTGGTGAACTTTGCAGCGTGCCGGAGGAGCTATTTTAGATCAAAGGGAGAAATGTCTTCTGAAATGCCAAGATCTCCCTCACTGCTTTACCCAAAAAAGTGCCAGCTCACCTTTTCTGCTGGATGAAATATCAGGGAGAGAGAAGAGCTGGTGTCTAATACAGGTCATTAAAAGACTCTACGGGGTGGACAAAAACCAACTTTCAATTCCTTTGGGACATAGTCCATCCTGGTTGCACAAAGGCAATATAATATACTCATGGGGCAGCGTGTGCCAAATTTAGCCCTGGGCTGACCTCTGTTTCCGAGCGCGCTTGATAAGTGGTTCCAAGTGAAGTGCATCATAGCAACGTAATTCCTAAGATGACAAAGGTCCACTGCAAAATCAGAGCAACATCAGAGGGAAAAAACCCCACAAACCTAGAGCTTTTCAATGAGATTATCTTTTTAGTAAGATGCTTGTTAAGATACTTTTTAATCAGTACCCAGAAAGCCAACTGGATTAGGTATGTTCACAGGTCTAATATACTCAAATGATAGCAAAAAGGCTTATTGCTTCTTTCATTTCTATGATCTACCACCCTGAGCCACCTTCAGTCTCTTCTGGCCTTCAGTTTTGAGCCAGCTGCTAATCAAGCAAATTCCTGAAAACCTCTATCTCCTTGATTTCCAAAGGATTGAAGGAATGACCTCCTCTTTGGTTGCTTTCTCTGCAAGTGCCAACAATTCCTTTTGTACATTTTTAGGGCTGTGACCATAAAACCAGAGGTTTTAGGCTCTTTAGGCTGTTTCAGCACTCATGGGAGCATGTCCATCGTATCTTTTCCTATCAGAAATGCCCCACAGGGTGAGACCATCACCCACTTTTATGTCTCCCACAGCGACTGCTGCAGAAGTTGCTTCGGGAGAGCGTGTGAAATGAGCCACTATCTGAGGTCCAAACCTCATGCTTCTCCGGCATCCTGCTATTAGATTTCAGATGTCAAAGGCAACATCGCTGCCTGTTCCCAAGTGTATCTGGTTTGCACCTTTTCTCCATTAATTTGTCTAATCCATTTTGAACCTCTTGATGTGTTCTGCCTCCACACTTTCCTGCAACAGTGAGTTTATCACGCGCTTTGAGGAAAGTCACTTTAAAAAAACTGGTTTATATTACATCCTATCAGTTTCAATGTGTGTTCCCTGATCTACTGCAGTAGGATTTGGTAAACAAGTTTAGCACTCATCTTCTCGATTTTGTAAATCACCTTCATCCCCGCTCAGCCTTCTCTCCAAACGGAAGTGAGACCATAAACCTGCTATTACTTCCCCTTAATAGTTTCAGATGTCCTTTTCCATACCTTTTTGTCTTTTTTCAAAAGGAAAGAAACTAAGCTCTTCTTGAGATGTGGAGACCAATTGTATGCAGTACTTGAAATGTCGAGGCAAGATTTTCTACAGTGGAAAAACGTCATCTTTGGTGATGTTCTCCGTACCCTTCCTGATATGGACAATTTGGGCTGAAGCTGGACACTGAGCCAAGGATGGCAAAGAACTGCTAACTCAGCACAGCTTGGTT
>JAOXNO010000024.1:63106802-63117542 GCA_028565335.1 Limnodromus scolopaceus
GCTGCTCCTCACAAGACTTGTGCTCCAGACCCCTCACCAGCTCCGTTGCCCTTCTCTGGACACACTCCAGCCCCTCAAAATTTAGGAAGTTTCAATTCACTTTCTCCATGAATATTGAAGGAAGCGCAAATGGGAACAACTTCAGCCATTAAAAATACACAGGGTGCATTTTCTACACAAGGTGACTTTCCCATACTTAGAAGATGGAGGCAAAAAAGTAAAAGCCAAACAACTATAGAGTTTTATTAAAGCAACAGGTTATCACCTTTATTTTTACTCATCCTTTTCAGCAAGTCCTTTTCACTTCGAGATCATCTCGCGCATTTCCTTTCCTCTCCCACCAATATCCTTCCTCTTCCCTCCCACCCCCCAGCAGCAAATTGGGAATAGCCCCCACAAGGTTTAATGCGTGCTGGTCTTAGGGCTTCACAGCACCACAGACCTTTAGTCTGTGAGAAAGTTGTACCAGCAGAAGTTTGCTACGTTGAGTTTAGAAGGGGCAAAGTCAGTCCAAAAGAAGTTATCTAAGGTCTGCTAACTTCACATAATCATATATATCCAGAAGATAAGGATCTGTAGACAACTTACTTGCCTGAACTCCCTTTGTAGTCAATGAAGCTGAATTAAACCCTGCTCTTCTCTGTCCTCCTGGGTCACTTTGAGTTAAAAAAGCCCCAACAGAACGTAAAGGAACATTTTTAATTTTAGCCAAATAAATCACATTATCTGGAAAAGCAGAGTTTGCTTGCATAGGCTGAGCAAAGACTTCCTTACGTTTGAGAATTTAAGTCTATGGATTTAATTTATTTAAAAAGAAAATCTTTACCTTACCACCCTGGAGGAGCTTCCTGAATCACACCTTTTGTTACCCTATGCCCAGAGACATAAGGAATTAAGGCATTAAAGTGACTTTACTATTCCTAGCAGGCAAAAAAAGTTTTGGTACATAAGTACGTTCAAGTAAGAAACAATTTTCAACCCTCAGCAACACCCAGGCCACTAAACCCAGGCACTGAGCTCCAGGTTCTGGATCCCAACTCCCTTTGTGAATTTAACTCTGACAGAAGGAAAAGCACATCAGCAATCCTGTGACTGCCAATACTGCCATCATTTCCAAAAGTTCTCTCTCTAGAATGTAGCTGCAAACTACATTACAAACATTCAAAGAACAAATAGCCCAAGTATATTTTGTCCAAAACTCTTGGAAGATGTAGCTTCTTCAAGACAGGACAAAGGATGCGGCATACTTTGATGTGCTTCTGTGTGCAAGAGTCAGATACTCAACATTATTAGCTAAACTAAACTGAAAATTAAAGGTTTTTCAATAGTGTCTTTTAATTCCAATGAAAAATAAATATTCTTACAAATCACCCCTGTTCTCAGTGTTTAGAAACCTCCAGTAACCGAAATTAGACCTGCACCTAAGGCTCTCATCCACACAAGTGATTTGCTGCCATTTCAACTATATTCAAAAACATTCAAATGGGAAATGGTAACATTTACACCTTCGTGTTAACTTCCCTCTATTTGTAATACACACTGGACATTCACTAAAATGTTAAAAGCTACTTTAAATCCTCTCCCGAGAAATTCAGGCAAGACTGACTGTGTAAGTTCAGCATGAGGTTGTGGTTCTGGGTTTTTAACCAGACATGGAGGAGGGGACTCCATTATTAAGTGCCCCCAAAACTGTCACTGCAGGAACCTCTCCCACATCCAAGTTGCCCAGATCCAGCTACTAGAAAGCTGGGACAGAGCCAAAACCAAGAGACACTCCAAGAGCTTTAATGAGAGCTGCAAGTGCCTCTGAGCCCAGCACCCGGAGAAGATCCCTACCTCTACACTACAGGAATGATTTGGGATATCAAAAAAACTTGGGGGGGGGGTCCGTAAGGAAAATTCAAGCTCAAGAACCTGAGAAGTGAACACAAACACACATTTCCCATCTCCTCAGCCTACAGGTGCCCAGCCCAACAAACTTACCTTCCCATCCTCCTCATCAGCATAATGGAGCAATTCCTTAGGACTCCTTAGAGCTGCTCCACAGAAAATGTAAGACATTGAAAACAACTTGCAGGAGAGAAAAAAGAAATCTTGAATTCCAATCCCACCTTACTGTTAAAAAGCAAAAACACATCCAGCTACTTGGGAAGGCAAGACACTGGGCAAGTCACAGCTCAACACTGCCTTGTTTGAGAAGTGAGATCTCCACTGCTTGGCTACTGAAAACTACAGGATCAGATGTAGAATTACATGACAATACTTACTCTAAACCTAATTCTATTAACAATTTGCTTCAGAACTGGAGAGGGAGCAGGGAGAGCCCAACAGAACACACCTCGTGTGAAGTAAGTTCCCTAAATAAATTATGAAAGCATTTAGAAGTTCCTTGCAGCATCTCAGAAGACTTGGGTAACGGTTAAGGCTGTTTTCCTCACTTGGTTCAGTAGAGGGAGCCAAAGTTTCATCACAGATGCAGCAGCACTTCAGACTTTCACTAAACAGCTACCCTGGACACACAGGCCTAAACACCCCCCAGCTAAGGTCCTGACGGGGTTTTTGGGATTGAGAAGCTGTCAAAGTTCAGTAGATCTTTCATCTTCCAATGTTCTCTTTGCAACTCAGAGAATGATTCCACAGATACCCACCCATTAATCACACACACACGTCAGGTTCAAAATTTATTTTCCATTCATTTCTTGCACTTGAAGTACTCTTCGATGACATCTTTGGCCTGAGATTCCTTGCCATAGTCCTGTAACACAAGATAACCCATTAATAACACACAGACCCGCTAAGAACTTCACAACTGAGATTCTGACACTTTATCAAGGCATTCCCAAAATTCCAAGCAAGTAACCTCAAGCCATATCCCAGCCACCTTCCCTTCGTTCTCTAATACAAGGCTAGTCTCAAAGTGTAACAGCCATCAGTATGGAACCAAACAAATTAATTTCTGCTTAAAGAAAGCCAAATAAAGCAGGTGAAACAGTGACAAAAGCATGGAAACACATGCAGAAGGAATCAGTCTTTATTGGGAAGATGTAGCCATCTCTTGGGACCTCAAAGACAACAAAGTCCTCAAGGCTCGTACTGTGGCTTTACTTTACCAGTGTCTTTTTAAAACAGTGCTCCGCAAAACATTTTCAAGTTGAGCAGAGACATTGAACTGGCATTTTTTTCTGAAGCAAAACTTCATCTCATTACTTAAAATGTCTTTCCTTTAACGCTTACTGGCAAGTGGGCATAGATACGTGAAAGGACGCAACCATTAACCCACAGGATGACTATCTTAAATAAACATGAAAGAGTATAGAACAGGGAGTTAATGGGAGGAAGCAGCTTATTTTCACCACCAACAGTGGAGAACAGTTTTAAAAAATAAAATCTAAGAGCTCTAATAGTCCCTTATTTAAAGCAACCTTATATTTGCTGCTAGTTTTCAGAAGACAAGAAATAAGCTATAATTAGCATCATCTTACTTTGACAACCACGCAACTGCAGCCCACTACTTTGCGGGGTTTCCCTTCTCTGTCGATCTTGCAGAGACCAACCCATTCACCCAGCTTCTTGTTGTCATCAACCTGTGTGAAACACCACATCACATTAGGACTAATCGTTTCTAGCACAACTGGGTTCAGCAAAAAAACCCACACTGTACTAAGTATTGGGTAATGGTGGGATGCTTTCCTCAAGTATCAGTTTGTGGTGCAGCAAAGTAGCAGAGCTACAAAGATCAGAGCCTAGAACATCTCTCTTGTGAGGAAAGGCTGATGGACTTGGGTCTTTTTAGTCTGCAGAAAAGAAGATTGAGGGGGAATCTGATCAACACCTATAAATACTTAAAGGGTTGGTGTCAGGAGGATGGGGACAGTCTTTTTTCAAGGGTGCCCAGTGACAGGACAAGAGGGAACGGGCACAAACTTGAACATAAGAAGTTCCATCTAAACATGAGGAACTTCTTTCCTGTGAGGGTGGCAGAGCCCTGGAAGAGGCTGCCCAGAGAGGTGGTGGAGTCTCCGTCTCTGGAGACATTCCAAACCCACCTGGACACGTTCCTGTGCAACCTGCTCTGGGTGGCCCTGCTCTGGCAGGGGGTTGGACTGGATGATCTCCAAAGGTCCCTTCCAACCCCGTATCATTCTGGGATTCTGTGATTATACAGTTTAAGTACTTTAATTTTAAGTCACACTGAGACCCCTCCCATCCTCCACAACCACCTGCTGCATTAATTCTATTTCTTATTATATAGAACACAAATATTCATTTCACCTTTGTAAAATATCTCATACACATCCTTTACCATTTACATCCACAGTTTTCATACTCCTATGACAATCACACAGAAGTAAAAACCTTTGCTGCTAAGCCAAATTTTGCTTCAATAAGCTATATACAGTGTTACAGCAGAGTGGTTCAAAGGTTCAGCTCCCTATACACTCAAATTAACAGAATATATTGCAGGGTCCAACTTGTTCCAAACTTGTGTCAAATTCTAACACTCACCTTTATTAGGTTTATCTGATGTTCTGCACAAAGTGCTTCAACTAATTTTACATACGTGGGTTCATCACAATTTGAAGCCAGAACACAAAGATGGGCTTGGCGCCTAAAAAAAATAAACGAAAGCTTAGAAATGTAACTTTAAACACTGCTTAAACTTTAATACTCAAAACTGTGAAGAACAGAATTCAGCACATGCATTTCTAGACAATCACTTCCTAATTTTCTTCTTGGTTTTGAGATACCATATGCTTTTGATTTTGAAATACTATGTATATTTTTGAAATGATCTACTACCTTTTTTTCATATATGTAACAAAACACATAAACATTGTCAGCTTTATTATCAGATTCTATTCCAGTTTTGGAAGCTTCTAAAAATGCCACTAAGTAAACTCTCAGCCATTGGAAAAAGGTCTAGTGATCAGACAAATACTAGATGCCATAAAGAACTGGTGCCACTATTAGAAAGCAACCAAGTTACAAGTTGCTTTTTCTTGTTCCCCTCAGATTGAATCATTTAACATTAGAATTGTAATTACTAAAAGCTTGAATTCCCACGCCAAGTTGTCATAAGCTCTTTAGAACAATCTTTTCCACTTACCTTTAAAGAAGCTGTTATGACAGGGCCTCGTTTCTAATTAGGATCTTTGTACAGTGTGGTACAATGTTAAGAATACCAAAGGGACACCTGACAACAAGAAGAGCTGTGTAGGTCTTCTGTGCTTAACCTAATGCATTTTGACCACTGCAAAGTTTTCTCTACAGCCTTCTTCATCATGAGCTTCACCAGAACACTTCAGAAACATTTACAAGCAAGAACCATCACATACTAATGTGTATAAACCTTGTACATACATCATCCTCTTGATGTACATAATGTGAAGGTGTAGCTGAACTAAATGTAACTCCTACAAACGAGCTGCCAGTCCCCCGAGTTGTATTTCTCTTCCATCATTTGGCACCTTGTCTTAAAACTTTTGGCATACAGGTTTGTCAGACTGCAAGTCTCACTCATAAGACGAGTGAAGGGGTATCCGACAAATGCTGAAGTCATCACCCAAACACTGTAGCATTACACTTAAAACACTGTTTATTCTTAGAAGTATACGTCTATAGACACAGAGGTGTGTGTATGGATGTATATCCCCAAATATATAGTACTTCACCCAACCAAGAAACCATAATAGTTAGCTTGATTGGCACATGGCATATAGGACAAGTCTAATATTATTTTGATATTGTACTAAAGCAATTATTTACAGATGCAATATTAAAAAAATGAAGCTAAAAAAGGGCAAGCTATAAATTTCAGCTTTTCCTTATAAAAACCTATGGCAACTCTTCCAGGTTTAAGTCTGACATAAATATTAACCCTCCCAATTAAAATTCTTAGAAAGTTTTAGGAAGAGTTTATAGCTTGTTAAAAAACAGAACTCTCAAGCCCCATATTTCCATGAGCACATACTGCAAGCACCATTCTGGTTTTGGTTTGGGTTTTTTTTCCACAAAACCAATCCACATGAAAACTCAATGGCACCAGGGTCATAAAAAGACAAAACCTAATGCACTAGATGCCGTTATTCTTGAGCCACTGAGTTTAGTGTCTGTATTTTAAGATCACAAGTAAAGCCTCAAAACAGAGATAACACAAGACAAAACTCATTGGCAGAAGAGAACCACATTCTTGCAAAAGCTTTTAATTGAACACGTGGACAGAGTGAGCACTGTACATGTTCAACGTAACGCTCTGAGGACTGGAGCGCCTCTCTTACAAAGACAGGCTGAGAGAGTTGGGGTTTTCAGCCTGGAGAAGAAAAGGCTCTGGGGAAACCTTAGAGCCCCTTCCAGTCCCTAAAGGGGCTCCAGGAGAGATGGGGAGGAACTCTTGTTCAGTGAATGGAACCATATGAAAAGAGGTAATGGTTTTACATTGAAAGAGGGAAGACTTAAATTAGATTCTAGAAAAAAAATTCTTTGTTGTGCGGGTGGTGAGACACTAGAACAGGTTGCCCAGAGAAGCTGTGGCTGTCCCATCCATGGAGGGGTTCAAGGCCAGGCTGGATGGGGCTTTAAGCAACCTGGTCTGGTGGGAAGTGTCCATGCCCATGGCAGAGGGTTGGAACTGGATGATCTTTAAGATCCCTTCCAACATAAATCATTCTGATTCTAACACACTTCACCCACTTTTGCTATTCACCACAGACGAAGCAGGTAAACAACACTTACTTGTCCAAGGCTTTGGCTGCTTCACGGATACCACGAGCAAGGCCATCATGGATAAGTGCAGTCTTCAGCACTTCTTGCAGGGCGGTGTTAACATCCATTACACCTCCAGCAGTAATGCTAAACAGAAGACAGATATCACCCTCATCCTGCCAACATCTTACAATTATAAGCCAAAGCTCCCCATTCCCCTGCAAGCCTCCAATCGTTAAAACACAGAAGAAAAGCCAGATTAAGAACTAGGCCAAAGAAGAAATTGATAAAAAAAGAGTAATTTGGAAGAAAATGAAGAGATTAAACTTTCCTGGCAAGCCAGCCGACCTATCTCTCTCCAGGCTCCCTCATAAATAAGTGAAGCCATGCACCCCGCCAGCCTGACCCACGCCCGGCCACCCCCCTGCAGGAAGCACGCGGCAGCTCCACGGCGGGGCCTACCAGGCCTAACACGGAGCGGACGCCCCACAGCGCGGTAAGTGAGGCGAGAAGGCGACGCGCCCGGCCCCGCCGCCCCCAGCCGCCGCCCCGGCCCCGCTCACCCTTCCTCGGCCATGGTGCTCTCGGTGGGTGCTGCTCCCGCCCGGGTTCCTGCTGCAAATACAGACATAGGCCGCCCCGGTGAGTGGCGCCGGCCTCCCCGGAGCCCCCGCCCGGCCCGCTCCCGCCGCGATGCCCCGCCGGCAGCAGGGATTCAGCGGAGCAGGCCCCGGCGCCATCGCGTCTACTCACCCCGGCGCCTCCGCCAGCCGCCAGCGAAAGAGGGGGCGGGTCTTCCGCCTCGCGCACTTATAGCTCGCTAGGACCCCAGCGCGCACCGCGGCGGCAGGCTGTCCGCGGCGCTGCCTGATCCGCCGCCTCGCCCACTTCCCCCCCCCCGCGTAGCCATGGAGACGGCGGCGGGGCCGCCAGAACAGGCCCGGCCGCAGGGAGCGCGGCCTCCTGAGGGGTAAAGCCAACGCCAGCAGCCGGCTAGGGGCCACCTAGGGCAAGGGGCTGGGTGCCATCGTCTTCCCTAGGGCAGTAAGGGCGCCTGTTGCTGCTGAAGCGGTGTGGCCTCAAATGGCAGCGTTCTTCAACACCTGGCGGCCTGGAGGGAGATGGGGAAGAAACCTGACTGGAATCTCCGCTGTGGGGGGGAGCTGCCGGACTTAGCTGTACCTCGGAAAACTAAAAAGTACAACTGCACGTGGCCATCAGGTGTTCACACTCGCCATGTGTGTGGGAGCGTTAGGGCACAAACTTGAACATTGGAAGCTCCATCTAAACATGAGGAGGAACTTCTTTCGTGTGAGGGTGGCAGAGCCCTGGAAGAGGCTGCCCAGAGAGGTGGTGGAGTCTCCATCTCTGGAGATATTCCAAACCTGCCTGGACACGTTCCTGTGCAACCTGCTCTGGGTGGCCCTGCTCTGGCAGGGGGTTGGACTGGATGATCTCCAGAGGTCCCTTCCAATTCCATATCATTCTGTGATTATTTGAGAAAATTTTGAGCTCATCCTTTGGTCCGTGTTGCTGTGATTTCTGCTTTACTGAAGCCAGCCCAGAGGAATAAGAGGGGTTACTAATAAGTAACCAAATAGTTCTCTCCAATCAATAATTGGGAACCACATGGAAATGGTGAGGTACAACATGAAGGAAACTGGTCAGCTGTAATAAAACCAAACTGTTTTAGCAGTGAAAATAATGACTACAAAGATTTTCTCTCCACACTGCCTTTTGTAGTACAGCAGTGCCTCAGATTGACATTCTCAGAGACAATTTCTCAGGTCCTTTCTGTGGTCTTGCTTTAACCCAGTTAAACCGTTTCCTTTGGAAAGGCTTCAGTTCCTGAACATTTGTTATCAGCTTTTTTTCCCTTCCAACCCCTACCATTCTGTCAATCACGAGTGATTCGGTTGATCTGTGGGCCTGCAGTGCGGCCACCACACTTCCAACATGTTACTTGCTCCGGTGCTGTCAGTCTGACACAGGACTTTGTCAATCCCATCTGTTTTAGGCTTGACAATTTGGGCAGTCTGCACATTGCCATCTTTGCAAAAAATACGTAGTGACAGAATTATAACAAAAAATAGGTGACTAATATTGATAGCTGTGGTCTGTGGCTAATCCAATCAGGCACATTTGTCACCAACGTTGTCGGTCACCTTTTCTACAGTATGTCCTTTGATCTTCCTGGTGTCACCGAGTGGTAGCCTGTGGGCTAAATCCAAGTGGTGAGAAGACACTGTCCACACAGTATCCCACCAGGGCTGATGATGGCAGGGGAGGATGCAGAGGGACCGCTTAGCTAGCTCAGAACTGCCCCACAGGCCTCCAAGGTGCATATGGCCACCTCCGACTACAGCTGGAAACTCTGAACTGCAACCCCAGTTGCAATACCCTGGTGGGTTGCAACCACTGCAACCCCAAGACAGGAATTTAGCAGCTCCTGTGGGACATTTGGCCATGACTTCTCCCCTCCTTCCTCCACAAGATGTTGCTCAGAACCCAGAAAGCATGCAAACACACACAAATTATAATGCCCACCTTCTTTCCCTCTCCCCAGGGAGAATGTTCTTCCCTATATCCATGTATCACTTTGTGGGAAAGTAACGGAAGATTGGTGAGGAGGATTGTAAATGCACTCAAGGGACTTGCAGCTGAGGTGTCAAAAAGCACCTATAGGAATTGTTGCTTAGTCCTGTGTGTTTGGCAAGGAAAACATCTGTGTTTAGATAACACAGGGCTGTGATAGTCTTAGAGGCTCCCTATCGACCATCCTTGAGCTTCCTGCCCCGCTGCGAGAAAGATCAAAGCACGGTGCTAAACTACACCCGTGCGAGACCCTGTGCGAGACCAGCAGGTTCAGTGATCCTCTAGCACAGACCGAACTCTGCCTGGGTGCTGCTTCAGGGATGCCCTGGTCGGCGAGGTAATGAAAATAAATTAACTCTTTGCATTTCATCCATGGTTTTCTGGTTGTTTCGGCATCCCCCCTGCGCCGGCTCACACGCACTTGATCATCTTGTGCCCCTTAAAAAGCCCTAAAGATGCATAATCGATAGAGGAGGTCTTGTACCGAGTGGAATAATAAATCATTATCTCCTTCAAGGACATCAAAGGGTAATAGCGAGTCCATAACCAGCCATAAGACACATCAGTGTTCGGATAAGTGCAATATACATTCTGACCAGGAGATGGAAGTATGCACATGTAAAAGATTTGTATTACAGCAAAAGTGATACAGCAAGAGTCATATTATCATCCAATATTCTATAAGCAGAACATGCAAAAAAGTATTTTCTCCTAGCCCAGTTGCACGAAAACAAAGCTACGCCAAGATAAAAGCTACGGATGTGTAGAGGGGAGGTTTGCCACGGCACCGAACTCGGTGCTGAAATGTTGGTATGGCACAGCAGGCGTGCGTTGTTTGTGTGTAATGATTAACGGAAGTGTGTCACCCTGTTTGAAAGTCCACTCCGCTGCACCGCGGGTTAACGTGAGCTCAGCCTGGGCACTCTGCGCGCTGTTGGCACTACTCCACCTGCTCCACCTTTCTGCCCAGATTTCGATAAGGAGCAGGGAGTTTCTTAACCTCTGTTACTGCCTCTTGGGAGTCACAACGTCCCTCTAGCACCCTCCTGGTTAAATACTGGCAGAGAGCCACAGGGCACCACGTATTTAAGTCAAGGATTGCACCTACTTGAGGGTGGGTGAGCAGGGTAACAAGCAGAGTGCCAGATAATGGGAGCTGCCAGATACAGCCCTGCCTGGGTTCCAGAGAGCCAGGGGGGTGTCAGTGCAAACCCTGCCCCAGCAGAGGAACCCCATCCTCTCTCAAGATTTGTTTATCTTATAAACACCATAACATGCTGTCTATAAACTTGGATTTGGGGACAGGAAAAGTAACCACAAGCTCCTGTCACATGACATTCAGAGAATCACAGAATGATACGGAATTGGAAGGGACCTCTGGAGACCATCTAGTCCAACCCCCTGCCAGAGCAGGGCCACCCAGAGCAGGTCCCACAGGAACGT
>JAOXNO010000024.1:63120970-63131474 GCA_028565335.1 Limnodromus scolopaceus
TCTCTCCTGGAGCCCCTTTAGGGACTGGAAGGGGCTCTAAGGTCTCCCCAGAGCCTTCTCTTCTTCATGTCCAACTCTCTCAGCCTGTCCTCACAGCAGAGGTGCTCCAGCCCTCAGAGCATCTTCGTGGCCTCTTCTGGACCCATTCCAACAGGTCCATGTTCCTCCCCTCCAGAGCTGGACACAGCACTCCAGGTGAGGTCCCACCAGAGTGGAGCAGAGGGGGAGAATCACCTCCCTAGCCCTGTTGGCCATGCTGCTTTTGATGCAGCCCAGGATGGGGTTGGCTCTCTGGGCTGCCAGCGCATGTCGCCAGCTCATGTTGAGCTTCTCATCCACCAGCTCCCCCAAGTCCTTCTCCTCAGGGCTGTTCTCCAGCCATTCTCTGCCCAACCTGTATTTGTGCCTGGGATTGCTGTGACCCAGGTGCAGGACCTTGCACTTGGTTTGGTTGAACTTCATGAGGTTTGCATGAGCCCACCTCTCCAGCCTGTCCAGGTCCCTCTGGATGCCATCTCTTCCCTCCAGCGTGTTGACCGCCCCACACAGCTTGGTGTCATCAGCAAACTTGCCGAGGGTGCACTCGATCCCACTGTGCACATCTCCGACAAAGATGTTGAACAGCACTGGTCCCAGCACCGACCCTCGACACTGCCTTCCACTTGGACGCTGTAATTTAATACACTTGGGATTTACGCTTCCATTGGGAGGCTCCTCTGTTAACCCGAATCGTCCCGCTTGTGGCAAACACCTTTCCACAGCCCAGGGGAGGCACGGCTGCATTCAGCCCACTCCCACGTGTTCCCGGGGCACTTTTACCCGTGGCTTCTCCGCTTCCCTTCACCTGGAGCCTGTCGCAGCCGCTGGTACATACAACAGCTCATACCCGTAGCCCCGGCCCGCCACCCCCGCGGCCGCCCTCCCGGCCCTGTCCCGACTGCGTGTAGCGGGGCGCCGCCCGGCCCGGCCCGGCCACCCCCACAGGTCCGAGCATGCTCAGTGTCGGCGGCCAGGGCCGGCGTTGGCTTCGCTTAGCGCTGCCGGACGAGGTGTGCGGGGAGGTTCCGCACCGCACCGGTCATCGTTGGGCTCTGCCGCTCCTTCCCTCATGAGCACCCGGGCGGCGGAGGGCGCGGGGAGCCAGCGGCCCCCAGGTGGGGGAGCCGGCGGCGGCCTGGCGTTTCTGCGCCGGTGCCTGACGGCACGACCGAAGGGCTGCTCCGCGTTGCCGGAGCTCTGCGCTGGGAAAGGCAGCTGGGAGGGAGGGAATTGTCCCCGAGGTTGTGTCCCGGGGATGTCCCCGTGGGGCCTGGGGCCGGGCCCGGGGCGCGGAGGGGCAGGTCCCGGCTGGGCTGAGGGGCGGCGGGGCAGGGCGCTGCCGGCATCCCCCCCACCTCCGGCCGCCCCGCTTCGTGAGGGAGAGAGGCTTGATGTGGTATCCCGGAGGTGGGAGGGTAGAAGTTTTGTGGGGATTTTAATTCTCCAACCCTATTTGCAAACTGTAATTCGCTCTATCAGCTTATAATACTTTTTTTTTTTTCCTTTTTATTTTGCGTTTTAAGACGATGGCGTGCCAGCAGCAGCTGGTGAGGAGTCGAGGCGGTTTACCAGAGATCAGCTCTTCACCCTGGCTTCGGCAGCTTCCATAAACTTCAGTTCAATGATATGTTATTCAATCCTGGGACCCTTTTTCCCTTCAGAGGTAAAGAAACAGCTGGCTACTCTATAGATTATCTTTCTTACGTTGGAACTCTTAAAAGGATCTTGAACACTGTGGGACCTTCATGGCTGTTTGTAAGCTCCGAGTGAGACTTGCCAGTTGTGGGAATTCATAGCGACAGCTCGGTGCTGGCTAGAATAGATTAGAGTGTGTGTAATGGTGACCTGGATCCTGCCCATGGACTAATTGCATCTTCCCTGTGGCTGCAGAGAAGGCAGCAAGCTAATGAAATGAGACAGAAGTTGAAATGGGTGCTTGGAGAAGTGAGATAGTATTTGCCCAGGGTTGCGTTGCAGTTTGGTAGTAGATTGGAGATTAAAACTCTGCCCGTGTCCTGACTTGAATTTCAGTGCCTTAGCCACTCAGTGACTTTTTATTTATAGCTCCCTCTCTGTTAACTCATGCCGGGCCATCAGCCACTGTGTTAAACTTCCTGGCCTAGCAACTGGAGGTTAAAAAAAAACCCCAAACTCTGCTTATGTTGAGTGAATACAATGTTTAAATATAGGATGGGGAAAAAATGGTTGTGGTGCTTTCACAGCAGTCATCCATTTCTCTCATGAACAAATTGTTCCCAAGTATTAACAAAGAAACGTTAAGATTGTTTTTATTTTACACATTCTAATGTACAGCTTATACCCAAGTCAGTGTGTTTTGTCAGTTGGATAAGTCAAAAATTTACGTGGTGCTTATTATGGGGAGGCACGATATGGTGAAGGTAAGAGATATCTCTGTTCACTGCCCTCTCACTGTGTGAGGGATCAAAGCTTAATAGCTAGAAGCCACCTGCATAAAAGCTGGTCACCTGTTCAGTAGTTCAGCAAACAGCACGGTGTTTCTGTTCCTTGAGGAATCACTGTTGCTTTTACTTTGATTACATACAGCTTAAATACAAGTACAACATGCTGTTAAATTGCTGTGTCCTTAAATTACCTTATGAGCCCCTACTGTCTTTGAGGAAGAAAATTGCTTTGTAACTGCACAAATTAAAAAAAGATTAAAATAAATGTACAGACACGAATGTTACTCACCCCAAGAATTTGCCTCTGTCTTTACGCAGTTCTGATCTTTTTTTTGCAGGCAGAAAAAAAAGGTGCCACTAACACCATTGTTGGTATGGTTTTTGGATGTTTCGCCTTGTGCAATTTCTTCACTTCTTTAATCTTGGGAAATTATGTAAGTATAATTGAAGCTGTAACTTATTTCTGTGATGCCACAGGTTGGTTCCACTGGAAGACAGTTCTCTAAGGCTGAGAGAAGAGATGTCTCCTTCAGTAGCATTCCTGCAGGCTTTTGCCTGCAGTAACTGGAGCCCGGCCAGTCAGTCTGAATCTGATCTAAGTCTTGTCAGTACAGTTTAAAAATTACCCTTGTACAGATCTTGCAGGTAGCATAGCGTGGCGGACACATAGCTGTTTTGTTTCTCTGCTTAACTCTTCTGTTTGCTTCAGAGTCATCTGCTGATCAATTCTCCTTTCTGTTAGCTCCTTTCCCCCTGTCGCCCATTTTATTTATTGCACTTCTGTATTCTGTTTGCCTCTGGCGCTGTTATGAAGGTGTTCTGTTCTGTTTTTTTTTTTTATTATTTTAGTTAGCTACATCCCTTCTTCTTTTCCGGTATGTTGTCTTTTTCTTAATGTTTCCTCCTATGACCTTTTGCTGCTTAACTTGGTTTCCCCTTCCACTACATTATACAGCAATATCAGATAAATCTCTCCAGTTCTTTCAGCTTTGGTTTTCCCACAGATTCCGGATTTTTTTGCATGCTGGAGAAATTATGCATAAATTAGATAAGCTTGTTTGTGTATGTGCTGGAGCAGCCCCGTGTATGCGTTTTTGGCTACGGCTGCTCAGAATCATACCCTCAGCTGGGGCTTCCGCAGTTCCACATTATTCTCTTGTTGGGCCATCTCGTTGCTGACCCCAAGGTAAATGATTTTTCTCTGGTGGTGAGGTGGTTTATCAAGGTGTCGCACAAGTGCCATCGGTAATTCCAGTCTCTCTCAGTGCCTGTGATGGCATTCAGCTGTGGCGCAAACCCTCACTAAGTGCTTTTAGGGGAGAGATGGTGAGCAGCAGTAGAGGTGGACAGTCCAGCAATCCGAAATCCTGAGGGTTTCGGTGAAACTTGGCAAAATACGGGCTTAAGTAATAACGGTCGGAAACACAGGGACTTTGTCCAGGCCTGAACAAGAAGAGAGTCTGAAACACCTGCTGTCCTGAGGGGAAGTTACAGCATGGAATTAGACACTCAAATGTACTTTGTTATGGGATTGAGTTGGCCTCTGGTTGTCCTTCACCCCAGTGATGGTCTGAAATGAAGGAAGGTGGGGTCCTTTCTTTGGTATTGAATGGGGCAGCCTGAAGCTACCATCCTTCCTATGACAAAGCTTTGTGCTATTAAAGGTTGTGATAAATTTGCTTAAAAAATCAGCTTCCATTGACTCTCCTGAGCCATATACATAGCAGGTATTGCTGACTTGGCATCACCGGCAGTGCTGGAGGGGGAATGTATTACTTTCTCTTTGCAATGAGAGGTGCTGCTACAACCTGCTGCTCTGCAGAAGCTGCAGCGCAGCGCTGTGAAATAGTTAACTGCACCATTGTCTTACCAGTCTAAAAACTGGGTTAAGTCACTTAACCATTTAGAATATTTTTAGGTTCGGTATTGCATGAAGGCAGGAGCAGCGTCTCCAGATCTTTTAGTCACTTATGCCAGAAAGTGCCAACGATGTTTTGATTTCTTAACAGTAACTTACTTTGAAAGATTTTTAATCTAGGCTTGAAATAATAAAATGCAACAATTGTATTTAATTTACAGCTTACGCAAATTGGAGCAAAATTCATGTTCGTGTCAGGGATGTTTGTTTCGGGCTGCGTGACCATTCTGTTTGGGTGAGTAGTTTTTCCTGGTTGGTTTTGTTGCATGTGTCTTCTCACCATTTTCATCCATATGGAGAGACAGACACAAAACAAAACTGGAAACTTTTGGGTATTTTCCAGGTATTGGTTACGTCACCTATCTTTTTGTATCTTTACTTTTGATCTATCCCTTGTAAAGCAGAATGAATTCTTCTCCCTTTCTGTAGGTTTCTTTACTACTTTGAAATCAAAGGAGGAAGGTTTCATGTATTTAAATAACTACTATAAATACCGTTCATGAACAGCAAGAAGCCTGTCAAAGTGCAACAATAAGGGAACTATTTATGCATGATTTCTTAATTATTCTTTTTCTTAAACATATTGAGTGCAAATGAGAAGCTTTGCCTGGCAGGTGGAGAGGCTCAGCCACTTGTTTTAGCAAAAATAAAAACTTTGTTAACAATGAAGGGAGCTCATATTAGGTAGTTTTAACTGATTGCATTGGGCTCCTTGCGCAGTTGCTTGGAGAAGCTGTGAAATGCAACAGAAGATGGCATTGGAGTTTTTCACAAGTTAGATTTTTTTCGTGCTCTTTTCACTGCCAAAGAAAGGGAGAAAGGAGAACGCTGACAGAAATAGTTTGGTGGAGTTTGAATGACTTCACTGATGTGATTCAAAAAGATGTGGCTATTGAAAGCGTTGAGTGTCTTGTCACTGTGTCCTTTAATGAGTAAGAAATGATGCTCCAGCGCCTTTAGTAGATGGCTTGTTTTTTTACACGTTTATTGTGGGTTTTTTTCAGAATGTTGGACAAGGTGCCAAGCGGACCCATTTTCATTAGTTTGTGCTTTTTAGTAAGAGCAATGGATGCAGTCGGTTTTGCAGCTGCAATGACGGCATCGTTTTCAGTCCTTGCAAAGGCATTTCCCAATAATATCGCTACTGTCCTGGTAAGTGCAAAAACCAGTGTCACAGCTGAGTACCTGAGATATGAGAAATTGTAGTGGGCAGCCTAAAAACAGAAGGAGAAAATCTGCTGTCTCATGTGCAGGTGTATTTGAAATTGTCACATAATGTTTGTTTGTAGCCTTGAATCACAATCCTAGAACAAGTTTAGCTTCACGTCTATTAGATTTATACTTTAGCTTAACTTCAATTAACATCACTAAATTAAAATCAATAAATTAAGCAGTATGTATTGGTTGTTTATGTTTTGAATACATCTGACCATTGATGGCAGGAGTCATCTCCAGTTGAAATCAGGCTGTTAAAAATAATAATACAATTTTAGTGACTGCTTCTATGTGGATGGTAAGAATCCATGTGGACTGATTCAAGAAAATTGATAAATTCATTCAAATAGTGTTGATTTAAATGACTGAAAGATGCAAAACTGGGAACTATTTTGATTTTTTTTTTTTTTCTAATCTGTTGATACAAGCGATGTATGAGGAGAGCTAGAACTTCATGAAATCTGCAGGGCAGTATTTCTGCGCATCAATGACACATTTCAACCAGAGATACTACCCTTATTTAGTCAGGTTTTATGGTGTTAGGAAAAAGAAGGTTTTGTATTTAATAAAATGCTGCTTTTTCTTTCTCTTTTTCAATGAATTGTGGTTTCGATTTAAGTACAGGCTGACAGAAATAATTGGGTTAAATTTTAATGAGTGGACACATGTTAAGAACATCCTTCAGAACATTTAATAAAATTGGAAAAGTTGATGCTTTGTTAATGTTGCTGTTAAGCTGTATATTTATTTCTGTAAATAAATGTCTATAGAAATATGACCTCCTAACTAGCAAAAAATTACTAAAATATATCAGCAGTGAGGACCTGGCAGTTTCTTTGGAAATCTATCTAGAACTAATTTTGAGGACTTGCTAGTCATATGCTGTTATTTCCTTTTCCTAGGAAATAGGAAAAGTTACTTAATTTCCTAGGAAATAAGAAATGGCTGGGACCCTCGGCTGACCAAGGGTAGAGAACTTGGTTGTTGCTGACTGTGCCCAGTCTGGGTCCATTTGACCACTCTGACTCGTATCAGTAAAATTAAAGATGGAGAGGAATCCCTCTACTGTCTTTCTGGGTCCCAGAAGTTATTAAAACTTTAAGTGCAAGCAGTTATTACCATCAGCTGTTACTTGTTAAAAGGGGATGGCCTGAGCACTGTTTCGTCAAGTATTGAGGTGGATGTTGGCAGTGGTGACTGTGGTGGTGTAACAGAAGATTTAGGCTTTTATTGTTACACTAGAGTTTCTCAGCATTCTGACCTTTTTTTATCCTTTCTTTTTCATCCGTTAGGGCAGCCTTGAAATTTTCACAGGACTCGGACTGGTGTTGGGCCCGCCTTTAGGTGGCTTTTTGTATCAGTCGTTTGGTTACGAGGTCCCTTTCATTACCCTGGGATGCCTGGTGTTGGTCTTGGTGCCTGTGAATATGTACATGTTACCAAAATATGGTAAGAACCCTTCTTCCCCTCTCCTTCATTCACCTTATTTTCTCATGTATATAACTGTGTTTTAGAAAAATACCAGGTTTTGGAGTGTGATATAACTCAGAGGGCAAAGCTCCAGCTGAATTAACTTGTGATCTTAATCAGGCCTATGTTTTAATGCAAACTAAAATTCATGTGTGCAGATGGGCTGGAGTGAGTCCAGCGTCTCATGCCCATCTCTGCAAACACTAAGAAGTCTGTGTGGAAGTGAACTGAGATAATTTTTTGTTTTCTTTTGTCTCTTTAGCTTCAGGGCTTGTAAAGGATCCCTTGTGTCTTCTTTGCATTCACTGCAGCTAGAAGAAAAGAGATGGTTTTTGCCTAAAACAAGAGAACCTGACATGTTTGAGGGGTTAACAGGAGGGAAAAAAACAGAATTACAGGGAGAACAAAAAGAGTTTATTTGTACTCAAAGATGAAGGCTGTAATTAACATGAAAGAATGTTAAAGTGAATAAAGGGGAGGTTTAACTGAACTGCTGAAGGTCTTATAAATTTTATTAAATTTTAGATGGTCCTGCTTGGACAGAAAGTTAAAGATAAGCCCTCACACAGGGTGATAATTGCAAGGTTACAGTTTTGTTAGTCTTTTCTAGAAAAAACAATAACTTTGAAATACTTTGTGGGGTTTATTTTTTCTTTTTTTTTCCTATTAAATATGAAAACCTTGGAGAATAACTTCGTATATATTGGCTTTTAGAGAAAACTTAGAGTGGTTAAACATATGCTCCTATTGCTGGCTTCCTCCCGCAGCTTCCCAACCTCTGAAATTAGATGGAGTCATGATATTACGAATGACTAGTTGCTTAAAAATTCGGACAGATCTCAACTGATAAACAGCAATCTTTTTATTTTACTTTCAAAGTGTGTTTCTCTGGATATGAGTGGTTCATGCATGTGTGTGTGTTGTTCTGGTTGAGATGTATCCATGAGATACTAATTTTATAGGGGTAGTGAGAAGTAACTGTATTTTCACATAATTGGGGATGGTACATGCTTTTGTTCTTTCCAAGCTGGGGATTTACAATGTTGGAATCTAAATAGTGTACTTTTCTTCTTTCATTCACCTTTCAAATTTGCTTTTTTAATACGCTTTTCTTCTTTTATTCCCCTATTAAATTTGGGGGTTTTAGTACAAAACTAGTATAGTGCATAACAGTCTACTAATGGCTTTCATTTGTTAGATAACAAGAGTAATAGGACTAGAAAAAGGGGAAATAGTGATTTCTTCTCTAAATGAAGATGATCAATCCTGAGCTTATACTGCTGAAAATAATGCAATTCCCCCCCCTTTTCTCTTGAAACAGATTCGATCCCTGGCAAGGACTCCTTCTGGAAGCTCATTCTCCTACCAAAAGTCTTAGTGCTCTGTCTTGGTATATTTTCTATAAGTGCATGCTTGGGCTTTTTGGATCCCACAATGTCTCTGTTTATCCTAGAGAAGGTAAGTCCTGTTAATGTGCAGGGAAGTCATGACTTGCTAAACAGTAAATAACTGGTTATAAATGCAGTTTAAATGTCCTAAACAAAATAAAGCCTTATTCAACTGTGCTGCTTTAATTAACTGCTAATAATATGATTTCCAAATATCTTGATTTCTGCAGTACTGACAAATCACACTTTCCATTGACACCATCTGTTGCCACTGGCTTTTGATAACTTCGAGGCCTTTAAAATTGTGCTTTTTCCACTTAATTGGCTTTCAGCTGCAGAGATCCTTCTCTGAACAGGGCATAGCAGCTGGTTTTGTAAACGGGGGACTTTTTCCTCCTTTCTGAAAGGAAATTCTGTAAAACTGCAACAGTTACCGACAGTGTTATATCTCTTGATAACAGACGTTTGTTGTCAGGGACGGGATATCTCACCTCTGCCTCATCTTACAGCAAGGCCAAAATTAAACCCATTGCAGCTATGTGGCCTGCCAGCTGACTTCTTCACTCACTCACTGAAAAGGCCAATGGCGTTTCATGTATTTATTTATTTATAATTTATGTATTTATTTGTTTCCTACTTAATTGTATTTATTTATTTATTTTCCCCATGGTTTTTAAGGTAATGTCTTTGAAGTAAACAGTTTTAAGGTTCTGTTCCTGGGTGAAAAGTAGCCATGCTCTCGGAGTGATTTATTTATGAATTGTTTTTCCCAGGGTTGTTACGCTCCTGCTTTTTGTCTGTCTAGTTCAGCACTTAAGAGCTCTCATCCAGGGTGGAGGAGAACTTGGTGTTAACCTCTTCCATCTGTGGAGATGGGAATGTACGGCTTTCACCACCCGGGAGGGATCTATACTTCTTCTACTGTAGAATATTGCACACTGAGGCAGCTCTTCTGCTTTCCCTCTGCTCTCTGCTGACAGATACTCCCCGTGAAAGGCCTGGAGCCTTCTTGACAAGTGTCCTAACCACTAAATTAGAGTTATTATCATGTGCTTGCATGTGGCAAGGAAATAGTGAATATTTATGTAGCCCATGCCACATGAAACATCTTGGAATTCCTTCTAACTGGTAATTAAAACACTCATTTGAGAGACTAGTGTTCTTTTGCTTCATTACAAGTTTTGTTTTAATTCAGAAATATGACTCTGCATCAGGAAAATGTAGACCTCGGGGCGTTTGCAAAAAGCCTCTTGCTCAATCTTATGAAAACCCTTTTTGGTTGAAAAGTTGTGTTTTATAGCACTGCTTACTTTTAAGATGCACTGATTAGCAGTGGATGATTACAGTATTTATGCTTTTCTAAGTGGAAATAAAACTGGATTGGAGCAGTAGAGACTAAATCCACCTAAATTTTGGTGTCTGAAGTGTCTGTTTCAAATGTGCCGGATATTAATGTCGGAATCCAGTGTGTTGGCACAGGGACATGGCACAGTGTTTCCTCCTGAGATTATTTAGGCTTTATCTGAGTACAGTTGTGTCAGGTTTTGTCACTCCATGCCTAGAACTATAAGTGAAGGAGAGAAATATAAGAAAATAAACATAAGAACTGGAGCGAGTTCTGCTGATGCCTTCAAATACTTGAAAAACCTCTGTATGGTAGCAGTAAAATACTTAAAATCACTCATTTCAGTATTTTGACCTAAAATGTAATTCTTGGATTGTTGTGTAGTGAATGTAGCATTTTCTTTTTTTTGTCTTCCTTCCCATAGTTCAAGCTCCCAGCTGGCTACGTGGGCTTGGTGTTCCTTGGTTTGGCACTCTCGTACTCCCTGTCTTCTCCCCTGCTGGGACTCGTCAGCGACAAACTGCCAGTGAGTGCTACCCTGCTTTTTGGGCACTCTGTGCATTTCGTTAAAACTGGAGAACTTCTCATATTAAAGCGGTGGACATAGGCCTGGTCCTGGAAAGGAATCTTCTTTCAGGACCTTTCATGGGTGCTAAATACTGCCAAGTTGAAGATCTCGTTTGCAAGGTCCAGGTAGCATCTAAAA
>JAOXNO010000024.1:63149844-63160055 GCA_028565335.1 Limnodromus scolopaceus
CAAGGCCAGGCTGGATGGGGCTTGGAGCAACCTGGTCTGGTGGGAGGTGTCCCTGCCCAGGGCAGGGGATTGGAACTGGATGATCTGGAACCCAAACCATTCTATGTTTCCGTGATTTATGTGGTTTCACACTAGTGTCTCATGGATTGTGAGCTGCTCCCAATAAATGCCTGAGAACTGCTAATGCTTTTGGCAAGAGGGCAAGTTAAGTTAAAATTGCATATGAAGGTAAAGTATGTGGTAAAATACGTATCACATCCATGACTAATTGACAAAGGAACCCTTTTAAAACAAATGGGTTTTGAATTAGACTTTAAAGAGTTGAATTAGAATTTAAAGAGAAATTCAATGTATAGAATTTGATTTGTTGAATAGATGATCTCTATGGTCCCTTCCAACTCTAAAAAATTCAGTGAAATTCAGTGAATATAGAGGAAAGGTCTTATTTTGCACTTGGAAAAGCTTTGATGCCAGAATATGCTGCTGCTTTCAGTTTTTTCCCACTATTTTGAATAGAACTGATTGTAAATTCTTAACACTAGTTTTTATTTGTTTTGTTGGTTGATTTGTTTGGTGGTTTTTTTTACCAATGCCATATTCAAAGAAAAGCACACATACTGTTTTTGTGGACAGCCAAGAACTAGTTTCTGAGCAGCTAATAACAGGAGAGGAGAGGTTAGTAGTCAAAGTCCAAACCTCTGAGTGATACAAACCCAGAAACTTTTAGTCTTAGTTTTTCACAATTAAGATAAGATAAAGTCTGAATCGCTAGAGCTTCTGTTCTGTAGAACGTGATCCATCGTTCAAACATTGTGTTCCAGCAGGGACAAGTTAACCTCTAGCCGAGCGCTGGACTTCAGTTCTTTGCAGCCATGGGATAAATGTGCAGCCATGGGATAAATGTTCAGCCACGGAACTACAGCTGTGGTCTGGCTGTTTCACCGCAGCTTTCGATAATGAGGTGCTTAGAGCGTGTTATTATATTTGTGAGGATGTAATTCCTCAATGGTCCCGAGTGGAAGATTCACAACGGGGAGAAGTGCAGGATGTTCAACTTTCTAATGAGATATAAATAGCTAAAATACAGAATCTTTCAGTCAATGTAGGTCTTTATCACAGTTCTTCAAACAGTTGTTTTTTGTGAAGGTGATCTGTGTGTCCCTCACTGTCCTAAATTAGGCTTTTCATTAGCACCTTGTGGGAATATAATGCCATCACAGCCTGGCCTGCCCTATTTCTTGGTGTGCTACCTATGTATCTTGCATGATGGTCCCCCTGTATGGCCCAGCCCACCTTGGACCTTTCACAGGATTACTGTGATGAGCTTGCCAAAGCTCATGCCCACCTTGCCAAACCAAATGCAGACCTTACAGAGGGCAATGTCTGCTCTCTTCTGCTCTGGTATGGGTGTTGCCAGTTTACAGCACATGGCGTATCACATCTTGAAGTGAATATCCCACTGCTGTTAATGCATGGATCGATGGGTCAAGGCCAGTGGTATGAAGTTCAACAAGGCCAAGTGTTGGGTCCTGCCCTTGGGCCACACCAACCCCATGCAGCGATACAAGCTTGGGGCAGAGTAGCTGGAGCTGCCTGGTGGAAAAGGACGTGGGAGTGTTGGTTGACACTCAGCTGAATATGAGCCAGCAGTGTGCCCAGGTGGCCAAGAAGGCCAACACCATCCTGGCCTGTGTCAGGAACAGTGTGGCCAGCAGGACTGGGGCAGTGATTGTCCCCCTGTACTGGGCACTGGTGAGGCCCCACCTCGAGGGCTGTGTTGAGTTTTGGGCCCCTCACCACAAAAAAGACATTGAGGGGCTGGAGCGGGTTCAGAGAAGGGCAACAGAGCTGGTGAGGGGTCTGGAGCACAAGTCTTGTGAGGAGAGGCTGAGGGAGCTGGGGGTGTTCAGCCTGGAGAGAAGGAGGCTGAGGGGAGACCTTCTTGCTCTCTCCAACTCCCTGAAAGAAGGTTGGGGTCAGCACCAAGGGGCATTGACAGGCAACCTGGGGGTGGCAATTTCCTCTGGACTCTGACAGGAAGGCTCCAGGACCTGCCCCAAGGTGCAGGAAGCAACCTGAGGGATTTCTGCAGCCACCCTCTGTATCTGCCTGTCCTGCCCTGACCACAGGATGGGAGGTGATGTCAGCATGCCCTCGGTGCTCCAGTGATGGACACCACTGACAGCATAGTTATTATTAGTGTTGTGTTGTTTTTTTTTTTTTTCTTTTCCCTAAAATACATCAGATTTGGTCCAGCTCCAGTGCAGGAGCGACTCAGCTGCATGGCCAGGAATAACTCCATCTATGTGGTGGCGAACATGGGGGACAAGAAGCCGTGTAACTCCAGTGACCCCAGCTGCCCCAGCGATGGCCGCTACCAGTACAACACCGACGTCGTCTTCGACCCAGAGGGGAAACTGGTGGCTCGTTACCACAAGGTAAAGTGGCCTTGGAAAGTTAGGAGCTTTTTTCCCCACTTCTTCCAAAATTTTCTTTATCTGGCAGGAGAATTAAATACCAGTCATAGTCCCAAGGCAGACTTTTTGCTTCTGTTTATAATTTGAAAGAATCTCTCTCTTTCTGTGAAGTGTTGACTCCAAATTTGCATTCGCTGTGATGTTTCTCAAAACAGATTATAAGGAAAAATGATTGCTCAGGTCCAATTTAGCGGCGTATGGCTTTGGTTGACTTCCATAGTTCATTAACTCCCTATTACTGGAAATTCTGCTGCCTGAGCAGCTTTAGTTTTCAGTGCCAGGTTTTCACCAGACTACCCCTTCACGTTCCAGGATTTAAAAATGTTCATCTGCATCTTGTCCTCCAAAAGTAGTCTGATTTAAGCAAGGCAGGCCCTTTCCTATCATTTGTTTTTCTGATGATGTTTCAGCACAGTTTTTGCGGAACAGGAATTATCTGGACAAAACAATGGATCTAAACAGATATGAGGTCATTGAGACATTTACACCCAATGAAAGCGTCTTCTCTCAGTTTCATGTGTCTATCTGCAAGGTTCATCAAAGTTGTTTGAGGGTCACATGCAGATAAATCTGCAGATGTGGTTGGACTTGAAGTCAGTTGTTTATTTAATGCACTTTGGCCCCAGTATTTCACCTGGTTCTTCAGAAACAATGCCAAGAGATTTCTTTTTGAGCAAACTGGGTGAAGGGGACGCATGGCCCAGGAGCTGAGTTGAAGGTCAAAGTAAAGCTGGACCTCTCTTCTGTCTCAGTGGCATGTGTATACTGTCCAGGCCACCTGGAGATTAAAGGGACTCTTTTAGTAAACGTGAATGCAAAAGAAGGAAAACGTTGGAAAGCTGAGACTGGTACAAACTTGGATTTTTCTGAGATCTGCCTTTCTCTCATCGCCATCACCTTTACTTTCTTCTCCACTCTGCAATCTCTCTGGCCTCTCTCACACCTCCCGCTGGTGCTGGGTGTTTCCAGTCCTTCTGTGCCTCTCTACACAACGGTCACCAGTCCTCTCTCTTGGCACCAGACCCTCCCTGCTCCTCATCGTTATTATTTCTCTTCTGCATGTCTTTTGGATCATCAGAATGATAAACTAGAGGGGGTTATTCTTACGGGATTTGAGGGTGGCTGACACCAACAGAGCTGCAGATAGTTGGTTGCTTTCCCAGCTAGATGTGTCTCCCCATATCCACCTTTTGGGCATTATGGTGATCGTATAATTTTAGCCTGACTTCCTGGATGTGAAGGCTTCGAACACAGGTTAACAAAATTTCTCTTGTCATTCTGAAAAATTTTAGGGAATGGCTCCAGCATGTTGCAGTAGGTGCCTTCAACTGGTTTCTCCTTTTTTTCCTTCCCCTACAGTATAATCTCTTTATGTCGGAAACTCAGTTTAATTACCCGAAAGAGCCGGAAGCCGTCACCTTTGAGACGCCCTTTGGGAAGTTTGGCATTTTCACCTGCTTCGACATCCTTTTCCGTGAGCCTGCCGTGGTCCTGGTGAGCGAGCTGCAGGTGGACACCGTGCTCTTCCCGACGGCTTGGATGAACGTCCTGCCCTTCCTGACGGCGGTTGAGTTTCACTCTGCCTGGGCCATGGGCATGGGCGTCAACTTCTTGGCTGCCAATACACACCGTACCAGCATGTCTATGACAGGTAATTCGTTCTCACTCTGCATGAGAAATCTTCATAGCCGTGAATATTTATTCCCTGTCCTGTAAGGTGAATTTTGCAGAGGGGATATCATGTATTTCTTTGGAAGGTGAAGAGTCTAGTCACCAAATTTTAAAGCTGGCAACCCCCATTTCTACTGATGCCATACAAAGCACAGCAAAACTCGTGGTGTTTTCTTTTCTTCTCCCTGGCTTCTTAGGATTTTTCTTTCTTTCTTTTTCAACCTCTAAAGAAGTAGCAAATTACTGCCCCTTCTGAGTAGAAACTTCTGAAACTTAGATTCTTTTCCTCTCCGCCTCTAAAGTCTACAACTGAATGCCAAATAATGAATATACTTGTAAACCCCAGGCGTGGCTCCATTTATTCTGGCCAAATGAAAGACTTACGTGTAGCTGTATTTAACGCAGTTGTGGAAAAGGGTTGAAAAGAAATTTTCAGACCTGTTGCAGTAACACTGCTAAAAATTCTGTATTTTGGATGGTCTCAATCGGTAGATGGTCTTTTTATATGAATTAGCGAAGAATAAAGGAATTCTCAAGCAACTCTGTCACATGCAGGAGAAAAGAGAACTGGGGAAGCCATAAATACAACCATAACATAACATCCTCTGTCTTTGGCTACACTGAGCAGAGCTCACCCAGAGAAACAGATGTTAATCTTTGCCAAAGCATGAGCTCTGTGTACTGAATTGCTAGTGGTCACCTTTGGATGAGACTGAAATTTCTGTAATATGTATAAAATAGAGGATAAGCTTGCTGCAGGGACAATTAAAGGACAATATGAAATTTTCTATTCTTTTTGGCCTGACTATTGTGCTGTCCTCAGGGAGCGGTATTTACGCACCAGACGGAGCCAGAACATACTACTACAATATGGAAACTGAGGATGGTCGCCTCCTCGTTGCTGAACTCAATTCACACCCTCGCCTTTCTCCTGCCTCCCCACCTGCTGTCAACTGGAGCTCGTATGCTTGGAGTGGCCCAAGATCCTCACCAAATGACCATGATTTCGAAGGACTCATCTTCTACGACCGGTTCACTTTCACGGAGCTCACTAAGCCTGAGGGGACTGTCACCGTTTGCCAGAAGGACCTCTGCTGTCACTTGAGCTACAAGATGGCAGGGAAAGGAGAAGACGAAGTTTATGTGCTGGGTGCTTTTGATGGGCTTCATGTAGTTGAAGGCCAATACTATCTGCAGGTAATGGTTCTTGGTCGGGGGGACACATGGACTACTTATTTTAGGAAATCTCTTGTGGGGGGAAAAAGACAATGACTTTCTTTTATACTGGAGCACAGATATCCTGTTTGTCAGCAATGGGAAGTAGTTGCTAAAATACCCAAGCCTGCTTACTTTTAAATCCAACAAATGCAGTGCAGAGGCCTCTACACCTCTCTTAAGTTCCCAGAGTGCTCTCACTGTTAATTTAAGCATGCAATATTGGCTAAATTTAGGTTCTCTTTTGTGACTGTCTGTCTCCAGTAAGTGTTCCGAATCTCCTCTGTAATCTTCATCAAAAGGTTGCTGTTAAAAAATCAGTCAATTGTTTCTATCTTTATGAGGCGCTCTGGTAATTTAGATTCACAGAGATGCTAATTTTTCATCATGACTCAAATTATAGCAGTGAAGTTTACTGAAATGGCATACGACTTTTACTGGAAATGTCTACTCTTCCTATCTTTTAATCAAACGTTTGGGAAGACAGTGAGTTTCATCCTGGTTGAATTTGCTTAAAGCCACATTAGAAAACCTTCTTTGCCTTCATAATTAAGTTATTGTGCCAGCAGATTATTCTTTTTTCAGTTAGCTACTTCTGTCTGTCAACACGGCCGTTGCATGCCAGCTGGTACAGATTCCAGGATATGAGGGGAGGTCTTGGCCAGCAAACAGCTCGTCTAATACATTTAAGAAGGGAGCTTGAATAAACTCAGCGAGCTTGCTTGGAAAATTTATTTCAGGGATTGTGCCAGATGGCCTCTATCAGCACTGAATTTTCTAGAGAAGACAGGAATTTCTGCTCTTCATTTTTCCTTTCAGTATTTTTTCGTTTCCTCAGAACATACTGAGATAATCTGACACTTTATTTCTCTGCTTATTTGCATTTCAACATGAAAACATATTTGTTGATGAGCGATGCTTCTGATGTTTGCAAATACACTTCTTTTGTCCCATGGTATCTGCCACAAATAGACAAACTCCTCCATCACCTGTCAGCAAAACCAGCCAAAATCCTTTGAATTTTCATGGGAGTGCTAGCACTATTTCATATTTCTTTATGGTGTCCATAAACATTTATCAGCTGTGACCTGGAGAATTAACTCTATGGACAAAACATCCCCATTCCTAATTTCCTCTGTGTGCTGCAACTACAGACTCAAAACTGTAAGAGAGGATGCTGACTTTAGGGCTACAAAGATGATGAGGGGCCTAGAACATCTTTCTGATGAGAAAAGGCTGAGGGACTTGGGTCTTTTTAGTCTGGAGCAAAGACTGGGGGGGATCTGATCAACGCCTATAAATACTTAAAGGGTGGGTGTCAGGAGGATGGGGCCAGTCTTTTTTCAGTGGTGCCCAGGGACAGGACAAGAGGGAACGGGCACAAACTTGAATGTAGGAAGTTCCATCTAAAGATGAGGAGGAACTTCTTTCCTGTGAGGGTGGCAGAGCCCTGGAAACCCGCCTGGACACGTTCCTGTGCAGCCTGCTCTGGGTGGACCTGCTCTGGCAGGGGGTTGGACTAGATGATCTCCGGAGATCCCTTCCAGCCCCATACCATTTTGTGATTCTGTGATTTTGCGACTTCATCACCTTGCTATATATTCGCCAGGAGCTGAATGAAGAACATCAAATTCAGAGTTCTCATGGACTACCAAGCCATCTAATGAATTGTCATTAGCAACATGTACAAATATCAGTAATAAGACCTGTGTGTACAGTTGCACAACGTACCCATGAGTAGGACTTTGTTTCATTTGCCTAAAATTTCCATTCCCAACTCATCTTACTGAAACATGGGAAAGGAATCTTCAGACAAGAGAACTGGCAATTGGAAGAATTAGTGGAAGCAACAGGATTTGCCTCCGGGGCTGAAATCATAGAATCATAGAATTACCGGGTTTCAAAGGGACCTTTCAGATCATCAAGTCCAACTGTCAACCTAGCACTGACAAAAGCCATCACTGGCAGAAAGTCAGTTATTTCAGAATATGTCAGAAACAGGTTGTTTCTAACTACTGAGGCAACGGCAGGTTCTGGAATACCCCCAATCAGGTCAAGGGGTAAAAAAATAAATTACAACTGAAAAGGAGTTGCTTAAAGATATTACGAAAGAGATCGTGTGACGCTCACCTGCTCCGACACACTTGGATGACACAAGCCTTTCCTACCAGAGTGTTTCCGTCTCGCTAAACGTGGTGTTGTCTCCTCCCTGCAGATATGCACGCTGCTCAAGTGCAAGAGCCCGGACCTGGAGACGTGCGGGCAGCCGGTGGAGACGGCTCGGACCGAGTTTGAGATGTTCTCCCTCAGCGGCACATTCGGCACCAACTACGTCTTTCCTGAGGTCTTGTACAGCGGGGTGCAGCTGGCCCCCGGGGAGTTTGAGGTAATGGGGCACCCGGGAGCGGTGTCATGCTGGGTTCTCTGCGGGACAGTAATGGAATAAACTGTCTAAGCAGCCAAAGTGAACTTGCTCATAGTGAGTAGACCAATTAAATAATGAAGTCACTGGTTTCAGTAAGAGATACGGTCTGATGATGTGCTTTCTTCCTGTTACGTCACATCTTTCTGAGCTCTCAGCCTGTTGGTATGAGTACTCCTCTCCTCATCTCCTTCTCTTACCTTCTTCAATCAGGTATTGAACGATGGGCGCTTGGTGAGTAAGACGAGACCAACAAAACCAGTCGTCACTGTGACGCTTTTTGGACGGTGGTATGAAAAGGATCATCTGAAACAAGACCCACAACCGCCATCCTTCCCATGATATTACCACAACTGAACCTGTGCACCATTCATCTTACGTCCAAGTGAGATACAGCATCCTCTGCTACAACAATCCCAACTGTATTTCCTGTTTCCAGTTGCACAAACTTCTTATCAATGTGCTTTGTTTCCTAATAATGCAGCAGTATTATTTTATTGCTACCATTTATTGAGAAGTATCTATTTCTATATCATAGGATTACTAATCTTTTATTAGTGCAAAAGAGCAGTTGTGTTTATTTCTCTGTTTTCTGGATTTTTATTTTTCTGGCCCTCAGAAGATCTGCATTGTGGGGCAGAGGATCCATTCTTATTAACATAGCATTGCACATTTTAAATAAAAGAGTGAAAAATGTGATTCATAGCAGCTCTAGACAAAAAAACTCAGTAATGCTTTGTCTCCGATATACAACTACTTCTGCTGACTTATGCAAGTCTGCTCTTTTACCCCACTTACACTTTTTTCCTTTTCCCCCTATTTGTGTTGCTTTGGGTTTGATGCCTTTATGCCATCGCTGCACGTTGCTTGGCACGTGGCAGCACAGAGTCCTAGAGGCTGAGCAAGAAGAGCCAACCCTGAAACAAAACCTCCCACCGCTTCTTGGTCAGAGCTCAATGCAAATCATCATTTCTTTGAAATCTCTCTGTTGAACCAAAACTTGGAACCGAAACCTCAAAATATTCTGCTCGCCAGTTCTGAGCAACACCCCTGGATGCACTGGATGCTCTTCATGGGATCATAGAATGGTTTGGGTTGGAAGGGACCTTGAAGATCATCTTGTTCCAACCCCCCAGCCATGAGCTGGAATTGTTTGCATCCAGTAAAGAGGTCACCAAGTGACCTGGTGTCATGGCAACTCCTTCCTCCCTTCTCTATGTCTTTCTGGTCATCTAACACCAACACATGTGAAATAAGCCTTATCTTTTCCGCCTTCCTGATAATGCTGGGTAGTGCTGCCCTGAAAATTCATTTACTGTAGGAATGAGGTGGTTTAGATTTCTACTTAAGACTAGTTACTGCTGGTGAGAAGTCACAGTTCACATCTTCTCATCACAAGAAGCTTCTTCTTCCCCCTCAGTGACCTGTGCTTCATTGCTGCTGCTGGAACCGTGGGACCTTCCTTCAGCCCGTAAAGATGTGTATGTTCTGTGGCCGTGTCTTTAGGAGCGGTCAAATTCCTCCTTCCTTTTCCCCATGCTGTTCCTGGTCTCAGCATGGTGCTCTCAAGGTTCTCAGTCCCTTATACTTCACTTACAGAGCTGGTGAGAAGTTGGGAGCTCAAATACTACCCCAACTCCAGCAGTGGTTGTCACTGCTCTGCACCGTGTGACCTCTTCTGTTTTCAAATGTAAATAGAAACTCACGTGTGACATAACGTAGTGTCATGCTCAACATAATGACATGTTTATCAAAAGCCCCGGATGATGTGTTCTGACTCATGGAAGCTCAACATCGCTGCTGCCAGAGCCACGCTCTCTTTAAAACCTTGTTGGCTGTTGGAGTCGGTTACAGCAAAGGGATTATCCAGTGCGAGCTTCTTCCCACGGGTGCAAACTCAGTGCAGACACCGTGCTTGTCCCCCAGGAACGTGGTGGGTGACACTGCAACTCTCTCCCAGGGAAAGTATCTGGATTTAAAGGAGGTTACGGCACTCCAGACAGTCTCACCTTGCAGTGCAGAAGGTGTCTGGCAGCAGTGTGTGGCCGGTCTCGGAGCTGAGAGGTGGGTCCTTTAGGTTTGTTCGCTGCTGATACCAGTCTTCTGACTAAAGGAACGTGTGTGCAAGTAGCATGTGATCCCAGCCCTGAATCTGGTGAGTATCTTGAATTCAGGATTTCGTTCTGATCTATCATTGTCTGGTTTAGCAGGTCAAGGGAGGTGAGACTACCCCTCTACTTTGCTCTGGTGAGACCCCACCTGGAGTACTGTGTCCAGCTCTGGAGTCCTCGGCACAGGAAGGACATGGACCTGTTGGAATGCGGCCAGAAGAGGCCATGAAGATGCTCTGAGGGCTGGAGCACCTCTGCTGTGAGGACAGGCTGAGAGAGTTGGGGGTGTTCAGCCTGGAGAAGAGAAGGCTCTGG
>JAOXNO010000024.1:63201518-63212845 GCA_028565335.1 Limnodromus scolopaceus
GATTTCCCCTACTTCGCAGTAATGATAAAAGACTTGTAGATGTTACGCCAACTTCTTCAGAGGCAATCCCTGCTCCCTACCACATGGGAGAGCAAAAGGCTGCCCGACAGGCTCTGTGGCTGCAAGACACGTGAGGAAAGAGTTGAGGTTTAGGTTGTAAGCCCATCACCTTCTCCTGCTCTTTTATTCTATTTAGGGATCCCAAATGGACTCGTTTGGAAGCTGTGAGGAAAAATTTCACGGCAAAGGGGCACTGATGATGGCCCTCTTAGAAAGTCCATCATCCTTTGAAAGTGTTTTGTTCTATTTTAAGGAACTCAGGCTCAGAAGTTACTTAGAGGAATTTAGGTCTTAGAGTTACGTGCAGCAGTTTGAATTAAAAAAGATATTGGCTATCAAATAGCACAATTATCATTCTATTTTTTTGTGTGTGTTTTCCCGTGCATAGAACATTCAACAAATGTTCAGTTTGAGCCTATATCCAACAATGTTCTCTGAAGAAGAAAGGGAAAAGAGAAGGAACGTCTTGAGTATGATTGGCAATTTTGATTTTACGATAGCATTCTTAGAGTTGATAGATGTTAAAAAGTTCTTCTTGTTTCAAACTATGAAGACCTATGTTGTCACTACCCGAGCCTTCTCTTAATCCAGATGAGATGGGAGGGGAAAAAATGCCAAGTGATTCCAACAAGATTCCACATGCAGGGAGAGCGGTGATGGGTTTGTTCCATGTTGTCCCCTTTGGGGTTGGTGATAATCACTTCAGAAGCATCACGATAGCTGGATGGGGTAAGGATTTTGACAAGGACACAATTTTACATGGAATCTGAAAGACAGGTTTGGATGAAGATGACACTTTATTGCATATAACAAACAGGAAGAATGAAAACTAACAAAAATGCCAGAGCACCAAGGACAAAAAACCTTACACCTGATATTGTTCATATCAAGAGATCTCCAAAAGCCTCTGACAATCTTAATGTAGACGATAATTTATTAAATTGTGGGAATAAAAAAAAAAAGCAGAAAAGAATCTCTCTGAAGTTTTATGGCAAGTCTCCAGCAAAGCATAGTGCTTCATAGAATTATGCCCAGTTTATACATTTTTTGTTGAAATAAAACTGGAAAAAAAAAAAGCATTCTTGCTCTTGTAGGAGTTTTTAAATCTCTACAGTAATAGCTGCTACTCGTGTCCTGACATAAACCAGAATGATACAGAAACTGGTGCCAACTTTAGCTCTTTCTTGTATTAAAAATTCAGTCTAAAAACTTGCCTCGGCCTTGTCCCAACAGTGTCTCTGCTGGGTCTCTGCTGGGTACAGATTATCTCAAAACTATCAAGAGAGAGGGGAGCAGGGCAGCAGGAAACTTTTTAGACAAAGAAACTCAAGGTAGGGAAGATGAAGGATGGCGGTCATATTGCAGAGCTCGTAAAAAACTAATTGCAGGTCATAGTAGAAGAGGCCAAACTCTGAGAGACGTACCATCGCAGTCCCTTCAGGAGCTGGTGTGTGGTTGCCCTGACTGAGCAGGAGATGAGAGTGGAGGATACAAGCACTGGGAAAACTTTCTCTGAGAAGTGAGAAGCTTGTTTTAAAACTCCATATCCTGTCTAGGATGAAAAATCGAGGACTTATCCTGAGTGCTATTTGTCTCTATAAGGTCCATGTTAAAACAGACCATTCCACTGCATCAAAGAAATATCACAAAATAGTCCAGGAGGCCTCCATGGGGTGAGGGTCACTGGTGCCACAGGCTGAGGAGGAACACCTGAAGAAAGAAAATCTACAGACACCCATCTTCAGCAGCTGAGCGCTTGTGCATTTAAACTTCTTAGAAAATGGCAAGTTTTGCCAAATACACAACAATCCCTCTATGGCCCTAAGGTATATTAGTCATCCACAGGGACTCTCTCTCCATCTGCTTTATACGACGCCTCACGCTTTCCGCTCGGGCAACAGCCATGTACTCAGAAAAGGATTTCAGTGCACTGCGGCACGGCTCCCGCTCCAGGAAAAGAGGTATTTCACTGTAAGTATCCCTGATTTAAAAGTTTATGGAAACACGATGAAGAGATTTGCTACTGTGTTTTGTTGTTGCTGGGAAGGGTGGGAAAGGTGGGAACAATTTCCAGCTATCCTACCAGTCGTTTCAAGAAGAAAAAATACATATAGAAAATTGTCATGTATTTAACTGTATCTGTCTTTCTGTAAAATATCATACCCTTCAGTTATCCGATTTATCAAAGATTACCGGAATAACCCGTTATAATCCTTTAATATATTTCTTACAGTTCCAATTGCAAATTAAATAACTTAAATAGCAATTTCACAAGAAAAATTAAGTAGCAATCTTTAGAGCATATAAAACTACGTCTGTTTGCCTTGCTGAGTATTTACTTTATCAACATAACGGGTATCCATATATATCCCCGCAGCCAGAACGCTATAAAAGGAGCAACTTGCCCTGAGGGGGCACCAGATATTATTTGTTTCCTAATAATCACTTCACAGCTTCTACTTAATAAAAAGAATCGTAACTAAATTAGAGCTTCGTTTCCAGGGAAGGTGAAGAGAACCAGTGTGCCATTATACCAGAGTCAGCTTTCAAATCCCTTAAGGAGCTTTGGGATTTGGTGCCTGTTACTCAGCACCGGTTTCCCTTCGAAGGCAGACCTTCTGGTTATTTTCATCTGGATTTGCTGCATTTCCTGTGCTACTCGCCGTACTGGCTGAAAGAAAACGCAAAATAGAAAAAAACGATGCTACAAAAATTGAACACGCTGATCTGAACACATAGAACAGGCTCATTTTTTTTCGCTTGAAAAACAGAAACTCTCCCACAGCTTTAATAAAAGTATTTGATGAAAAGACGTCTCTCCTTCCAACCTGCCTTTTTATGACTTTTTTTTTTCCAGGTGAGTCATTTGGCACCTCTGCTGGAAAGCGGATCCTTTCCCAGGCTGGTGGTGGCAGAGCCGGGGGGGGTGGGCAGTGGGACCTGGGCAGGCTGGCATGAGTTCAGCCCAGGGCACCAATGCCCAGGTGAGGACACTTGTCACCTTCTGCTACGAGGCCAACAACTCCTGCTACAGGACCTCACACCCCTTCGGGGTCCAGCTGGCCATTTATCTGGCCTGTGCCTTGGGCATGCTGGTCACGGTGGTGGGGAACCTGCTTGTCATCATTGTTGTTTCCCATTTCAAAGCTCTGCACACCCCCACCAACCTCCTGCTCCTCTCCCTCGCCTTTGCCGACCTCCTCCTGGGGCTGACCGTGCTGCCTTTTAGCACCATCCGGTCCGTAGAAAGCTGCTGGTATTTCGGAGATGACTTCTGTAGGTTGCACACCTTTCTGGACACCTTCTTTTGCTTGACCTCCATCTTTCACCTGTGTTTCATTTCCATTGATCGGCACTGTGCCATCTGCCACCCTCTGCTCTACCCCACCAAGTTCACCCTGAGAGTGGCCTGTCTTTACATCGGGGTGGGGTGGTCGGTCCCTATGGCTTATACCTCCCTCTTCCTCTACGCCAAAGCCATCGAAGAAGGCCTGGGCCTTTTTTTGCAAGAGGTACCCTGCATCGGTAGTTGTCAGCTGCTCTTCAACAAGCTCTGGGGGTGGTTGAACTTCCCGGTGTTCTTCTTCCCTTGCCTCATAATGATAGTTTTGTATGTAAAGATATTTACCGTGGCTAAAAGGCAAGCCAGGCTGATAAACAACACAAACAGGAGTATTGGGGCTCAGCTACACGTAGGAGCATCCAAGAGGGAAAGGAAAGCAGCAAAGACCCTCGGGGTTGCTGTAGGAGTCTACCTCCTGTGCTGGCTGCCCTTCACTATCGACACTATGGTAGACAGCCTTCTGGATTTCTTTACCCCCCCAGTTTTGTTTGACATCCTGATCTGGTTCGCTTACTTCAATTCTGCCTGCAACCCCTTGATCTATGTGTTTTCCTACCGTTGGTTCAGGAAAGCTGTGAAACTAGTCTTAACTCGTGGGATCTTTTGTTCCAGGACATCTACGGTAGACTTGTACCAGGAATGACCGGAGCCTTCATGTGCACTGTAGAAAATATTGTAGGCTCTGTCACAGCATTTCTCATGAACTTTCTTCAACATTCACTTAGCTAGTATTTCTCTTTTTATTTTCTGTTTTTCCTAAAACAGATGGCTTGGGCAGATCCCAGGTTTGTATTGACATGCCGTTGTGTGACTCACCTGCCACAACGTTTGTCCCAGCACACGCGCCTAATTAAAGTCTTGTGTTTGTTATTTGATGCTGACAAGCGTTTGAAAATTGGCTGTAATCAGCTATAAAGAGGAGCCTGCCCGTACTATTCCTCGGGCGTAATAAAATGGTTGCTGCCTGTTTCTGAAGAGACTTTCTTCCCAGGCAATTGTCTTATTTTTGTACAAAGCAAGTGGTGATGACTTACAAAGTTATCCAGGGTGTATGTGAGGGTGGTGAGGCACTGGCCCAGGTTGCCCAGAGAAGCTGTGGCTGCCCCATCCCTGGAGGTGTTCAAGGCCAGGCTGGATGGGGCTTGGAGCAACCTGGTCTGGTGGGAGGTGTCCCTGCCCAGGGCAGGGGGGTTGGAACTGGATGATCTTGAAGGTGCCTTCCAACCCAAACCATTCTGTGATTCTATGTCAGTTTTTAAACCCAGAAAGCCATAAGGATGCAACTACAGCTGAGAACAAACATCTGCCTAAGCTGGTGGCCAACAGCAGAGGAGAGAGCCAGGTTATACTAATATTTTTTACATTATTATATTATTCTAGCCTATATGGACGTGGCCCTGAGACAAAGGCTACATATGGGAGATACAATCCTGAATTCCTCAGTAGTGTCCATTGAAACCTGGGTGGAAGAAGGGGGTAGAAGGTACTCCAACTCCAGATACCATAGGTCTTACGATGTTTTGCGTTTTGTTCTTTTAATTTCTTTTCCCGACAATCCTAAAACTCTGCATATTCTTTCGTTTGCTTGTTTCCAAAGAAAGGAGTAGGTCTGGATAGGTCTTCTTACAGACATAACGTAGGCTTATATCCCTGGGCTGAGCAAAAAATGTCAGCATAGGTTTTCAGTTTTCTTTGGCCACATTTATGTGCCTTCACGAGGCCAATTTTAAAACTGTAGATGCTGATAAGTTGGGATCTGGGTTCAGCAGCAAACTGTATGGTAAAATTTTGTACTATTGGTAAGGAAGTTATTTTCTACCTCACTGGTATGAACTTTTTATCAGAAAAAGCTAAATTGTATTAAGCAGTAGCAACTCTTCTATAAAAAAATTAACAAGCAGCTAAATAACAACTCCGATATTTTTGTCTTCTTCTGTTAATGGTATGTAAAACTATTATTAAGTTTGAAGGTTGCTCAGATTTTTAGTGCCTTCTAAAAGAAGCTGTTCTGTCCTAAGTCCGCATATTTTCTGAGTGACCAACACTAAAAGAATCAACAGCTACAGACGATGTGTAACTGATAGTAAGAAACCAGCAGATGCCCCATAACCCGATGAAAAGTGGTCGATTTTTCACTAAACGCTGGAGGCAAATGAATCTACACGTGTAAGAACAAAAGAAAGGGATTACGCAGCAGATATTCTGCAGGAAAATGGTGCGATGCAGTGATTGTTGCAGCCTCTGTGCCTTTCAATATTTGCAATAAACTAAATGGTAAAACTCTTTTCCTTCTTTTTTATCTCATCCCTATGGTTTTTGCACGGCAGGAAGAGCTTCCTCTACTAGTATGAGTGAGCTGCAGCTTTGGGGTGTCGTAATCGGTTCTGACACCCGTTTACCTCAAAACCTTTTTAGTTTTGTCCATAATCTTAAGACCCCAGTCAGGAAAAAACATTGGTATTCAAAATATTTAAAGCTAAAGCATATGTCTGCAGGAAGGAGAAGAGAAAGGGGGCTTATGTGCTATTTTCAGGGATGTCCTGAATAGAGAGTGACCATAAAATGTTGGTATCTTTAAACTGAGACATTTATGAAGCCTTATGCCTGGGGCTGGAGTGTCATTTAATCTCACTTCATTCTCCCAGCTCCTGATACATCCCCAGTTTCCTCTATTGATCTTCATTGTTTCTTAGGACAGAAGCCAAGGCTTCCTCTACTGTTCCTCTGCCTACTGCCGCTGCAGCAGAAGGTAAAACCCTGACCCCTACTGCACACAGCTGTAGACGTTCTACAATAACGCCACCAAAGCCAGGGACGGGGCTGAAGAGGGAAAAGCAGAAGCAGAATCTTAGAAAAATTCAGGTGCCAAATTACCATAGAAACATATATAGGAAAGCCGTGGTACTTCTTGAAAGACCTGGGCTGCGGGACGAGTTTCAAGATTAAGACTCTTAAATTTAATGCGTATGGGTAGGTGTTTTTAATTACGGTAAATGTCTGAGCACTGATTATAGCTACAGCCAGTCCGGCTGTTTAAACTCAGGCTGTAGTCAGTGAATATTTAGGATATGAATCATTGGTTCAGTGCCGCCTAAGGTGTCTTAGGGAACCTGAGATATCTACACACAGCACCAGTGAAGCAGCAGCTGAGAACCAGGTGGGACACATCTGGACACCTAAAATGCCCATCTGTGGGGCATCGAGCTTCAGTGAGGCATATAATAGAGGTTTAGACGTTTAGCTGTGCAGAAATCTGCAGGTCACAGAGTCATGTCCTAGGGGGTATCGTAACCTCTTTCATTGACACTTTTTGCTCTGAATTCACTGCAGCCCAAGAAACTGGGAAAGTTTCCACTGAGTTTCTAGTTGGTTTTCGAGACGTTTTCTACCAGTTCTCAACAGAAGGCAGAAGGTATACGCCATGAATGTATCCAATTGACCACTTCTTTTTTGAGTCCCAGTGCATAATCTGTCGTTAGAGATTTCTTTCCTCCTATAGAGTTGGATGAGCCATATTCCCTCGATGGGGCACTGTCTGTGCCACATTAGAAGGACTATACAATTTAGATTAGATAATTTAGATTTAGATGAGATACTAGGAAGAAATTCTTTGCTGTGAGGGTGGTGAGACCCTAGCCCAGGTTGCCCAGAGAAGCTGTGGCTGCCCCACCCCTGGAGGGGTTCAAGGCCAGGCTGGATGGGGCTTTGAGCAACCTGGTCTGGTGGGAGGTGTCCCTGCCCAGGGCAGGGGGTTGGAACTTGATGGTCTTTAAGGTCCCTTAGAACCCGAACCATTCTATGATTCTGGGGTTCTATGGTTCTACAATAACATCTGGTGATTGCTGATAGATCTCCTTTTTGGCTCAACAGCAGGTTGGAATGATGGAGAGAGGAAAAGCAGAATCCAGGCTACTGATATGGAGGGTGACAGCGGCAGAACAAACAAGCGAGAAGGAAAAGTCGCTCAAACTCTGGGACAGTAGCCACAATCGCTTTCCCGATTTTCTGACACTGCATTTCACAGCTATCATTAAGTGCTGCTTTCCTCATCTTTGTAACCCCCCCCCATCCCTTTGCCTTTGACGTCTGTTCACTTTGCACAGCCAAATCCTGCCAGGATCCCTTTGTGTGTTTATCTTCCTCCATGGTTTCAAAAAGCAATGAAGGTAATTACGAATTGGAAAATGATGACGATGATGATGAGCTGTAAAATGATGGAGATTAATTGCTCAACAATGACCTCATTTTCAAAATGACAATCTGTTGGATTCTATCAGAGCTGGCTGATGACCTCAAAGTCCACACATTTTATCTTAATATATTTCCTTCCATAGATTTGTACTTCTTTTTCTGAACAAAACATCGCCATTTAGTTTTATGGCCCTTATAACTCCTCATCATTTTAAAATGGTTTGGCTGAAGTTAGAAAGATTATACATTTGCAGGTGCTTCTTAATTAAAGACTGGGCTTTGAAATGATAATGTCGGCTTGTTTCACTAGTGGAGAGGAAATTATATTATGGTCTTTGAAAATTAAACAGAAAGGCAAAGGCAAAGAAAAATTTGAAAATAAGTTGCTAGTAAACTTCATTTTCTTTTTTTTTGTTTGTTTTTTAGGAAACATTATCAACATTGGGAACAGATTTTTTTCTCTGTTTATTCAAAATCTGTGTCATCTCGTTAATTACTACTGCTGAATAGCAAGTACTAGCCTAAATGACATGCCAATAGTCCATACGTTTTTCTTAAACAAATAGGTTTTACATGGCATTCTGCAATATAATTAACCCATAAGCTCATTCAGGCTGGAAACTGTCATCCATCATAATTTTGTACAGCATTGATTGTAATAAGAAGGTAATCTCATTTCAGGTTCTGGACCGGATATTTTAATTGAATTAGCAAATGGAGATGACGACAACAGTAACAGGAATTCATCCGGCTGGTGGAACGCATCAGTAACAACTGCCTGGGAAGATCTGCCAGGCGGTTTGCCATCGGTACCAACTCCTGGCAGCATCGTCCTTCCTATCTACAGTTAGAGGCGCACAAGTGAAATGCAACAGGGGAGAATTAAATTTGCCCATAAGGTAAATTACACACCACTTAGGCAGCGCTCACGCCTTGGAAAGAGGACACTCATCAGGAATACGAGGCCAGGGATGGGCTGCTTCCCCTTCATTTCATCATGCACTTCTGAGTCCTCAGCACAGGAAGGACATGGGCCTGTTGGAATGGGTCCAGAGGAGCCCACAAAGATACTCTGAGTGCTGTAGCCCCTCTGCTGTGAGGACAGGCTGAGAGAGTTGGGGGTGATCAGCCTGGAGAGGAGAAGGCTCCAGGGAGAACTCAGAGCCCCTTCCAGTCCCTAAAGGGGCCACAGAGGAGATGGGGAGGGACTCCTTATCAGGGAGTGTAGTGACAGGATGAGGGGGAATGGTTTTAAATTGAAAGAGAGGAAATTTAGATGAGATATTAGGAAGAAATTCTTTGCTGTGAGGTTGGTGAGACACTGGAACAGGTTGCCCAGAGAAGCAGTGGCTGCCCCATCCCTGGAGGGGTTCAAGGCGAGGCTGGATGGGGCTTGGAGCAACCTGGTCTGGTGGGAGGTGTCCCTGGGGTGGAGGGGTGGTAAGGAAGGGGAGAAAAAAAAAGAGAAGACCATGACGTCTATATAGTCATTACCATCCTGGTAGGGCTCTGGGGAGTGAAGGCAACAGAGATGTGGGAAGACCTGATCTCCTCCTGGCCCAGCCACTGGAGGAGAAGCATCAGGTGGGCCTCGAGGCTGCCTCCATAGCAGCTGAGGCACTTCTGTATCCTCTCCAGTTCTTCAAAGGGAAAATTACAGGACCAGATGCTCCCCAGATCCTCGAGGCTGTAGCCAAACACCCCCAACTGTCTCAGCCTGTCTTCACAGCAGAGGTGCTCCAGCCCTCGGGTCATCTTCACGGCCTTCTCTGGGCCCGTTCCAACAGGGTTGGAACTTGTTAGGTTGGTAGCCCCAGAGCTGGATGCAGTGCTCCAGGTGGGGTCTCACCATAGCGGAGCAGAGGGGCAGAATCTCCTCCCTCAATCTGCTTCTTTTTAAAAAAAAAAAAAAAAAATAGAAAAAGAATCACATGGGGTTGGAAGGGACCTCTGGAGATCATCTAGTCCAACCCCCTGCCAGAGCAGGGCCACCCAGAGCAGGTCCCACAGGAACATGTCCAGGTGGGTTTGGAATGTCTCCAGAGAAGGAGACTCCACCACCTCTCTGGGCAGCCTCTTCCAGAGCTCTGCCACCGTCACAGGAAAGAAGTTCCTCCTCATGTTTAGATGGAACTTCTTATGTTCAAGTTTGTGCCCCTTCCCTCTTGTCCTGTCACTGGGCACCCTTGAAAAAAGACTGGCCCCATCCTCCTGACACCCACCCTTTAAGTGTTTGTAGGTGTTGATCAGATCCCCCCTCAGCCTTCTCTGCTCCAGACCAAAAAGACCCAAGTCCCTCAGCCTTTCCTCATAAGAGAGATGCTCCAGGCCCCTCATAATCTTTGTGGCCCTTTGCTGTACCCTCTCCAGCAGTTCCCTGTCCTTCTGGAACTGGGGAGCCCAGAATTGGAACTTTTGATGGAGCCCAGGGTACAATTGGCCTTCAGGGCTGTGAGCATGCATTGCCGTGAATCTCATCTAAAGGCACCTTTAAATATAATTTTCCCACTCATTCTCTTCTAAGCATCCAGCTTTGAGACGAAATGACCCAAAACGAAGGCAGTGCTTCAAAGCAGAATATTACTGTGGTAACATCGTATTTTTCACTGTAACATCGTTTCCTCACTCGTGTTTTCCCCATAATTCCTCATGCAACAGCATCTTTTCCTTAAAATTGTACTCTTTCCCTCTCGGAGAGGGGCTGGGGATGTCCCGTTCCCCCCCCGGGGCCTGTCAGCCGGGAGCCGCCGGCCCTGAGGGGGCGGCCCGGCCTCCACACGGCCCCGCCCGGCCCGGCCCCGCCTCCCGCCTCCCCACGCCCCCGCCGTCACGGCGGGCCGGGGCGGGGACGGGCCCGGGCCCGGCGCCCGCCATGAGCAGGGCGCAGCTGACGCGGACGAGGATCCTGCGGATGGCGCTGGGAGGCGGCGCCGGCGACCCGCTGCTGCCGGCGGAGAGCGGGGAGGACCGGCGGGCCCCCTTCTTGCTGCGGGCCCTGCGCATCGCCCTGGTGGTCTGCCTCTACTGGTTCACCTCCATCGCCATGGTCTTCCTCAACAAGTACCTGCTGGACAGCCCCTCGCTGCGCCTCAACACCCCCATCTTCGTCACCTTCTTCCAGTGCGCCCTGACGGCCGCCCTCTGCCTGGGCCTCAGCATGGGGGCGGCCTGCGGGCCCCCCTGCTCCGGCCTGCCCGCCCTCCGCCTCGACCCCAAGGTGTCCCGCAGCGTCCTGCCCCTCTCTGCCGTCTTCATCGGCATGGTCACCTCCAACAACCTCTGCCTCAAGTACGTCGGCGTGGCCTTCTACAACGTGGGGCGCTCCCTCACCACCGTCTTCAACGTGCTGCTCTCCTACCTGCTCCTCAAGCAGACCACCTCCGTCTACGCCCTCCTGGCCTGCGGAGTCATCATAGGTGAGAGGGGGCTGCACCCACCCCATGGCCAGGCCCGTCACCTCAGAGAGCAGAAGGTGGGGTGTCTTCCCCTTGGGAGGCCATCCCCATGTGCATGGCGGCTCTCCCTGGTGAGGGGTGGTAGCTCCGGGCTCGTGCTTTGCTCTGCCTTGGGCAGCCTGCTTTGCATATCTGGAGCATGTCAGTGACTCCTTAAGAAAGGAAATTGCTCTTACTTGACCATGGCTTCCTCTTTCCTTTGAGCACTAAAAGCTTTCTGCTCTGTAATGAAGTTTAACTTGCCTTACCTTCCCCCCCCCCCCCCCCCCCCCCCCCCC
>JAOXNO010000024.1:63271339-63283525 GCA_028565335.1 Limnodromus scolopaceus
CATCTCCGTACCTCGCCGCTTCTTCCTCCCAGCTTTTTTTGGTTATCCCAATTGTTCGGCGTCCATCTCCCCCCCAGCGAAGGAGCTGCTCCTTTTCGGTCCTCTCCCTCCCCGCCTTCCCTCTCAACTTCTGCGTGGGTTTCGTCAAAGTTGTCCGGTTTCCTTCCTCCTTATCCAAAAAAAATGAGACAGCCCTTTTCTCTCTCTCCCTGGGGACTCTCTCCCTGCCGCCCCCTCCCCAGCCTGGACCCGAGGAGGAGGAGAGGGGAGGGATGGCGGGGTCTCTCCCACCGAGACGCGGCACCTTTTCCCTCACCCATCCGTTCGGCGCAACCAACAAGTGATGGAGCTTGGCCGTCCCGGGGCCACCTGGGCTTCCTCTTTGTCATCCCACCGAGGGGGGTGATCCCACCAGCTTCCCAGCCTGCTGATGTCCTCCTCTGCTGGGGCACAGCCGGCGCTGCTCCTTCCCTTGCTGTTCCTTCTCTCCTTACCTGGAGATGTTTTGACCCAGACCTTGAAAAGGATTTATAGAGGAACCAGTGGGGCTCCCGGTGCTTGTCCTTGGTCCGGTAAAGCAACCTTAGAGGAGCCCGGTTCTGCTGCCATAATTCTCTAGGTGTCTTTCTGTAGTTGTCTAGGTAGTTCCAGGGCTACTCCTGGGAACAGGAGTGTGGGACCTAGGTTGCGCTGGTGCTTCCAGCGAAGCGTCCCCACCAGGAGGCACCGGTGACTGGTGGGGTAGGAGCCGTGAGAGGGGAAGGTACCCACATCTTCTCCTCCCTCTCAGTGACCTGAGATCCAGCCTGGAGGAGCTGCTGTGGGGCTGGGGGAGCAGGGACAGCTTGTCCCATGGGTGAGTGAAAGGGGAATCAGGTCCTGCGTGACATCTTGTCGCCCCCAGTTGCCTGAATAATAACTTTTAGGGAGGCAATTTAGGAGCAGAACAACACCCAGTTGCCAGAGTACGGTCAGGAGAAGGTCTCTGTCTTTTCTTCATTGTGTTAGAGCGAGTTGGCTTTTTAAGCTGCTTCTTAAGCTTTGAGAGCTTTTTCTTTAAGAACATGCTTTTTTATTAACGTTTCACCGTGGGAAAACTAAATGCTTAATATGTTCCCCTAAATATTGACAAAATATTTGTCGAGATTTTATAAAATCAAAACCTTTCCAGAAAAAGGGAGCTTTTAGCATAAATATTCCATTTTATTTCAATTTGCTATGTGAAGTTTAGGCAAATATTTGTCTTATCTATGTTCAGACTGACGATTTTCAGAATTATTTTTCTTCTCCGTATTTCAAGCAAGCCTGAAAGGCATCCAAACCTGGTGTGAAGACATCCAGGATCCCTCACTTCCCTTGATAGCCTGTGGAAATGGAGAGTCTGTGCTTTTCCTGATGTTCAGTGTTAATTTGTTGGGGTTTAGACTCCAGCCATGTATTTTCTCTACTGCATTAAAAACTCCACTCCCCACCTCGCATCCCACCTCCATAAAGTTATTTATACGCGGTAATCAAGTCACTCCTCGTTTCTCTTTTGCACGAAATGACTAGATGGAGCTCTTGAAGCATCCCACTGCAGGATGTTTTCCCCAGCACTAAAAGCCACTTTTTGTGGCACTTTTCAGCACCCCTCGCAGCTTTCCAGCATCTTTTAAAAAACGACCCCATAGAAATTCCATTCTTCTTCCAGAGATTTTATTCCCTGGCGTCCCATGACAAACACAACTGAGATATCAGAGGGAAGGACTGCAGCAATTGCTTCCTGTTACAGGACACCCAGTATTTTCCCCCAAACCCTAATTTAGCACCCGAATATCTGCTGCACTAAATGCTGTGAGTTATTTTGTTGCACTTTTGAGTAGGCAAAGCGCAGAAGAAGTATTTTTGTTAAACTTGCTTGCAACGTGAGCTTTTCTCCATCCCCATGCCTTCTTCGCTTCCCAGGCAGCAAAGCTGCTTTTTAACCTGGACCGAGGTCTTTTAAAAAGTTGCTCAGATAAAATATTTCCATGCTTGCACCAGAAACAAAGGCGATGGAGAAACAAAATTTTTCCGAAGGCTTTTTCTGGCCAGTCAGCGGGGATTGCTATAAAATGAGTAGCTTGTGCTAGAATGCTATTTCAATCATATCTAATTTTTCCCTTTACCGGACACACAAATTCAGTTAATATTTTAAAGACACGTTCTGTGTTAAGTGTATATCACCATCATTTACATTATTTACTGCCGAAAAAGAATTTCTTCATAGATAGCACCCTGGAAAGCATGTGGTTTTATGCCTAGCTGCACTCTATTAAATATGTACACCCTATAATGAAAGAACTTACTTTTCTTCTTGGTTTTAGAAGTATGTTTTTATTCCATGATCATCAGTCGGAAAATGTGCATCGTGGTCTAGACTCTTAGAAGGGTCACTTTTTGGTTTCTTTGAAAGTTTTGAGACGCTTGTTAGTGGCCTGATTTTCAGAAGGTGTTCTGAAACACCTCTAGAGCCTTTCAAGTGGGCATTGAAACTGCCAGTCTCTAGGGAGAATTGAGCCTCTTCCCCCTCCTCCCCCCCCCCCCCTTAAATTCTCTCTCCTTTAAAAATAGAAAGTGTTCTCGGAGGGCAGAGTCCTCTTCTGGGAGCAAACATGTAAATGTAGTTAGTCTACAGCAAAGGTAAAAGCGGATACTCCTTAGTCTGTGGGAGATCCACGTGTCGAGGTAGAGAAAAACTTCCAGTTAGTTTTCAGAGAAGAGAGGGAGCATCTCCCCGGGCATTTACTCCTCATCCTCTCGGAGCAAGCAGATGCTGTTCCCACCGTCAGCAGGCAGCGCTCGCCTGGCAAAAAAATCTGGTGACTCAAAAAGTCGTGGATATCTGAGAGAGATTGGGTTTGAATTTCTCTAGTTTTTAGGTGTATCCTGAATGTGGGCGTAAAGGAGTTATTTGTTTTGCTTTACTTTCCCGTGTTTGAGCTGTATTTAAGCAAAAAGAGTGTCTGGCGTAGGTAAAGGCTAAATTGATTTGAAAGTCTGAGGTTTAGTTGTCTCTAAATATATCAAGGTGAAAAGCGTTATGATGTCGTGAGAGAAGAAGAACAAACCTCCATGGGGTACCCGAGTAGTTTTTTGGTGAACATTTGAATATATATTATATTTATATATATAGTTATATATGTTATATATATATTTATATAAAGTTATATATATACTATCCTAATGTATACATAATGTATAAAGTTATATATATACTATCCTAAAAATACTATCCAGGCTTGACAAGGCCCTGGGAAACCTGGTCTAGTTGGGGGTGTCCCTGTGACTCCAGGGGGGTCGGACTAGATGACCTTTGAAGGTCCCTTCCAGCCCAGATGATTCTATGATTCTATGATTCTATAATGTTTCAGAAGTTTGGTATTTGGGAAGGGGAACCTAACCATATTTTGGGAGGCTGTAGAGGGCATCACACGAGTGCATCTATACATACATACAGCTCGACTGGATTGTCCTGAGGGAGGCACCTCTCCCAAGCAGCAGAAAAAGAGGGAGATCAGTAAATGAATGATTCTGGCATGTCCCCGAGAGCCCTGGGGGGACCGAGGGACAGATTCTGTGTGTGGGGTGGGGGTGAGCGTGTTTGAAGAACAAGTAGAAGATAGCGAAGTGGGGGCTGGTGATGGAAAGCCGGGAGCTGCCTTTGTCTCTGCAGGGAGGGGGTGGACTTGGAAGGAGAGTCCACACTTAGCAAAATATTACCTTGAAATATTGCCATGGTCACTTGGGGCGCGTGTTACTCTTCCTAAAAGTTCTTGGGGCAGCCTTAGGTTTTGCATCTAGTTTTCATTCCTCTTTTCTTTTTTTTTTAATTTTTTTTTTCCTCTGAAATGCATCTCTTTTGTGCTTATGAATTGACACAGCGTGCATTTTTCGTGCTAGACCCATGCCTTTTCCTCGGTCTCCACCCCTGTCTGGAATTGTGCATCCCCACCCACAGCACGTAGCCGCCCGAGAGCCCCGTTTTGGGGTAGAGTAATCCTCCTTGATGAATGCCTATTTTGTGCGACTTATACAAGAGGGTGGCATTGTTAGAACCTTCTGTTGAACTTGCACAAAAATAGTCCCCACTCAGGGTGAATAGGGACTGTGTGTCACTAAAAAGTACTTTATTATTCATTACAGCCCCGCTTGTTAACTGTCACCCAAACTAAAGAATATCTGTTATCAAATGTATCCCATAGAGTTAGCTTAATTGCTCACAGGGAAGTACTTGGAAGAGATTTTAAAGGACAGAAAACAGTGAGCATTCTCTGCGCATAACGATACGCTGCTTTTAAGTGCACTCATGCCAACAGCAACAAAAGAAGTGTTGAGAAAACAACTTGAAAGGCCCCACCAGAGAGAGATGCAAAGGGAGCGCCACCCTGACATATCTCAGTCGGGGCTTTGTCGGAGGCTATTTCATGCCTTCGGGCCTTGGGGGCCAAATCTCCAGATGACTAATGAGCCCCTCTTGGCTTCCCTGTGGGGCACAAAGGGACACTCCAGCGTACATCTCCACTGGCTGGGCGCTTTGTGGTTCCCTTTCAGGGGTACAATGGTCAGGACAAGGAAGCAACAGTTGGTGAACAAAAGATGAGAAGAATTCCGTAGCTCTTATATTTTGCCAGGGGTTTTGGTTAGTTTGGTGGTGGTTGTTTTTTTTTTTCCTTTATGGTATTTTTTCTTGCCTTTGATTTTTTTCTCATCTTTTTCTTGATTTTGGAAACACTAAAGAAATGGAATTTTCTTAAAACTCCCCAAAAATGAGTGTCTGTGCAAATGTAGCCACTGTGAGGGATGCATAGGCTTAAAATAACGGGGGAATGATTTAATTCTCAATATAAAGGAGTGTCTTAGAAGTAGGAGAGGGAAGAGGGGAGACTTTCTAAGGCACACGCAGGAATTTTGGGAGCAAGTATCACTAACAGTCATGCTTGAAAAATCCCTTCAGTCTTTTTAGAAATTCCTCATAACTGAGGTAATTAAAGTAATTAAACCAAGAAAACTTGTACTGGTTAAATGTGGCTCCTGTGGAAGGAATGTTCCTTGTGATAAAGTACAGTTGGGAGACTGGAGCATCCAGTACCTCCTACTTACGGGATTTCCTTCCCTTAAAACACTTTGCTACAGGTTTTGTCTAGTCTGTTTGTGTTAGGACAGCCTTTAATCTAGCTCTGTAGCTTCTGTTATAACTGGAATATAACCTCTTAAATCAACGTTTTCTCTTGGTGTAAAGACGTGGATAAATCCTGGGGACTCTGATGCAAAGGTGAATTATCCACCCCGAGATGCGATGTCGTATTTCTGCTTCTAAGCGCTCGTGCTTCTTACCCCTTTGTGTTGGTAAGTTAGAGAGCTCTCCACATGTCAGGGTTTTCCATTAGTTTGTGGAGAAAACTATATTTTTATATCTCCCAGGAATGCCAAGGGGTGTCACAACAGGCTGTCGGCTACCGGGAAGCTGCCCCAGGCAGCATTTAACTAGACATAGGAAATACACTGAAATGTATTCAAACAACTTACAGTTTGAATTAGGAAAGACATGTCTCTAAATAAATAAATGTGTTTTGTGCATGAAAAACACACACCCTCTTTTTTTGCGAAGAAAATAGGTGTACATGTACACACGCATACATGCGTTATCTGTTTCTGTAAGTAGACAGGAGGAAAATGTGTGTCTTTGTGTCTCTGTTTAAAATGCAGACACACCCCCGAGTATTTGCTACAGATAAAAATTTTCTGTCCTTGTTAAAGTTAGTAGTAACTTATTTACCTGAAGTGAATAAGCCCCATTTACTCCAGTGTAATTCCCTTTGGTTGGAATTGCACAGCTTCTCGGCACTGCCCGCTCGAGGGAGGTCCAGGCCTCCTGCAAGGACTGAATCGCTTCATACTGATCTGCTGGGTAGGTAAACAAATAAAATAAATTAATCAATCAGTAAATTAATTGTGAACAGACAGCTCGTAGGGCAGCAGCTAAAATTCCTGATCCCGGTTACTTTAGGAACTTCTTGCAATTGCTCGATTACTGTCTCTATGCCTTTTCCATGGGTATTTTTTTCATCTGGGGGCAATCCTAAGATTGGGTCAGTCAACTGGAGTGCTCTCACCTCTCAAGGTGTGCTTTATACAGAGCGGCGATGCTTTCAGACCCCTGCTTCCCTTAGTTATAGAATAGAATCATCATACTCTACAAAGTTCTCCCCTACACCATATCCCCCAACACCACAACCACCCAGGGAGGTGGTTGAGTCACCATCCCTGGCTGTGTTTAAGAGCCCTTTAGATGTGGTGTTGGGGGATATGGTGTAGGGGAGAACTTTGTAGAGTAGGGTAGATGGTTGGACTCGATGATCCCAAGGGTCTTTTCCAACCAAAGTGATTCTATGATTCTAAACGACTCTTAAACACATTCAGGGATGGTGACTTAACGGTTACTGCTCCCTGGGCAGCCTATTCCAGTGTCTGACCACTCTTTCTGTGAAGAATTTATTCCTAATGTCCAGTCTAAACCTACCCTGTTGCAGCTTGAAGCCATTCCCTCTTGTTCTATCGCTAATTGCCTGTGAGAAGAGACCGGCCCCAACCTATCCACAATGTCCTTTCAAGTAGTTGTAGAGAGTGATGAGGTCTCCCCTCAGCCTCTTCTTCCTCAAACTAAACAGTCCCAGCTCCTTCAATCGCTCTTCATAAGATTATCTGTGGGTGGGCTCTGCTTTTCCTGAATGTAAGAGCAGGGTAAGGTCTTTGCCCGAAACTCAGGCTGAAATTTATTTGAGGTTGCAAAAAAGTTTGGTTTGCTTATTTGTAAACTCATGCTCTGTTTGCTTCTTGCCAAACACAGTGTAAAAACAGCTTCTTTTCAGTGGTCACATCCAGTGTGTGCTGGAACCATGAGCAGCAGGATTCCATCTCAATTAAATGCAACAATAAAAAAAGAGAAATGTTAACCACAGTTATTTTTCTGGAAACCCAGAAAGGCATAGCTTGGTGCTTATTTCAGACAAATGTTTTGGTCAGTTCTTTTGAATCCTGTAGCAATTTGTCCATCCTATTTATACTCAGATAGGTCCTTTCCTGAGCCAACTTTCATCTTGGTTACAGCTTCCCGATTCCTTTGCCAAACTTTTCTTCAGCCCTGGTCTCAGACGTCAGTTTGGGGATGTTTGGAACTCCACGGTTTAGCTACAGACTGTAGGTGAGGACTAGTTGCAACACGGCTTGGTTCTCCCTCATTTCCCATTCTTGACTTGTCTCTTTACTCGCTTGTAAGTGTTGAGAGCAGCCCTGAGGAGAAGGACTTGGGGGTGATGGTGGTTGAGAAGCTCAACATGAATCGGCAATGTGTGCTTACAGCCTAGAAAGCCCCTTGAATCCTGAGCTGCATCCCCAGCAGCGTGGCCAGCAGGGCGAGGGAGGTGATTCTCCCCCTCTGCTCCGCTCTGGGGAGACCCCACCTGGAGTGCTATGTCGAGCTCTGGCATCCTCAGCACAGGAAGGACATGGACCTGTTGGAGCAGGTCCAGAGGAGGCCATGAAAATGATGAGAGGGCTGGAGCACCTCTGCTGTGAGGACAGGCTGAGAGAGTTGGGGTTGTTCAGCCTGGAGAAGAGAAGGCTCCGGTGACAACTTAGAGCCCCTTCCAGTCCTAAAGGGGCTACAGGAGAGATGGGGAGGGACTCTTGATCAGGGAGTGGAGCCATAGGACGAGGCGTAATGGTTTTAAACCAAAAGAGGGGAGATTGAGATTAGGTATTAGGAAGAAATTCTTTGCTGTGAGGGTGGTGAGACCCTGGAAGAGGTTTCCCAGAGAAGCTGTGGCTGCCCCATCCCTGGGGGGGTTCAAGGCCAGGCTGGATGGGGCTTGGAGCAACCTGGTCTGGTGGGAGGTGTCCCTGCCCAGGGCAGGGGGGTTGGAACTGGATCTTTAAGGTCCCTTCCAACCCAAACCGTTCTATGATTCTATGATATTTACAGACTACTGCAAAAATCCTAGCAAGCAATAAGCTCAAACCCATCTCCAGAAAGTCTGGGCTAGTAAGTGGAACACTTTTTTTTCCTAAGAAAGCTAATTCTGAGAAAGCTCCTGGCTAATTTCCGTATGTGAGAAAAGTAAAAATCCCCATACAGTAATTTAGCCCAAGGCACATACCACAGCCTGAAGCTCAAAGCAGCAAAACAGGTCAATGAACATGTAGCTGCAGGAGGATTTTGCAGACAGGCAATGATGTGCCCTCTCCCACCCAAAGAGCAGCCAGGGTCCACCACCCCAGGACCACTCCAGGACCATCCTGCCAACAGCCAGCTAGAAGACAGACGGTTGCCTTCTATCACCACCAAGCAACCCCTTTCGTCCGTACTGCATACAGCTATTTTCAAAACTGATCTGTTATCCTGATAGTTGGTTCTGCTGAAAAAAAAAGAAAACACAGGGGAAGGAAAACCTGTAGAAGTTTAACAAATTTTCAAGTATCCCCTGCTGCTTGAAGCTGAGGAGTGATGTATTCCATGAGGGTCACAAAACGAGCTCAGTGCCTGGTATTGGTTGTAATCTGGATAACTCTTATCACTATTATGTCCAGCTATTGAGAAATCATCTTTTTTTGTTTTATTTCTTAGCAGACATAATATTATTATGAGTTATTTCTCCAGCAGTTCCCGGAGGCATCAGAGAAGATTTTGTAACAGAAGGCATTGTAGAGACATGCAGGAAGACACAATCTCTTCCCTAGGGAAGAAGTTCCAAGAGATATGAAACAAAAGAAGATTAAGCAGAGAAGTCCTAACCCTGGCTGGGTGCCCTGTTATCTCTGTTCTCCACTGGTAAAGGCAGCATAAGGAGAAACTACTTATCCATGTCCTTATTCTACCTATGAGATGAACACGAGATTACAATCTTATCTCGTGCACGATTTACATGTCATGGAGCGCAGCTTGATCAAGCTTCCATCAGTCAATGGAAAATATGCTGTTTCTCATTACCTGAGGTTCTTGGAACATAGCGTGAATATTACGTAAAGAGAAAGAAAAGACATAAGGTCTTACATAATTTACCTTCAACTGATTTTGAGATCTCTTACGCTAACTATTTCTTCACCTTGTGCTAACAGAAGATGCCCCATCCCTGGAGGTGTCCAAGGCCAGGCTGGATGGGGTTTTGAGCAACCTGGTCTGGTGGGAGGTGTCCCTGCAGGGACAGGGGGTTGGAACTGGATGATCTTCAACCTTATTTTCTTAAGAGAGAGAAAGGAAGTAGGAAAAGAGAAAGAAAGGGGCTCCGTCACTGCGTGTGCCAGTTGTTAGGGCACACCAGGATCAGGTCCTGGGTGCACACACACACACATTTGACCCATGTTTGTGGAGACCGACACAAAGTTTTGTTTTCGCTCCAGTAAGCACTGAAGCAAATTTTGAAAGTGTAAGAATAATTGTTATCTGGGCTCCTCTCAATTTGCTCAGTCAGAATCACTCACCTTCGTTACGTGATGCTTTTCATGTTGTACGGGAATCTTAAACATTTGGCACCAGTATGTCGTATCCTTGTCTGGTACAGGCACCTGTCTTAATAAAAAGGGCAAGAAGACAATATTATAAAAGTCACATCACCCTGTTGTAGTAGCCCAAATCTTTGACTGTCACCTTCTCCCCATCTCTACATAAACCCAAAACCCGGAGTAACTTACGTCTTTGTTTGTCAAGTCAAAGTATGGCAAAGAGGCAGATAAGACTTCTTCCTTCTCGGGATTCAGTAAACGTAGGCTCTTTGTACCCCGATTAGACCCATGGTAATTTTGACCTGCTTCTCCCATGTCTTTGTGGTGGTAGGCCCATATTACCCGCACTGTGCTCTCCTGGAAAAAAAAAAAAAAACCAACAAAAAAACCCATCAGAAACAGGAACAAGATCTTCTTTGGATGCTTCACATAACACTTAAGATCGGTACGATGTAGGTATTGCTGTACCTGAACAATGACAATATATATCCCAGGCTGGACGGGGCTTTGAGCCACCTGGTCTGGTGGGAGGTGTCCCTGCCCAGGGCAGGGGGTTGGAACTGGATGATCTTTAAGGTCCCTTTCAACACTAGCCATTCTATGACTCTATGAGTCTATACTAGAGGAGCAGTCACCTACTGCTTTTAAAATTAATAATGTTTTATACTCATGGGGTTCATTGCAGATCTGTAGAAGTTTAATCTCTCTCTGACGGACTCCTTCATTAATGCCTCAAATTTAAATCACGTCTGCAAACAGCAGAACAGACTCATAGAGAGGGAATCATCTAAACACATCAAACAATTTGTTTCTAGAGATGCCACTCATTTGGCCACCAAACGGACAGGTTTCCTCCCAAAACAGTTCCCAGGCTCAGCTCTGTAAAGACGGGAAAAACCTTCTGTGAACTGCTGTCCTTGCACGCCAGGGAAGAAAGACATTCAATTACAGAACAGATTTACATCTTAAAAATCAATTTACAGCCACAGCACAGGTCAATTCTCTGCAAATAATTCTCAGGTGGGAATCATCACCCTTGAGACAAAATAATCCAATAAATCCTGAAGTGTCCCAGAATGTTAAATTATACGGAGACAATTTGGAGCAGGTGCAAAAACCATAGATCCATTGGCTGCCTGGAAATCTGGCCGTTTATGCAGCTGTGCTTTGCTTCCTGCACCTCTCAGCTCCTCATGTTCTTAGTTTTGCCCATATTGTGAAAACACAGATAATGAAAATAGTACTGAACTACTACAACAACGTTTCCAAACTGGACAGTAAACCAGCAGAAACACAGAAAGGCTTGCAAATCCTATCTGTTGTTCCCAATACAAAAACCATCAATTCCATATAATTTAAAATTATCCTTAGGAAACAGCACAGCAGTCCCCAGGGAAAAGTATTTTAGCATGGGAAGAGTTTTATCATAGAACTCTTCATCTTCTTTATTTTGAATATAGGAATAAAACCAAAAATACGCTATAAATATATATGCTCCAATGTTTTTTTTTAAAAGCCTACCTTTAAGATCAATTACAAGTTAGTGTAAGACCTACAAACTGTTTCTCAAGTTGGCATCTCTTGAATGATTGTAACTGTGGGACACGGGACTCGGTGGCCCAGAGGTACCTCTTTCAATCCTGTGTTCACTTGATGTGTGAGAAATTAAGAGAACATAATGCATTAAAGTAGAAGGACAAAGAAAGCTGAAATTAAAATATAAGAGCTTAATAGTATTTAATAGACTTAATAGTATTTTATATACTAGCACCAGTATTTAAGTATATAGTATATATTTAAATATATTGTATAGTATACAAGTATATATAATTTAAGTAGACTTAACAGATGTTTTGGAGAGTGAATTTCTCTAATTCTGTCCTTTTACTAAGACAAGATTTTAATAACCAGCTTCATAATCGTGTATACATTTGGCCTGCATTAATTACTTCATCTCGCTACATAAAGGCAGAGCATCTTACCGTTATGCTTTTGTCATTTGTATCACAAGTGTGCAGTTCTCTGCTAAAAGCCAATATTGTATGCGTGCTGTTTTCCATGGCGTATTCCAGGTGGTAATCCTGTTGAGGGTCTTTTTTAAGTACTCTGTTTTCATCTGTAAAATAATCCTGTCGAAAAGAAAAGGTGGGCTATTATTAAAATCTAATAATAAGTTAAAAATAAAACTTTAAGTCCAATACTGAAGCCTCTTAAAACACATCTTTATGTAAAATGCTGAGGTTATCATAGTCTTGCATCAGAAGACAAATTTGAGGTGGTACTGAATGTTTTTTTGCTTAAAAAACTTCAGGAAAAGCAGCTTAAAGATTATCATGAGCATCTTTAACAACATGCTCCCTGTATGTAAGTGCAGAAATACCGGCTGTACCCAACAACCCAGAAGCCTGATTTATCACACCAGGGGTGTTGTGAATTTGGAGGGAAATTACAGAGAGAACGAACTTCACTTAATATTCATGCCAATGCAACTTTTACTTTCTGTTTTTTTCTTCCCCGCAGAGAGCCAACCTCTTGAATGAACACCCACCAGAACCAGAAAGCTGATGGCTTAACGAGCGTGGAAAGTGCTGGGTTCACACAAAAAGTGCTGGGTTGGGGGGGATTATTTTTGCGGGGGGGGGGGAAGCAGCTGATTGTAAGAAAGAC
>JAOXNO010000024.1:63329988-63342605 GCA_028565335.1 Limnodromus scolopaceus
CAGACCATCTCTCCACCCTTAAGAGATGGGTCTGAAAGGGGTTTCACACCCTTCACAGGTGTGAAAGGGATGAACCCTAAATCTCCCCATAGCGATTGCCATACGAGTCCTTCAGGCTGGCAGGGATTTCTTTCCCCCTTTTCTGTTCTTTGTCTCTTCCCCGGTCCCTGGCAATTCAGCGTGTTTCTTTGGCCTTAAGGTATTTGTACAGCGAGTAAGGCTTTGGCTCTTTGCTGGATTCCATCAGGGCAGCAGTAGCAATGAAGATCTATCTCCCAGCCAGGCTCTGGCAGGCACCGGGAAACAGAGCAGGAGCCTGCCAGGAGCTATTGTTAGCACACGCCGAGCACCACCATGGGCCAAACTGTTGATTAAGAGGTTATTTTTGTGTCCTGTGCCAAATATTTTATTTATTTCATTGTAAATCTGCAACTTTTTTACTCTGAGTAAAAGCAGGGAAGATTCTCAAAAGATATCTGATTTATTGCTCCCCAGTGAAAGTATTCGACAGTAGAAAAGGGCTTTGAAAGTTAAAAAAAAACCAAACCAACCTTATTTTTGTGGCCACACTGCAGTTACAGTAAACTACACTTTTTCCACAGTGCTGCATAAACTTTACTGGAGCGTGGCTAGAAAAACAAGTTGGTTTGGATGTTGAGAGTACTTCCCTGACCACTGGAGCACCTGCGCTACATCTAACCTCTGTAGGTTTAGTTATGTCTGGATTTATTACATACATTTTATGCCACTGAGCACTCTTGTGCAGTGTGGCGAGTCCAGAGCAGCTCAAGAACCAGACTGAGCTGAGATAAACTGGTTTTCTGAACATTTTTGTTCGTTGGCTGTTCATGACTGATACCTGTCTGTGCAGTTGCACCTCTTAACAAGGGCAGGCTCTTCTAATGCAAAGAAATATCACATAGGGAGGAAAATAAGGAGAGGATTTGGGAACTGTCTTCTCTGTGTTTGAGAAGTGAGAAGGAAAGCATCACAAAGCTGGTAAGGCTCCTTCATGGGTAGCCAAAATGAGTAATAATTATAATAATTGACACAGACGAGAGGCACTGATGCAGCTAAGGCCCCAAGTAGAGAGAATTGAGGACATACAGATTAATTTTCTAGGAGCTATAACAATCTCATTACAAAATTTGTCCATAAAGGGAGTTTAAAATGAGCCATGAAGGCAGAGGTTCACAGGGCCTACTAAATATTCTGGATGCTGCAGTCTGTGCTTGGGGTAACTCTCCCAAATCCTGGGAAATTTCTTTGCCGCTGTTGGGAAGTTGCTTGCTGTAAGTATACCTGGACAGTGGTATGTTCTGCCTTCCTTCCTACTGCTGCTGGCTAAGGTAAGGAAAAGGTGTATGCCAAATAGCATATGGGTTTTGGGGGGGGTCAAAAACCTGAAGTTTTAATAAAGAAATGTAATTATTTAGGTGTTTCCTTCCTGCCAGCAGAAGAACTACGCTTTTCTGGCTTGTGTTCCTGAATAGAACTGGTTGAAAAATGAAAAACAAATAGCAGCCATGGTAAGTTATAGGCAGAAAAATCTTCTAAGTGTTTATTTGTGGAGCTCTGTTCTGAACGTAGAAAGCTTGGGCATCCTCCGGTGAAGGTATCACAGAGCCCGGGGTGCTCCTTATTGTCAAAGCAGCTGGTGGGAGCCCGGGCCTTTCTTAAACTTAAACACGCCCCCGACGTGAGCATGTTTGAACAGCTTTTTGACAGGGAGCGAGGGGATAAGATAAATAATAGGGAATGAAATGAGAAAAGAATATTTGTGTTGGACCAGGGAGCCCTTTCACATGCAACGCCGTCTCATTTGCCAATAGACGTGGGCTACTGGCATCTGTCCTATGTTGACTTGGTTTGCAACAAAGATAAAGCAGATCTAGGGTTATTTTCCATTCATTTGGCTGTTTTCTGATTTGATGCAGTTTCTTATCTACAGGGATTTTCTTTCCATGGGCACCCGTCCTAAGAACATGTCCACGACATGATGTAAAGCAAAGCTGGCTCAGAGAGGATGTCTGTGGGAGATAACGGACCTGCAGTATACACTGAAAGTTCATTTTTGTTTAACCTGCAGCTGTTTTATGACTTCTGGAGGAATAGAAATGAAAATTTTCTTCACAGGTAAATAAAAAGAGAGACTGATGATACAGTTCTGGGATATTTCCGACTACAAGGATTCAAACCAAATGTGAGCACATCGCATTATGAAAGAAACTTAAAATAAGAAAACAAATAAAAGATGAAAAATCATTGAAAAGTCAAAGGAAGGGTAAAGGTGAGAAGTGCCATGAGGTAACTCTATGCCACTGAAGAAAAATACAGATACCTTGTCACACCGCACATGAAAAAGCTCTCAAGAACAGATTTCTGTGGTTTCCTTTCAATATTGTGCTATGATAAAGCATGTACTCTTGCATTGCATCGCTACCCAAAGATTTCTCGAAAGTTATTGTTAAAAGTATATACAGTAAATACTGTTTTCAAGCAAACCATAGTAGAGGAGAAGACATTGAGTATACACTGGAAAATCAATGAGTTAGGGATGTTAAGCACAAAATCATTAAACGTAGTACCTCCTTTTAACAATTTTGCTATTCAAAGCTTTTCTGTGTGAAGAAATGTGTTAAGAGCTTCTAGTGAGAAGCTAAATATATAAATATTTTAGTGGGATAAGGAGCTGCTTTCTGGAATAGCAGTTGAAAATCACCTGTAGACTACCTATAGATATATTATTAATACTATTTGATTTTGTTATTTATTCACTGTGAAGCTTCAATTTAATGAACATATGGCTCTCCTCAAATATTCACGTTTCCTGAATCAACAACCACTTGGGATTTTGCCCGTGTGTTGTAAAACCCGGGCGCAGGAAGACTGGGAAAGGAGTATTGGAGTTCATGTAGCCCTTCGATTTGCCCCTCAAGGGCAAATCCCACCCTTGAGGCTCATCCTAGGACCCTGTAGGACCCATCGGTGTGGGCATCCCAGTGACATCCGGGCTGGTGGGGACAAGCGTGGACCGATGCAAGGGGGAGAAATGGAGCTGCAGCCCCGGGGGGAGCGCAACTGTGCTGGGATTAAACCCTTTCACTGGGGAGGACTGGCTTGGGAACTGGACTGGCTGGTTAAAAAGAGGGACTGTATGGCCATAGTATCCCAGAGGCACAAATTTAATAAATAAAACCTAGCAGAAACACTGGCCTCATTCTCCTTTTTTCCCTCCCTTCATGCAGAAAGTGACTATTTTTAGGCCGATTATTACTTCTGGAATGTTTAAGAATTTCCACTCCTTCCGCCCTCTGCCTCTTATTTCTGATTTGTGGTACATCCCTGTCTTGGCATGAGAGAAAGAGACAGCAACCGCATCCAAAACCTGTTAGCAGAGGGGAAAGGTGGAAGAAAAGAACCACTGTGACACAGAGAGCTCTTCCAGGCTGCTTCCTTCATCACCACGGAGGTTTCCATCAGCCGTGGGTACCCTTGGGAGCATCACCGCCCTGGAGCCCAGTGTCCTATGGGCACCCCAACCCTGGCACAGGCTGAACTAAGGGGTGGGGGAAACCATGAAGTTTTCCTTCTTCATTCCCTGCAAAGTACTTGTGGTGCAGGTGCCCTCTCCCGGCTACCGAAACCCAAAGCCTGGTGCTTGGTTGACTCGTCCAGGATAAAGGTATGAACATAATTTATGTTTCTACATCAAAACAAGCAAAGCAGAGTATTTTCCCAGGCTGAATTTTTAGTTTTGTGGTAACTCTGGTTTGTAGGAAAACTGCAAGATATCAGGGAAACATAAGATGATTTAAGATAGAATCATAGAATCGTCTAGGTTGGAAGGGACCTTAAAGATCCTCTAGTCCAACCATCAACCTAACTCTGACAAAAAAATAAATAAGAAATAGGAAATAAAAATCACTAAACCATATTCCTGAGGACCATGTCAACCCGTCTTTTGAACGCCTCCAGGGATGGTGCCTCAATCACTTGCCTGGGCAGCCCATTCCAATGCTTGATAACCCTTTCAGTGAAGAAATAATATCCAATCTAAACCTCCCCTGGTGCAACTTGAGGCCGTTTCCCCTTGTCCTATCTCCCATGACTTGGGAGACGAGACCAACCCCCGCCTCTCTACGCCCCCCTTCAGGTAGTTATAGAGTGTGAGAAGGTCTCTCCTCAGCCTCCTCTTCTCCAGACTGAACACCCCCAGCTCCCTCAGCCTCTCCTCATAAGAGTTACTCTCCAAATGATGTCCAAAAACACGACTTGTAGCCTGCTTCCTTAGGATGAGTTATTGCATCCTGCTCAGACGAAGACAGGCTAAAATTCGGCACAAGCCCTCCCAAACCACTGATCAGGAATCACACCCGTCACCACCTGAACTATCCCACTTAATCAGATGTGGCTCTTCCTGTTACCCACTTCGTTTGCATTGTATCCACAGACCTCAATGTTAAAAGCATCTTCAACAAGTACAAATTTTTCACAGGTACAAATGTGTTTCTCTGCTAAATTTGTGATTGTTTCTCCTACTCACCCCACTCTTCTTCAAGGCAAGATAAAAGGAGTGTTACCTGTAACAGGTGACACTTATGGAGGACCATTTTCTTATGCACAGAGTGTGAGTGCCAACATTAAATGGTGTGAAATTATTGTTAAATGCTGTCATTGACATAATTGTTCTAAAATCTGATTTGCCCTGGTTTATGTAACTGCAAAAGGTGGAGGGGAACAGTCTGCTGCTCTTTGCCCCTGGGCAGTGGTGACCAGGGCTGGAGCTCGCTGTGGCCACCAGCTTTTTGACGGCTGCCCTGCAAATATCTTTGGGTCTCAATGAAACTGAGAAGGAGTAGGTGAAATATATTGTCTTGTTTTTCAAATACACACACAAAATTGGGTAAAACTATATTTCCATATGTGACGGGAACTCTGAGGTGAAGAAACCACATACTTGGACTGTGTATACACTACATGGATTTTAAATATGCATGGCTGCCGAATGCAAAATATAAAGAAAGTGGGACTTTTTAACAGTGCAAAGGAAGAGAGTTGCTCTGATACACAGGCAAAAATATTTAGTACCCTGCGAATACCTGCATTAGAAGCAAAATCTTCCTTATAACATATAACCATCATGCACAGTTAGGAAGGTTGGTGAATGGTGTAGAGGTGGCTGATGAAATACTTGTTGGAGTGTCCTTTTAAAATTACAGAAATCTAAACTATCGTTAAGATTTTTAAGAGGGTCTTTTGAATTGAATATCCACCTTTTTGCAGCAGTTCTTAGCTTGCAGAGGATGGTTTTTAGCTGAGGGTTGACCATCTGTCTTGAAATATCACAACCTTTTAATGACTGAAAAGACACAGCATATGCAATGGGACATATTTTTCATTCAACTTATGACTTTTCCTCATATTTTAAGCCTTAGATGCTAAAAGCATGTGTGGGTTGTTTTTTTTTTTTTTTCTAGTTACTGCCCAAAGGCAGCCCTTTTTCCCCAGCAGCCATGCATCCCTACATACTGCTGGTTTCATCTGGGATATGCCAGAGCTCCTTAAATGACACCAAGTGTCATTTAAGTGACAAGTGTCCCTCTACCTAGCCTCAAGCCTCAGCTAAGACCTCTGTTTCCTCCTTGTAGCAGAGAAGGAGGGTGCAGAACAGGGGTCCTTCTGGAGGGACAACTCTCCCCTGGCAGTATTTCACGTGAAGGAACACTTTGCACATGATCATAACAACAAAATACTTACTTCAAGTGAATGTCTTCTTCACACTTACCACTCTTGTGTGCCACAGGCTCCTGTAACAGCGAATCTGGGGCATCACATCCAATCTAGGACGACATAGCGATTCCATTCCCAGTGACAAGTGACACTGTGGTGCTGGGTTGAGCCCTGAGAGACAGAAAACTCTCATTGTAAAACACAAACAAATTGTGTAAATGCTCCTGGAGGCGGAGAGAGTTACTGGCAAAGTAAATTGCCTTTTGTGAGGCTGTTCTCTCCTTTCCTACCTATGCCTCCCATGGGTTACATGTACCTCGCCTTGTAAATGCTTCCAGCTTCTTCCATCCTACTGAGCAAGAAACCAGCTGGGAGGTGGGTGTGGTTCTCTTACTAATTAACCACCAGGCAGCCTCATTACAGGTGGTTTACAACTCCCTGATGAAACAGTGGCAAAGCTAAAAAAAATAATAATAAATTACTCTGTCTTTTGGTTTTATAGGCCTGAGCAACCATTCCCTCAGCACATTGTCATTATTTAATCATGATTTAACTTCCTTGGTTGCAGTGATTTTTAAGAAAGATAACCGTAATTTTTCACTGGAAATTCCTAATCTCTTGAAAGGAAACCTGGCAAAATCCAAGATGCTGGCTCCTTCCCCTGCTCTAGCTCAGGGATAGGGAATAAAAGATTCTTGCAGAACTGTGCAGAGCCTTACTTTGTGAAGGAGCACAAATAACCTGAGAATCACAAATGGCTTCCATGTTTATTTAAGCATAGATTATCAGTACCATAGAAGAGACATTAAAAATACCTACTTCATCAAGGCAAATTTCATTTACCGTGGGTCTCCTGTTGGTTTTACCAAAAATTTCTGCCCTCAGGACTAAAAGAGGACGTTGTGTAGTGTATTTTTCTTTTTCACTGTTGTCTTAAGGTTTTATGCCTGGCGCTTGTCATTAGAGGATGTCTTAAGATTTTTAAGGGAGTAAGGTTTGAAAGCTTATTCGTAACCTGTGCAAAACCTTGTAAGGCGTTTCCCAGGAATACGGCAAACTTCTATAAATATCTATGTCTTTAGACATCAAGCATCAAGTCTGCAATATTCTGTGAAAGACATAAAAGCTGCTCGAGTGCCGGCCATTATTTGTGTAGTAAAAACCTGGCAGAAGCTACTCCCAGATTGTGCCTCTCTGGGGAGACTGTAATTGAAATACTGAACCTGGACGCGTTTTTAGACTTGACAGGTTGGATTCAAGGCTGAGGGAAGGTGACACAAACCCATTATAGGGCTATATGAGCCTACTCCATCCTTCAGCAGCAGCGGATTTGGCCCTTCAAGGCTGGAAAGATATAGAAAAGGAGGTCAGAAGGCTGAGAAAAGCACCACAGGAAGCAGATAGTGAGGGAAAAAAAATGTTAAAGATAAATATGTCCAGCTGAACATACCTCCAGAAGTTAGTGCTTTTTAGCTGGGTGCGGGGGGGGGAAGAACTGAGCTGCAGAGAGGAGAGATCCCTATATATGAAATCTGTGGGTATTTTTGAAAGGCATGATGGAAAGAACTGGCTTCATACCCAACACCCTGAACCAAGCCTGAGAGTCCTGGGTTCAGTAGCCATGGCCAGAAATACGGGTGCAGTTAAACTAATACACACTCCAAACCACCCCGAAACATTCCAAATCGGGCGACAGTAGATAAATCTGAAAATGTGCAGGTGGGAGCTGGATACCACAGAGATAAGGAAAGTACAGGGAGTGTTGGCACAGAAGAGGAGAAGGAATTATTAAAGGGAAATTGGGACAATTAGGCGAACTGGAATGATGGGAGGCTGGAAAAGACTATTAGCCAAGACTTCCTGATTATGGAATTTGTCCAATTGTTTGTTCACCTCCTTTGTGAAGTCCTGGGGCTTTATTGTCTGTGAAAGGGAATTTTAGATTTGACAAAAACTGTCTACTTTATGGAATGTTCCTGTATTGGCAGGGGATAGTCCACTAACCAGATAAGAACACTCCCTTATAAATAGAAAGATAAAACATGCCTTTTCCAAGCACCTCTTTTTTTTCTGTAGGTATATTTTTGCATGCATCATGTTCATAACCAAAACCGTGCTAAAGCACTGGTATCTGTTTGCCAAAATTGATACTCAGAATGGTTCTTTCTGGTTTGTTTGTTGTTGATAAGAGTGTGTCTTTGCATATTTGTTTTTAAAAAGTGTTTGTATCACACTGGAACGGGTTAGAAATATTGGAAAGTGCAAGTTAGGCAAAAGATATCGTATTGGAAAAATTTATGTATTAAATTCACTAGTCAGCCTCAACCCCATCACGGACAGTAAAATAGATCCTTCTATAGAGTGTCTTCTCCAGAGTTTAATTTTCATTGAAAACTCTCAGTTTTCAAATCCTTCACTAACAGAAAAAGTGGGGCTGTTCCCTTTCAATCAATACTTGCTGGATGAGGGATTATCTTAATTTATTTGGGTTTAGTTCCCAGCTGTTTTATTACTATAATTGCCTTTCTCTGGCTTCTCTCCCTGCTACCTCATCATGTGCAACATCATCCTCACTGATCTTGTTTTTACTACTAAAGTTTTCATTTTTATTATGTCTCCTAAGAAGAAAAGCCACTTACTTTACTAGTAATAGTTATCTTGCTTGTTCAGCCCTGATGACTACCAGGATGAAGATGCTACTCCTGCCTTCAGAGTGGTGTAACAGCAGAGGAGGAATTTTAAAGGGCTGAATTCTGGACTTGGCAGCAGGTAATTGCCACCTTCCCCACACCATGCTATGGGTCTGCCCCCCTATGCCCACCCTCTAACCTTTAAGCAATGCGTGGCTGAGATACCCAGGCGGAAAAAAATGGACTTGCCAAGAACACAGAGAGATGTGGGGCTTGTACAAGACAAGCTGTTCATGTCTTTTTTTTGGGTCCCATACCAGCTGGTAGTTAGTACACCACTTAATTTGCAGAGGACGGAGGACTCTTTCCTATAAGCAGTCGAGTACTTCTTTTTTTCTCCTTCATATTTGCCTCTTCGATTTTGCATTAAAAACTTGGGGAAATTAAAAAAATTAAAAAAAAAAAAAGGAGAACTGGACTGAAAAAGAAAACTGCTTATTGAACAGCACTCTCTGCTGCCTCCGGAGAGATTTACAGGTGGTATCTGCTCTAAGCTCTTCAAGGCTGAGACGGACACTATATAAGATGGGAGAAAAGGCCTCTTCTGCCAAGAAATGAGGGGGGATGGTGTCAAACATTCCTAAAGCATGGAAATTGCCCTCCCAGGAAAGGGGGAGAGCTCAGCAGTAATGAAGGAAAGGAAGGTGGGGAGGGCTCTGCATTAAACTCCATCCTCAGTCCCCCCCCTGGACAATCTCCTGCAGATGCAGCATCCTCTGCTGACACCAGGCAACCCCAGCGATGGCCTCTGTCAACACACTTGAGAAAATACCTTTATAACAGCACACAACCCCCCCCCCCCCCATGCATCTGCCGCCTTCAAATAAAAATCTTTCTACTAAGGTCTTGTCCAGGGACAAAAGCTGAGCCATTTTATGTATAAACTGTTAAGTCTTCCTTAATCTATACCAGTATAAATATATATTTAATGGCTGGCCTACTCCCAGAAGGAAAAGGAAATAAATAGTACTGAAAAGGGACCAAAAAAGTGCATTTGCATCAAGTTAGGCTGGTAAAGCAGTGTTGGTTTTTAAAGTGTTTAACCCATCCCAGAGCTGAAGCAAAACTGCTTTGCAGACAAAACTCATCACTAAAAAAGCATCATTTAAGCTCCTCGTTTAAGCTTCATAACGCCCATAGCAGTAGCTGAGAGTGTGGGGCAGCCCCCAAATGAAAGGAAATGGGGAAAAAAAAAAAAAAAAAACCGGAATAAATAAAATAGAAATCTGAAACAGAGATTTAAAATTAAGGCCCTGCCATCTTGTGGTACCAAGGGAGAATAACTAGCGCTGGAGCAGTCACTGGTGGCCCCGGCTGCAACTACCCAGCAGAGAAGGACACTTTCTTGGGGCGCTGCTCCCGCTGCAGCAAGATCCCCATCATCAGCCCCAACTGCTGTGTTTGAACGTACCAAATACCAGGTGTTTAAAGAAATGACAGGCAGTGGAATGGGGAGGGTAGGGGGTTAAATACTGTAGCATTTCAGTACTCACCTAATTGGAGTTGTTAAAGATTTTTATCAGCTCTGTCTGCCTATTTTATTTGTCATTTTCATCTTCAGCCTAATCATCTTCCCTCCTCTGGCAGCTCATGATGAAGGTCCAGGCATGGGAAATACATACGTATATGTAACATGAATTCCCCCTGGATTCATGAGCCCCCAAGCCCATTGCCCTGCTCAATTTGTCCCACCTGGCTCAGGTCCCCTTAATTCCCTGCCCAGGGCAGGGCATTGGAACTGGATGATCTTTAAGGTCCCTTCCAACCCAAAACATATACCCAACACCTCCCACCAGACCAGGTTGCTCAAAGCCCCATCAAGTCCCGTCCCATAAATCCTGAAATACTCTTCTCCTGCATCCCATAATGAGTCCAATACCCCTAGGCAATAGCCCTCCTCAGCTGTGGGGTGCTCTGGGGAGCCTCTTCCCTTAACTCCTGCAGTGGATGTCACCCCCAGTCACTCCCCATGGGGCTGATGCCTCCCCTTGGGATGCACTGGGAGGATCCAGGCAGTGCCCCTTTTCTCTGATGGATTCGGGGATCGGTCTCTTCTCCCAAGGAACAGGCGATGAGACAAGAGGAAATGGCTTCAAGTTGCACCAGGGGAGGTTCAGATTGGATATTAGGAAAAAATGTTTACATGGAAAGGGTTATTAAGCGTTGGAATGGGCTGCCCAGGGAAGTGGTTGAGGAACCATCCCTGGAAGTATTTAAAAGACGGGTTGACATTGTGCTTTAAGACAGTTTAGTAATGTGGGGCGTTCTTTTGTATGGCTTTCTTAAAGGTCCATCTTAAAGGTCCCTTCCAACCTAGATGATTCTATGATTCTATGATTATTGGGGTTCCCCACGGGCATCACACCTCTGTGCTCCCCCTGTGTATGGAGATGAGCCACATAACAATGTACCTTTTCCGAGGCTGAATAAGCGGCTGCTGTATTACTTAATTACTTGCCAGCCAGTTCTTAACACTATTCACTGTTTCCCACCTTTTATTGTCTACAACTGATGAGGCAGAGATCTGGTATGAACCACATGGTTCATGATGAAAAGGCACACATGGGACAGAGCCAAGCCGTCACTGCCCAGCTTTGCAACCTGGGAGATGCTCTTCAAAAACATTTTCTTTTTTTTTTTCTTCTCCAATTTCACCTTTAAAAACAACAAGAAAAGAAGATCAGAGAGATGCCACTAGGTGCTCCCCATGGAAATACCAACTGTTTTTCCCAGATGTCAACAATTCAGCAGCCAAATACCTACAATTCTGTTCCTCCTGGACAAAGAGAGAGAAGAAAATCTGCAATTCTTCTGGCCTCAGTGGTTTGCACCAGTTGGGGAGGGATGCAGGCAGAGAGCCAGGGGCTGGACCAGCAGGTGGGACAGGACACACGAAACTCTGCGAGTGTGGGATTTGCACAGGAGGGGCAGACAGAGAAGAGGGGAAAAAGATGCATCACCCACCAACAGGACATCTGCTGGCAGCAGCCCAGTAAGGAGAGACGACTGGACTTGCTGGTTTATTCTATCCACATGAGAGTGTGCTCTAAGCCCACTCATATTGCCAGAGCATCCCTTTCCCTGAGCCTTCATGCCAAATCCATTTTCTCCTCCAGGCTTCAAACACAAGGGGTGTTTCAGTCCCTCCAGGGAAAAGGCACCCGAATGTTTTTGCTGGGTGAAAAACAATGTATTTTTAACTAACCTCTTACTTGAAAAGCAGTGAATCATTTTTGGCTGAATTTTTCCACAAACAAAGCAGCCTAAAGCAGACACTAGACATGGAAAATGTTGTCCGAATGAAGCATTCAGAAAAATTACACGCAACTGAGAACAGGACCTGCAAAAGGGAAATGACAGGAAAACTTTAGTAGTAACTGATACTGTTAAGTAGTTTTACAATAAACCTACCGGATATCTGAATAAATCAACAAAGACCTTTGTTGTTCTTTTTCACCTCTTTTCTTCAGTGCTGGTTTGTACCTCCTTTCTAACTCACCTCCTATGGAGATATATGGCAGTACCTGAGAGAGATTAGTGCACTTTGACATCTCCCTTCATAAGCTAATATAAAATATTACTACTCACTGTGATCATCCTCTTCTTCAGCATTTTTATTACACGTGGCGAAATTAGCAAGATTTTTTCTAAATTATGATTATTAGAAATGAGAATAACTGAACACTTGAAATTCAGTATTTTTCTTGGGTATCTTACAGACTTAGCCAGACTTTACTGCACACATTTATTCCTAATTCAGTTGTGAGTTTTATGGTCAACAAGTCTCATGCTGGTTCTGTGTTGAGAAAGAGCATACTTTGAAAAAATACTCTTGATACTCTTGAAGATGATGTATCACTGAAAGTTATAGTTTGCCTACCTTTCTTTTCTGTTCTCTTCAAGTAATTTTATTTGTAGAAAAGGGTAAATGCTGATAGTATTTTATCAACTTCTTTTTTAAGGCAGTAGGTGAGGGAAAAGTCACTTGGAAAATACTGTGTGATGTTTCTATTCTATCAGCCCTTCCTTGGAAAAGGCTCCTGCTTGCCCAAATAACATCAAAGTAGTGGAAAATGAAGACTTTCTGGAGGTGTGCACGATACTCCTCAACCCAGGTCCCCAGTGCCTGTCCTGGAGAGAGCGTCCCCCAGATCCCCTGCCAGCACGGGGCAAGGGCAGCCGGCTACTGGCTAC
>JAOXNO010000024.1:63402330-63414741 GCA_028565335.1 Limnodromus scolopaceus
CAAGTCACAGGCGATGGGACAAGAGGAAACGGCCTCAAGTTGCCCCAGGGGAGGTTCAGATTGGAGATTAGGAAAAAATTTTTCACTGAAAGGGTTATGAAGCCTTGGAATGGGCTGCCCAGGGCAGTGGTGAAGTCACCATCCCTGGAGGTATTTAAAAGCCGGGCAGACGTGGTGCTGAGGGACATGGGTTAGTGATGGTTTTTGTCAGAGTGAGGTTGATGGTTGGACTCGATGATCTGAAAGGTCCCTTCCAACCCAGACGATTCTATGAGTCTGTGATTCTATGTCTTGAGTACATAGGAACAGGAAGCCTCTTCCTGCCAGAAGTACCAGAGGAAAAATGAAATAAGTGAATTGCCTCACAGGTTAAACACTGTGCAATATATATCCAGCAGCTCCTTTGGGGTCTTGGCTCTTCCATAGCAAGGCAAATGGTAAGAGGGAGGAAGAACACAATAAAGGTGGCCAAATGTGTGTAGAGCGAAGCATCAAAATGAGGAGCAACATTAAGAAGAAGGAAAACTGTGAAGAGAGGGAAAGTGAAAGAGTACATTTTCAAGCAAAACGCGTTTGGGAAAGAAGCTTTTGAACAGTGAGCAAATGCTGTTTTATGCTGCTTTGCCTATCTCCACAATCAAATTTTCCTTCTGCCGGGATCGATCCGCAAGTTAGGAGGAACTTCTGAGCGAGGCGAACTTTTGAAGTCAGGAGAGGTAACAGCATGTTCTCAGCATCCTGCATCCTTTCCTGCCTTTTGCCTCATTAGCAACCAAATCTGTCGGAGTACACCGCTGAGGAGACCCTTCAACTTCTTAACGCACCCGTCGCCCTTCGCGCCGATGTTTCCCACGCTGAAACCGTGCCAGAGAGATTTCTGAGAAATCTCCATCTGCCGTATGACACGCCGAACGCCACGGGGGAGCTAAATCCCTTATCCAGCCTGGCTTGCCAGCGAGATGACTCGGCAGACAAGATGTGAATCTGCGTGGGCTGGATTTCTCCTGCGGGCGCGTTTCCACTGAAAGGCAGTTGCTTCTAGAAGAACACGGGTCCAGGGGATGGATGGCAGCGGGTCTGTTCCTCCTTCAATCTTTGTCTTTGCACGGTCAGTGACCTGGCTTCACACTGGGCAGACTGGTAGCAGATGGCTTTTTTTTCCCCCTAAGGGAAACGTTTTACAAGCTGAACTGGAAGAGCTAAAAGTGGTGAGCCAGATTTCCCTGCGTAGGAACAATAATTTTCCTTCAGGAGAAAACTGCCTTTCAATACTTGCTTGCCCATCAGCTGGTGAAAGAGGACTCCGAGCCAGACCAAGGGCTTTGGAGTTCTGCTACTACTGATGATTGGCAGTCACAATTATCTAATCTATCCTAATCTACCGATTAGGAAAACACTGAAACACAGCTGCCCTGTCTCTTCAAAAGGTGGGTAAGATGCTATCTTTGAAAGGTGGTACCAAGCTGATGTTAACGTGGATCCATCAGACGGCTTGCTCTCTGAAAAAATCCCAGCACTGACAAGATTTAAACCAGTTTCTTGCTTGCCTAACCAGACAGGTTTGAAAATGTTGGCCTGGATGCCGTCAAGTTCTGCGTATTAAAGACTATGTGAGATACAAAATCCACTCAAGGCCGGCTGCTATCGTGCAGGTGATTTCCAGAAAACCCAAACAAAAATACATCCTTGTATCACACATTTCAATATGGCCTATTCTTTCCTTCTCCAGCTCGGAGGCTGTCTCACACCAATGCCAAGAAATGGAGTACAGTACGTACTGTACCTGTAGTTTATGCACCTATGATTTGTGCAGATTTTTTCCGGGAGTAGATCATTTTGGGCAGGAATTGGTTGCCAGCTAGGAAAAAGGAGAGAAGGGAAAAAACAAAATAATGGCCCTTCGAGTGGGTGGTGCTGGGAAGCAGAACATTATTGGTCTGTGCAGGCAGCGGGCTCTGGGTTTGGTGGTGGCACTGACATCTTCTCTGAGCGTGGCAATAGAGGAGGACTATTATGGGAGCCACAAGCCCAGCATGCAATTAGGGTTAGGTGAAGGGATTGAGTAATCCTGCAATGGTTGCTGTTATACAACTCGTTAAGACCGTGCCCAGGGAACACAGATGTAACTTAATACGGCAGCAACGACTCTTAACGCTGTGACTGCCAAGGGTCAATTGCTATTCCCATTAAAACCCTTGCTTTGCAGCTAATTTAGAACCCAGACACTTTAATTCACAGCAGGCTAAAGCCTGGCATACACACTATTTTTTTTTCCACTTTGAAAACTTAAATTAATTAGATAAAAATAATAATAAAAAAATAGAATAACAGAAAATTACATTCTAAAAATAGAATGTAATTATAACTATTTCTGTCATGCATTTAGATCCAGACTGTTCAAAACAGTGAAAGGAACTTGATGGTTTTAGACTTGTGTTTTCTTCACTTAAAACAGGCTCAATTTATCTCTCAAAGCACACGTTAGGTTAGTGTCTGTACTGGAAGCCTTATCATTTGCAGTCTGTCTACTATTCCGCTTAATATACATTTAATTTACATCCCATTAATTGATATTTAATCTGATACATTAATTCTGGTTCTCAGTGCCTGATAACAGAACATTGGAAAGAAGCACTAAATTATTTTGCTTTATAAGACCGAATTTTTCTTCCTTGTTCTACGGAGTATTTTCCATTCATTTATACGGATTTATATGGTCATATTTTCAGCAGTGTTAACCCTTACTTTGCAGGAAGATTTTTCATTTTTTAATTGTCATCTACCTTTGCTGTAGTGCCACTCAATTGTAAAAATTCCAAGTACATGGGAAGACTTAATCTGAACCCAACTGCATTTCTGTTTATAATGCACTCTTGTTATAAATTACTTTATTACTTTATCATTTACCTCTGTGGCATGTAGCCATCAGTGAAAACAGAAACTTTCCTGAACTTGGCAATCTTGCGTAAAGCAAAAAAACCCAACCCCTAACACACAACAGAAGATTTGTTTGACTAAGATGACAGGTCTAGATACATTAGATAATGACTTAATTCACACAGATTACACCCAGGCTATGGTGCTGAGCAAATTTGCACGGTCGCAGAGGAGGTCTGTGGGGTGGTGTGCTCCTCAGCTCGCCCCCACAAATTCTATGGGCACACAACACGTACCTCACGATCACAACTCTCCCACAGAGTAACACCGTGGGAGCGGGAAGCCAAAGTTTTAACCTGTCTCTGCCCCCATGGCACCATTTGGGAACAGGAGTAGTCAAAGCAAAGGAAAGCTTTGGGCTGGTCTTCCCAAAATAGCCACAAACCTGGCCACAGAACACAAAGAGTAAGGACACGGCTCATTAGTCCTATTTTTTGCTGCATGGAAAACACTTAAAAAACATGGAAATGCAAAAATTCATCAGTCTACCACAAAGAAGTAAGACTTTTCTCTCCTTACTCCAAGAGACTCGTTAAGTTCACCAGCACTTTTTTTCAGAAGACCGTATGGAGTGGGATTACTGCCTCTCTACGGCAGTGCTTCCAAGATGGGGTTGCAAATTGAAGATCACAATCGTAGGTACAACGTTTCAGATGAATTGGGTTGGGCTAATTTTATTCTCTGTTTTAGCTCTTATCCTTGAGAATTATTAAAACCGAAATGAGCTTTGTAAACGTGACTCCTGAACATCACAGTGTGCAGGGGGAGATTATGTGATGCTGGAGGGTTATCCCAAATCAGATTATGGAGGCTTCATGTTTATAGGCAGGTGCTGCATAAATTTATAATCATTATCTTCACAAAAAAACATGTAAAGGATTATTATAGGGCCATTTTGCTTTCAAATGTACTTCTGTAATAGTGTTGTCTTATACCCCTGCATGCTTTTGCAAAATATGTTATTAATCAGATCTTTCTTACTGTAATTATATAACTGCTGTGGATGTTTGCACTTAATATTTCTGTGAATTTGCAGCAAAAGGAGAACCAGGCATTCATAACATGAGAAAAAGGCTTCGAGTGCTAGGTGGCAAACAGCAAGGGGAGAAGTAAAGTGAAGAAAATTAGTCAAAACCTGTTGTAATCATTTGGCCCCAGGAGACATTTAATTTGTTTTTTGTTCCTGTTCCAATGTATTATAACATTATTGGAGTTGACTTCATAGGTCAAGTGTCACTAAGAAACTGCATATTTTATTTAGCATTATGGGTTTCAAACCTGCCAGCAAGTCAATATTTATCAGGGACACTCCATTTAATATTTTTGTTTTCTACCTCGCCTAATACACACTCCAAAACTGAGAAATTAGTCAGTGGTCCACTCAGTCTACCTCCATCTGTAACAGCGCGTACTGAGTCAAACTGCCGGCTGCCAAAAGCAAGACAGAGCTGGAGTCCTGTTAACCTATTATTAAATGTCATGGTTTTGCAGTTATTGGACTACTCATGAAATTCAAATTTTGGTGGTGGTTTTGGTGCTACTGTGAGACTTTCAGTCTAGAAAATGAAGAATTTGCAGGTGTTTTTAAATATGCATTATTCAGGAAAAATACTTGAAGCTATTCCATCTGTTTTGTGACTCTAAGCAGGTGAATTCTACTTCTTTTCTCAGTCACAGATGTAGCAATGGTACTTTCTTTAAAATCTAGCACAATTTTGAAATTATTTATGTTTTTTTAGGGGTAGCAAAATCTTTTTAGAAAGAACAAGAATCTAAATTCAGCAGCATTCTGATTTGCCTTTGTATTGGTTTTCATTAGCTGGTCCATTTCTTGGTTTTTAAGTTGCATTAAAAATGCCAGAAAAGGCCAAGATAGAACCTGGTCCTGAGATTTCCAAGTGACCAGATGGAAGAAGTAGAAATCTCACCAAAATGCCTGCCCATTGTCCAACCAATTTTGCAGACTAGTTCTTGCCAATACTAACCCAAACTCAGCTGAAATTCCATCCGAGGTCTTTGAAGTCCTTCTGGAAAAGTAATTAAAAAAAGTGACTTGTTAATCACTGATTAACTCAAGAGTAACTACTTGAAACCTTATATTGTCCCTTGGTTGAACTGTCAATAGGGCTGCTTCTGTTTTCCTTGACGTTAGTGTTTTGACATTTGGGATTCTCAGAACCCAACATCAAGAACTAAATATAAAAAACCTGCTTTTTTGGGTTTTTTGGGGTTGTGTGGTTTTGGTTTTTTTCTGGTGAAACAGTCATGTATTTTTTCCATAATTAACTTCACAATCTTCAGACTTAAAACATTTGGAGTTCAGCAACTGCATGTCAGAGCTATCTTTGATTGTGCAAGGGCAGAAGAGCAAGGGCTTTTAGGAGGTGGGGCCAGCAAAGAAGCAGGGGATGGAAAGCCAGCCCAGAGTCCCCTGATCCAACCCTTTCTTTCATGGTTTCTTTTAGTGACCCAAAGAAGTGAGAGAGCCGTTTTTATGAAGAGCCGTAAGTTTGAAGAGACCTTTTTAATTTTAATTATTTTTTTTTTTTGCTTTGATTTTAATAGATGTTATCTGATACCACTCAAATAGAAAGAGGCAGGAAAAGAGGGTATAAGGGTGAGTCACCATGTAAATAGGCCAGCCTTCCTGCCGATCAGAAGGATTCCTCCGAGGTCAGCCGCAGAAACCCTCCATCTGTATCAACAGCCCAAGAGAGAGCCAAGAGCACATGGAAAGGGCACAGGAAGGACCTGCAGATTGCAAGTGGTTCCTTTTGAGACCTGCCTACGCTTCCTATACATGAAACACCACGCAGAAGGGATTCCACAACTGGTGGCAGCAGTTGTTAGAGGCAGCATCTTTCACACGAAGCATTGCAGGGAGCAGAAATGCTCAGCAGATGTGATGGTGGTTTTCAAAACTTGGGAATTTATACAAAAAGCATGCGGGCTCTTCTGTTTGGCCTTTCATATAATGCAAGAAAGATGGTGTGCCGATGAAATCGAAAGGCAGCAGATGTGAAACAAATGGCAATATTTTTTCAGAGCTCCTGATTAACGTGAGGAACTCACTGTCCCTACACATCACTGAGGTCAACAGCTTAAACCCAGGCAAACTAGAAAAAAAGGTGAAACCCCTGGTAGCTACTCTCCCAACCAGCCCCAGGGACTCCCCGTTCTGCAAAGAGCATCTGCTCCACTCAGGATTTGAACAACCAATTGGTTGAGATGTTCCTTGTAATGTAAAAGTAAGCAAGGTCATGCTTGCAGAATGGGATCTTCAAGTGGGATTAAAAACTCACTTTAAAAATTGTTATAAAAAGGGCAAAATTACCCCTGGCAACTTTTTTTCAGCACTTTGTTACCAAATATTCATTGGAGATTGCTGTTGGAAACTTTATTCTGATTTCCTAGGGCAGCTCTTGTCTTCCCGGGCTGTTGGATTTCAGGTAGAGGAGAAGTGCTTCTGCTGCCCCTTGCGTGAGTCGAGATTAACGGGCTGGCTCGCTGCACAGACATTTACTAAAATCTGAAGAAAAACAAGAGCTGAAATCTAAGTTTAATGTTCCAGCTGTCTGCAGATTGAAGAATAAAGTAAAAATTTAAATGAGCTCACCAAAAATAATGAAGTCTGGCTCAAAACCAGCTGGGCAAAAACAGAGTTTAAAATCTGGAGTTACTCTGCGTACTGAGTCTGATTCCAGTAAAGCTTTAGTACGATTCCAGCAAAAAAAAATCCAATTTCCCCGCTGTTGTTTTCTCTGGGAACTACTTTTTAAACCAGTTGTATCCATGCCATCCCTTCCAGAAAATGGTTTGAAGTGGATATAAATAAGAATAAGATTTTGACCACCATTTTGCCTTTTGAACGTTCTGATAATTGGTGCAGGCTTTATGAACACATGAAACAGCTGATGCTCCCTCCCAACTGTTTTTATTTACCCAAAAAACTCATATCAAAGGAAATGAAAACAAGTCCTAGTGTCTAAAGACTAATCTAAATAACACCCAACTGCAAAACGGAACAACAGGCGCAGAAGGAGCTGAGGTGCTGACAACCTTGGGGCTTGAAACTCGATGATCTTTAAGGTCCCTTCCAACTCAAACCATTCTATGATTCTTACCCGAAACGTTTGGCATTGGTCTGAAATTAAGGATGCATACAAACAAACAGGTGAGTTCTGTGTGATTGATCTGGATTTATGTACTAACTTGACCAAGACAAAGCTGGATGTCACGGCGTGCCGAAAATAATCGGGTACATCAGAGGTAATTATAAACACATGGCATGTAAAACCCCAGATTTACCTACGCAGAAGTGAAAGTTCTTTGTAAAGCAAGTTGATACAACATACTTCTGTCAAATGGATCCTTTTGATAAGATTGAGCAACAGAAAGTCCCACTGACATGATAAGGATGTATCCACAGTAATACCATAAATACCTCCCCAATAACTGCAAAGCAGTATATTGTTCAGTGGAGACTACAGGGTGATATGAAGTGTTCCAATAAATTGTGAAAATCTTAGCAGACATGGAATCATAGAACCATAGAATGGTTTGGGTTGGAAGGGACCTTAAAGATCATCCAGTTCCAACCCCCTGCCATGGGCAGGGACACCACCCACCAGACCAGGTTGCTCAAAGCCCCATCCAGCCTGATCTTGGACATGGGATGGGGCATTTAGCAGAAAAGCAAGAAAAGACAAGGGACAAGTCTTCTAGTCTTCTTTTGAATGTTATGATCTGAAAGCCAAAGGAGCAGTGTAATAAAACTCTCAGTAATAACAATCAACAAAATGTTTGTGAAAAACCGTTTGACGTGTTGTAGGTCACACAACAAAGCCAACGCAGGGTGCAGGAAAAGAAATGCCCGGCCTGTGACAATAGAATAATGTTGTTAGTTACAGTTTGTAAAGCAAGAACAAATAAGAGGTGGAATAAATTATCCACACTGGAAGGGAAGAAAACCCTCTCTAGCTTTGAAATATGGAATTATTGTGACTGCCACCAAGTCAAAGAAAAGGTGACGTGGAGCAGTTGCACAGCCAGCGCAGCGGTGGGAGTTGTCCTTCTGAAAGCACACGCAGATATGAGCTGACTAGAGAATTCATTTAATCCCAAACTGAATGAACGCCTAGTACAAGATAAAAGACTATGAAAATGAAGCCCTGTTGATAAATCACCAGCGCGTGTTGTTGGTAGATTAGACCATATGCTCACAAGAAAGAAAAACATTGCCCAGAACTCTTTAAGTTGCTACCATTACATCAGCCCCAAATTATAAAAATAGCAGAGAAGTTTTTACAGATAAAGTAATTCTTAATTCAGCAGAAGGAAATGGATTGCGCAAAAAAACCATTATTGCAACACAAAACAGGCTTTTATTGCCCCCCCAAGGTCTCGGGATATTAGGCAGGGGCTTAGTGAATGCAATCACAGAACAAAAATGCAAGCAATACGTTTGCCAGGAAGCATCCCATTGACATTGCTACCAAATTTGGAGATGGCCTTGGAGCAGTAAATAAAAAGGAAATGTCGTTATTAAAAAGAAAATGCATGAAAATATGCAACTTATTAGAGCCACTGAAAAAATTCAGAACGTCACAGAAAAGGTCACAAAACATAAGAAAGCAACGGCTGGTTTTGACACACGTACTTCAAAGTTTTAGAGAAAGAGATGCTGTTTTAGGCAAAGAGGCAGTGATGGATCAAAAATCAAATGATGCTACATTTGAATACAATATAGAGAGATTTTTCAACTTGATTTTTGGCACATTTTCCACAGAGGAGTGAAACTCTCTGCTTCGTTAAAATGAAGATCTACAGAGATTTGTTTATCATCTTTGGGAAAGATGGGAAACACCAGAAGAACTGACAAGTTTCTGAGCTACTGAAATGAACGTTAAGGGCTAGGGGTTACACGATTTACAATAAAAACTGTCGAGCTCTGGGCCATTTTCCAAAAAACTAGTTTTCACATCCATTTTGTATTTCTTCTTTCATAAATTAGCCAATGACATTTAAAACATTGCTTACTTTTTTCCTTTGAGCATTTTAATAATTTTTAGAACAGTAAATTATTTATTGAAAGGGTAGTTTTCATCTTGGAAAAATAATTTTTGGCTGGAAAAACTGTAAAAGAATTTTGGAGATAATTTCAGGAGCTATGTACACAAATATTTAATACAGAGTTTCAGGGAAGTAAAATGGGTCATTTAAGCAGTAGGAAATTGGGAACAACTTTAAAACTGCTGTTTCCCATGAAACATTGAAGGACCTCCAGCAGACAAACAAGAGGTGCATTCTGTTCCCAAAATACTACTCTGTTCCCAAAGTTTCAATAAGTCAAATCATTGCTCCATGATTATTTCTTCTCCCACCTCATCTGCCTTCCCAACACGGATCATATGCTCTGAGACAGGACTCGATCCTTATTAATTTATACAACATCTGTCACAGAAAACCTCCAGTGCGATTTAAAAACACTAGAGCAATAAAGAGTGGTAAAAACACCTTTTAATGTGTATTTCTTCCATATGCTAATCACCAGGTGTGCAATGACAAACATTAAAATAATATATTTCCATTGGCAGGCATTGTATTGCGGTTGTCCTCATGACAAATTTCTTAAATCTCTGTAGAGTACGTAGCAAATAGCCAATGTCTTAGAAAATAACTCAGTGTAAACACTTCCTTTTGGGAAAAGCAGAGGTGTTTCTCACAACTGGCATTGCGGGAGATAACATCAGACACCCAGTCACGAAATGGAATTTCTTCGGGATTTATTGAGGTAACTGGAAAGAAGTAGCTTTTAGAGTCCGACGGCAGAGTGGGCAGCAAGATGAAATTGTGGGAGAAAAAAGGCATTTCACTGCATTTTCTGCAGGGCCCATGTGGAGAGGGCAATTTGAGGAGGATGAGCTCTGGGGTGGCAAGGGGCTGGGTACTTCATTGCCAGTGGGAGAACACAAAATAGCCAAAAGCAGTTGAAAATACTGCTGTTGATACACAGCAAATCTTGAGAGCTTTTTTGTAGCCTAGTATTCGTCTAAAGAATAATCCCATTTGCTTTGTCGTTTTGGCTTCTCTGCCAAGTTTAGCTGAAGCCAGTCCAGAAAAGACAGGGAAGCTCATATCTAGTGCTTCTGGCTGTCTTAAAGACGAACAAGAAAAAGAAAAGCAAAGTTCCGTCATCAAGAAAGGCACTTTTTTTATTTATAGACTTGTTTGTTTGTTCCGCAGGTGCTACTCAGTGTAGCCATGTCTCATCATCAGAAAAAAATATGAGAAAGAAAAAAAGGACTCCTACTGAAAGAAATAATAAGGAAATAATATTTTTTTCCCTCTCAGTAGGTGATTTTCTCTGAGGTCAGCCAGGTATGTGGGACTTTTTGTTTTTCCCACAGCACCGTGTTTTGCTTCCCGTTGACAGGAAATGTTAACTTTTGTAGTAGGAATATCACTTGCTTTGAAAATTGTAATATAACTAGTGCCCTGAATTGGATTTTTTTTTTAATTGGTGTAAATCTGGAATAATACCAGAAATAAAAAGCTGGAAAAAAATTAAACAGAAAAACATATTTGCTACAATTTCAAAGTCTTGCTTCATCATTTGCTAATTGTGTGTGGTAGTTATGCCATGTGTAGCAACCTGAGATGTAAGTCAGGAGCAAATAGTGCTTTTTCAAGAGCAAATACTACATTTAAAACCATGCATAGGGATTTAGTTTCATAATCTCGATGGTAGAGAGGCTCCAAAATATTCAACGCTTCCATAAACTAAATGTATATTTAAAATACAGGTTCTGCAAACATCACTAAGTAGTCACATTCAAATAAAGGGAATAAAATACTAGAGCTAGATTGATCAGGATTGAATAAAGAATTTGTAGCACAGAAAGCCAATGATTTTCCAGAGCCAGGCAGTTCCCTGTGTCCTTGATGTCTGAGTAACCAGCACCATTTACAAGAAAAGCTACAGGCTCATCTTCAAGCCTTTTAGTGGGAATGCGTCAAGAAAAATTCTCAGGTGTTCCAGCCACCCAATGCTCTGAAAAGGTCTTTCCTGGCAGTCTGGAAACACAAACAGGAAGGTATTTATGGGAGAATGGGGTAGCTGCTGGTTTGTTTTCTTTTAAATTCCCTTTACTGCCCATGTCCAGTTTCCAACGCATGACGCCAGCAGCAGACAATAGAGGAGCTACTGTACTCTGCAGAAACACAAAGAAAAGATCCCAGGTGCTAAAATGGGCATAATGGAAACCAGAAACATTCACATTTTTTCCCAGATGTGGTACTTTCTCTAGAAAAGACAACATCTCCACCAGAGCATGCAGACAAATTGTAAAGGCAAGACCTCTGTTTAGGTTGCTGTACGTGGTGGTCATATATTGTCTTCCACACATTATGCTGGTTGCTACTTTCATTCCACACAGTCATTATTTTCATTCCACACTGCAGGGTTTTTTTCCAGGGTGACTAGGAAAGGTGTTATTTGGGACACATTATCATATGTGTCTGACATATTTTTCCTTAGGCATTGGAGGAGATCGGTAAAGATCAGTAATTTGGAAGGCACATTTTTACTGTGAAAATAAAAGAAGATAACCCGTGCGCAGGAAAAGCACGTTCAAAACTGCCTTGGAGTTCACACTACCTTCAAGGCCCCTATCTCAGGTGCTTTTACCCCTCCTTGAGCCTCCTTGGAGGCCCCTCTTCTCCCTTCGTCCTTCCTGTCAGTAAGGTAGCTTTTCTCTGCAAGTTCCCAGCAGCTGACTTGTTTTTTGGCACAATTTCTGCCACTGATTTCACTAGACAGCTACCCTGCACCCTGGTTGCAGAAACAATGGGGAACCCTCAAGTGAATTTGAACTTCTAATGGTTCCTGAAGCAACTGGGGCTTAATCGGTTCCCTATTCAAAGCCCTCAAGAGGACAGAGCACATTAATGAATCACCTCAAGGTGTCCATTCCCTGATCCCCTACCCAGGGTTGGATAAATCCTGTGTGTGAAGGTCTCCCAAAACAGAAAGAGTTTTCTGTGCAAGTCAATCCCCCACAAAACCCTAGGAATGTATCATCACAGTCATTGAGTTCTTCGGGATACAGGAAAAACTTTTATCCTGTTTCTGTATAGTTCTCAACATCCAGGTGGCTTTATGAGATTTATTTTCCTTTTTGTGGGACACTGTAGTCTGCAGAAAGAATTTAGGATAACACTCTCAGGTTTTTACTAATGAAAACAAAATACTGAAGCAGCCCTTCCTCCAGGTTGTTTTGTTGTTGTCATTAGCTGACTGTCACTTCTCGACAGGCTGAGAGAGTTGGGGTTGTTCAGCCTGGAGGAGTGAAGGCTACAGGGAGACCTTAGAGCCCTTTCCAGTCCCTAAAGGGGCTCCAGGAGAGATAGGGAAGGACTATTTTTCAGGGAGTGGAGCCATGGACAAGGGGGAACAGTTTTAAACTGAAAGAG
>JAOXNO010000024.1:63453068-63469805 GCA_028565335.1 Limnodromus scolopaceus
TGCTCCATCCCTCTGATCATCCTTGTGGCCCTCCGCTGGACCCATTCCAACAGATCCATGTCCTTCCTGTGTTGAGGACTCCAAAGTTGGACATCTATACGTGTAAATCATACCTGTCCCTCCACAGATGCAAAAGTGCCTCCATTTGCTGGCAGGGGTTACGACTGCGCTATTGCTCAGGAGAAAAGCATGAATAGCATGCAGAGATGAAGTATGTCTCCCGTGAGGCTTCCCGGAGGAAGATTTGGGATCTGGGGGATTTGGCACTAGACCGTTCTTCAGTGTGCACCCCACTTATACAGAGTTGCAACACTAACCTGATACGGTAGGTGTTGGGCCAGATATTATATCAGAAACTCATGTTTTACAAATATTTGGACTTTTTTCCCACCTAAGACTGTGTAGTCAAACAATATTGATGCTGAGATGTATCTATCATGTACACAATAGTAATGCTGTTTTACACAGTAATAACTTTTAGGAATTAGTTGTTTTCTACAAAGACTTGGGAAAGAGGAATTATTTCCGCAAAAAGATCTAATCCAGTATCCATGAAGTCAGCAGTCATTTATGCCCAGATAAGATTCTAGCATCCAAATTGCAAGAAAACTACCAGAAACCCCAGGGATTTTCATATGCCAGATGAATCATATGCCTCCACTTATCATTCAGGAACGGAAAGAGCCAGTAATGACTGCATTCAAGCAGTAAATACAAAATCAGCCCTCCAAGCTTCTGCACCCTGAGCAATCCCAGTGAGGCCAGATAGTATATTTGGCCTTCAGAGGTTGTGTGTGTGTGTGTAGTCATCCTCTTCCAATTTCAAGTAGCAGGTTTATACCATTGTCTTGCACACAAATCCAGGGCTAAGTGAGCTGAGGGGAACCATAGACCAAGTTATTTACACAGTATCCACAATCTGCTTACTGAGGTGTAGTGGGTTTAAAATCCTCCGGTAAGGAGCACACTGTGTTCTCTGCTCTCTAAACATGCTGGAAAGCACACTGCGTGTGTTGTCTTACCAGGTCTTGGTGATGTGAGCTCCGTCCCGTGCTGCCGAAGGTGGATAACATGTTCAGGTATGCACCTGCCATCGCAGACTTGAAATCCTGCAGCAGGCTGAGGTGCAGAGAAGCAGGAGTTACTGAGATGTCATATTAATGAGACAAAACTTGATATACTTTCATTACCTAAACAGATATACAGAGATTTACCCTGGAAATTTCACCTGATTCATTGATGTATCCATCCTGTTACATGTGGTTGATAACGGAAATACTCATAAATGATTTGGTACTCCATGGAAAATTATATCATTCCACAGGAATATGAATTACTCCTATCTCTACATCTTCACAGGAGACACCAAGAGGGAAAATGGGAATAGAGCCTAATCTGCTCTGGCATCCACAAAAAGGATGGGAATTGTGCCATTTAGTTCAGTCAGGCAAAGATACCTTCTTTGAACATGAAATCTTTCTAATCAAAGCAATATTTTTTTTTTGTTTTTGCACCTTCTTTACCAGTTAGTAAGTTATGGAGCCTATGATCAAAATACATTATGTTCTCTTACCAAACCTTAGCTGCAACTTTGTGCAGTTGTCTGTTTTAATATGCTGGGGGACTGGCAAAAGCTTTTCTTCTGGAAGCTTCCTTTTACAATCAAATTATGTATGAAGGCCTGATTCATCACAGTTTACCTACATGGTTTTCGACGGGGCCAAACTCACAAATAACCGTTGTGGTACTGGGAGCTGCAGAATGAGTGTAAAGAGTGGTCTTCTTGAATAAGCAAACCTTTTCATCGCCTGTACATAGAGGCCTCCCAGATTCATGAAAAACTGTAAAAGGGATTGTGTACAGAAACATCAGGAAGTAGAATGAGGTCAGAGGAAAAGCTGTGACGAAAGTGAGCTTGGCGGGGATATTATTAAGAAATCCTTCCCTAAATGTCTTTGGTCAACACCTGAGCTCAATCCAAACTTTGCTGGAGGTCCAAGAGAATCTTTGCATTCTTCTCAGGTTTTTTCCTGTTTGTCTCCCTCTGCCCTTCTGAGTTTTAGTCTGAATTGAGTCACGTACTCTCAAAGGACATAGTGGAAATTACCTTATTTTCCAGACCTCGGAGGGTTTAACAGCACCTCTTACCTAGCCTGGGCCTTTCTGATCCTAATGCACAGGTTCCCAAGAAGTCAAGCAAACTGGAGTTAAGAGCAAAGCAAGGCATAGATGAGAGATTTGAGTTGCTGCCAGGGTAAGGCTGAGGCTCCTTGTTGGCCCTGAGGCTGCCTGGAGGTGATGCTGGTACGAGGAGATGTGTGTGGCTGAAGATATAGGCGAGGAAAATAACTGTGAGCAAGGCCACGTTTAGGGGGAAGAGTTCATAGAGCAACTGGCTTTAGCCCACTTTCATCTTGTGAAGGTTTGAGCTCCTCCTGAGCTCCAGCAATACTTATGAAGAGGCTGACAGCTCATTTCACCTGGAGGGGAGAGTCACAAGCTGCTTTCATTCCTGGTGCTCCACCGTCCTTTATGACTCTAACCAAAAGCCAGGTATTTGAAATAAATAGAAATTGAATTGGCAGGTTTGCTCTCCCCGATGTGTTCCTGCTTCTGATAAGTCCTTGCCATGAGAATAGTCTTCAGTCAGCCCACTCGGCCAGCCAGAGGCCTTGAGGAAGGACTAGGCCTAGTAGGCCTGGAGGTCTGGAGGCTTACACAAGGCCCAGCCTTGAGGAAGAGCAGGAGAGCACCTCATATTTCATGGTTTGTTGTTTTTTTTTTCACATAGCCAGATTCAGACAGTCTGTAAAGCTTCACTGGTGCTGAGACTTGCCCTGGCACAGGGCAATTTAGAACAACACCCGTTTCCGGTACAGGCAACATCACAGCGGCCCTTTCGAAGCATCTGAAGTCATTACGGCTAATTCATGTCCCCCAGGGATTTCAGTGGTTTGGGGGTTTGGTCTTCAACCTGTTTTCTGTAGAGAGGCCTAAGGAAAATGGGATTTACAAGGAGTCCTCAGCGGTCCCCAAGACCTGCTTCTATTCAAAGAAATGTCGGCAGCACTCAAGAAAGTGCTGAGCACTTTCAAAAGGCTTTCTCCTTCCATCCCACATGGGATAAGGTATTTTTCTTTCTAAAACCTGAACTTTCCCACACTGTTTTGTGAATGGTGAACAATATTAAGAGGGTTTCCTACCTCAAACCTTCGGGATGCTTTTAAGCCAGTTACTTAGAAAGAAGTTAGTTAGATACTTTTTTTCCTCACTAGGAGGAAAAAAAACACCCTAAAAAATGCACCTAATGATACCCCGAAAAACATACAGAGAATGAAAAGTCTAGGCTTATATGCAATTCTAAACAAGCGTCACTTCAATATGTTTTTATTCCTTTAATGAGCTCATTTTTCAGTGACTTTTCTTATCTGATGTTCCTGGAGGGCCCTTGGCATTCCTCGCATTTTTTCCCTTTTGCTTTCAGCTGCTTCATAGTCCCCTTCCTACTTCAATTTTTCATTGAGATGCTGAGCAGAGTGACAGACTTTAATTAGGTGACATTTGTTGCTAAGGAGACATGCTTATTTAAACTAAATAAGAGGAGGTTACTTCAAAATCCAACTGCATTATAAATGGTAGCTTTATGTGTGGGAGGGGGCAATAGTTTTATCGTAGTGGTCATTAGCATATTTCTCATTTGTTATGTTGGAAAGAAACGTACAATAACATTCATTTTTTGCTGCCCAACATACTTTCAGTCTTGCCAGTCTGCCATGCTAATTAAAACTTTTTCACAATTCTGCAGTGAAAGTTGGCAGTGCACTGGAAGCACTTTGATTTAAATCCTCTTGGAGTCAATGTTGCATTGTTATAAGAAGACCTATACTTTCAGCAAGTTTATTTTGGCATTTTGCAGGCAGAATGTTAGTAATGATAATAACGGCTAAAAAAAATTGCCAGCTTTACTTTGAAAAAAAAGCAAATGGTTCATTTTCAGACTGCCCAGCCTGGTTAGGTCTTGTCTGAATTCCCTCTCTGGTAAAAGGAATAAAAGATGGAGGACCATACAATATTAATTATGGGAACATACGTATGAGATATGGTCACTCCTGGGACCAAATATAACATAAATCATGGGAACATACATATAATCTTTGGTAAGATTAAACCATCATAGTAGATTTCACATCAACAGCAGCATCCATGGGGATATTCATATGAAACAGTTTGAGCCATTAAGAACCTTCTCAAATTAAAAAACCAACAGCACTGGCCAAAAAAAAAGGTTATGGTCAAAGGAAGGGGGCAAAGATAGATATAACAGCTATTAAAACAAGTATACAAAGTAATTGTAATCAATCAGTATGTAGTTGCACAGTTGTAGAGATCTCCTGCTGAGATTAATGAATTATATACCAAATTCCAGAGAGTTCTGAACCATCCCACAGCTTTTCTTCCTGAAGCAGAACCTTATGCATTTTAGAATAGTGCCTCTGATACAATCTTGGTTCAATTTCTGTAGGTGAAAGTCTTATAAATCCTGGAAGACCTGACCACAAGAACAAGAAGTTTAAAAAAAATGTTGTTTTGAAGTGAGTGAAAGTTAAATTAAATTTTAACAAAGATAAGAGAAAAAGAACTTGCTATCTCACTTAAGTAAGCATTATCAGGAAAGGAAAAAAAAAACTTTTGTTTTGTTGTAGTAGGAGCGATAAGGGCAATCATTACAGCCATCTTGTACTGCAGTTATTTGTCTTTGACCTTGCCTTCTTCCCAGACAGCATGCTTTGTCCAGTCTGGAGAAAAATTGGTTGCAACAAGACAGGAGGGAGAACGAAACTTTTCCAGTCTGAGTTACAAGGGCCCTAAAGAGCTATGGGTGCCTTTGAACTAACCCGGCAAAGCATTTTGGGTTATATGCACATTTAGGAAAGGGAAATGTGCATGACACATTAAAAATTAGTTCTTGTTACCATGACTACTATGTGTTTAACCATTTTTTAATTATTCAGTGCAAAATAGATAAAATCTCAGTTCAGAAGCACCCTTGAGTATCTTAATGGCAGTCAGAATATACTTGATAAACATAAATTCTTAAGTGCTTTGCTAATTTAGGTAAGAATCCCATCTCACATACATTTTTCCACCTGATTTCAGTGGGAATAAACCCATCTGTGAGGATTATGGATGAACAGGAGTCTGAAGATCAGTCATTTGACCTTTGAAATATCTTGTTTCATGGAATCAGTCCTTATAGGAAAAAGTAAGTCTAAAATAGCAATCATACTTTGTAATCTTCTTAAGGTTAGTGTTTGAACCTGGTTGGTTTATGGTGCAAGCTGACCAGAGAACCTGTGGCTGCCCCATCCCTGGAGGGGTTCAAGGCCAGGCTGGATGGGGCTTTGAGCAACCTCGTCTGGTGGGAGGTGTCCCTGCCCATGGCAGGGGGATTGGAACTGGATGATGTTTAAGGTCCCTTCCAACTCTAACCATTCTATGATTCTATGATGTTTTGGGTTTTGTTCTCAAAATCATACCAGTAGACTTCCACATTCTCCCTTGGTCAACCTTATTCTTTGTCTGCTGTGTGAACAGCCACAGACGTGAGCCTACACTGGCTCACGGCACTGAAAGGTGCAGACTGTAGACATCAGACCCATCATCTTACCTGTTGAGACCATGCTTAGTAGCCAGATGCTTTTCTAGGAGAATGTATTTCCTATCCCAGCACAGACTTTTCCTGTGTAGGATTCCTGGAGGTTTTGGTCTGATTGTGCAAAAAACATCAACCAACATAAAGCATGAATGACAAACACTTTACATTTTTGGTCAGGTGTAGACTTGTAATTCCCGCCTCTCCAGTTTGCTGTGCTGCTGGATGGATGTCCTGTTTCAGCAGCGCTTGGGTGAGGTGTGGGGTGAGGGAGATTGGTCACTTTGGCAGCTGGAGCACAGAGCTGGCACTTGGGCTACCCCTGTCACCATTGGTGCTCATTACTGCATTATTTCAGCAAAACAGGATAATGTCCAAGAGAAAAATGGAGTGCCCCTTCCTCTAGCTACAGGTCACAACAGCCATTTAGCATCAGGATTTTTAATCCTGAAGTCTAGGAAATGGGAGTGGAGGTTTCTCCGAGAAGCTGAGGGAAATGAACCTGGTTTCCCACATCCTGACAAGTGCCTGAGGGAACTGCTCGCTCAGAAGAAGACAGAGGTAAAAAGTGCATCTGCTCTTACAGCAAATTACATTAACTGTTTTGTAGTAAATTTGAAACCTCATTGAGCTCTAGTAAAAAGAGCAAAAGGATTTTACCTTCATAATGTTGAATAACTGAACACAGTTATTTGGGTCTGCAGCTTCCCCTCAGATATTGCACTGTACACTTTGTTGTTTGAAAAAGCTTGCAGAAATTGTTATAGTGTCAACCCAAATCCAATGTATATGAACTCAAGTAAATTGGGCAAGCTAATAAAGAACAAATTACAGGACTCTAAAAAAAAAGGACTTATTAGATTGACTAGGTTCTTGCTGAGACAAAAAATAACTGGTGTTTGCACAGCATCAAAGGAAATGAGCTCTTATTGATAGTGGATGCTTCAAATACATCAATAAAGTATTTAAGCACTTTTTAATGCTTTCCTGAACCAAAATTCTTGTCCAGTATATCTTAATGCTGCTCCTTTCACTATACTTTCTAATGGTTTATTAAAGCAATGCTAAATGGGCTCCACTTTTTCCAGAATGATGAGAGACAGGGAAAAGGAAAGTGCTGCCACTCCTGTGGCTTCTCTCACTTCTATTTTTGTTCCCTAACAAAGAAGATTTCAGTGGACATGTCAAGATGTATTTTCTCTTGCTGTTTATTTCTTCTTAAACCTTTTTAATGAAATGTATATGGAGAGTTTCAATTTATGTAATTATCTGTTTATGTCTATACATATCTATCGTACTATTTCTCTTCATGTATACAATTATATCTTCAAAATATAGGGAAAAACCAAGGATAATTTATTTATTTAATTTAATGACACAATAATATGCCTGTCCATGAGTTTCGTCTAATTTGATTTAAAACGAATGTAGAAAAATATTTAACTTTGGATAAAAGTCAGGGTTTGACCCCACCCTTCCTCCCACATCCCAACCCACCGGCCCAGAGAGAGACTAAAATAATAACATAGCGATTCTGCAATATGGCCTCGAGGTCAACAGATTCAAGCTCTGCTAGATCAAATACAAATCTGGTCTAAAACTCCCCCCATTGAAACAGTATCCCTCTGTTTAAAATTCAGAGTTGTGCATTCAAGGGCCTCAGCGGATCTTAGTGTTGTGGTTACAGGCAAAAAGGGGAGACTTCAGACAGCCAGCGCTACTCCAGTTTTCCTAGTGGGAAATATGGGTATGTGCAGAGGCATTATTCTGCACTACCAGATGTGTGGACTTTATTGACTTCATTTAGATAATTCCTGATGTGCTCTGGCATGGGGAAGGTCAGTACTGAACTCAGGAAGCCACAGAGGCGGAAACTTCGTTGAGTTCTTTTCCAGCACCACAATAAAAATTAGTATTTATCGTATGAGTGTTTCTCACCTAGATACCTGTGCCTAGAGTATACCACACAAAATATTTACTCTCGGGCCTGCCTTTCCTCCTGTCCCCCTCTCTACACACAACTGTATAAAGGTGGAACTACCAAATAATGTTTGTGGACAGTAATTTGCAACTTTCCTCTCCCCTCTTCCATTAGCATCGGTATAAGGCGATGGCTGTAGTATTATTTATTCTTGTTGAGGCTTTTCTTTTTTATTTGCTTTTAGCTGCTAACCAAAAGCTTTTGAAGGTCCAGCTATGAATGGAATTTAGGTGCTGAATCAGACTTTAAACATACTTGAAGATGGGAATGAGCATGGGTATGCCTAAACAATTTTGCCTGGGTGCCAGAATGGGCAGGGCTCCCCTGAAGAGAGCAGTGGAGAGCTGACCACAGCTAGATTGCTTCCAGACCTGTTGCTGCCTCCCTTCGTGCAAGTGCCAATATCCCTCTGCTGAATGCAGTGCAGAAAAGCCATGTAAATATACAGCTCATCTTTCAGTTCTTCCCTCGGACCCGGGGCGAAGCCTGGAGATTTATTTATCTGCAATGCTGACATTCCTTTTTCTCTCTTATGATGAGGTCAGGAGAGAATTGCCACCCACTCTGAATCATAACATGGTAAACCTCAAAGCCGTGACACAGAAATGAACTACGGGGCTTATTTTCCCATAGAGAAAGAGAAGGATAGGCTGTCAGAGAAAGCATTGTGGCTGTGACTCTCCTAGACTTTTGCTGTGATTGAATCAAAACAGTGTCCACAGTTCATCCTTACTTCCAGTAAAAAATAATCACTGGAGGTGTTGATGGTACTTTGCTGCAAAAAGGGCTTTAGTGGCTGGTAATGGCATGGTTCTGCTGGGCCACAGCTTTGATAAAGCCCCCAAAGGCAGCTTGTTTAATGAGTTCTGGCTCCTCATCCGTGCAAACACGTTTACAGTACGTGGATTTGAATACCCCTGAGACTCACATTTTTTCTATGGGGTGGTGTGAGTGGGACTAGAACACACACTTAGGAATTCTTTGGGGATAATTTTGCTCGAACAGGATAAAAACCCAAGCAGAAAGCTGCCCAGAGACTGATGCCCTTTGCTTTGGTAGTGTGTTAGCTGTGTGCCATCACGTGTTTTCAAGTTGTCCTGGAAGAGTTTGGCCAGCCACAATGCAACGATGCTCCTGCAGGATGTCCTTTTGCATATTGCGTATTGCTGCTGTGTAAGATACGGTTGATGCACAAACATTTCCCCATGTAATTTTGATTAAATGCTGTGTCATTTGGACTAAAGACCATGTTCTATAATGATGGCACCTGTCAGATGAAACACAGAGGGAATTTCAAAGGAGTGCCACATACCAAAGCTTTCAGTTCACTTCTAGCTCTCTGTGCAAGTAGTCTGTTTTTGAAGGGTGTTTTGGGGCAATGATTAATTTTCTTTGCCTAAGTCAGGCAAAATACTCCACAAATATGACTTTTCTTCCAAAGCACTCATTTTCTGCCTCTTTTCTGTGCTTTTAGAGCTCTTCATGTCTGCTCTCTGGGTGAAATAGCTGTCTCCTAATTCAAGATTTTCCACGTCTTTTGAAAGCAGTTACAGCCCATATAGCCTTCTGAGCATTAAAATCTTTAACTAACAGACACTTATGGTATTAGAAGGAAGAACTAGAGTTAGCGTCCTACAAGTTAATAAGACAACTCATGCTACAAAACTGCTCCTTCATTTTGTATTTGTAGTCCACGTGTTTGTGTGCGTTTGCACACACACGTGCACCCACATAATGAAAGAGAAGTTGGAGAAAACACCACCATAAAAAGCAAGAAGAGTGCAGGTTACACATCACTAGTATAATGCCAAAAATATGCTAATGTTTGTGTTTTTGACACTGGAAAACAGGAAAAAATGACTGTTGCATGTTAAAGCACCTTGTACCTTTTCATGATCAGTCCTAGTTCCTACATCCTGGTGCCTGCAAGATTGAGGGTAAAAGCAGAATTCCCACTGAGGGCTACCATGAGGGCACATGGCTACACAACAATGCCTGACACCTTTACATTTTAGTTTTTAAAAGAAAAAGTTTCCATGGAAACTTGTTATAACATTTTACGTGTCATAAGTTTGTCCAAAGTCTGTAGTTTCTTCTGCTGTCATTGCACATCACCACCTTGACAGAATGACAAGAAAAGACTACGCTGAGGCTTCTAAAGTTCTACTGGTCATGGAGCCCAGTGTCCTCAAATTAAGAGACCACCCTGGGACAAAATAAACCCTTAGGCTGATTTTGAGTAACAATATCATAGAAACGTGGTCCTGGAAATCTCAGCTTAGCTGCCATCTAACCCTGGCATAAACTAAATTCCATATGTGCATCTTTTCATGACATTAAAGTGTCTCAATTTGTCTCCTCACATGCCAGAAGTCCCTTCCGACCTGAACTACACTGTGACCCTATGAACTCGATGCCTAACTCACACGTCAGTGTACACAAAGCAGACCTTCCTTCTCCCTGACCAAGGGGACACGCGAAGAACATGCAGTCCTATGTTGACACAAAAAGCAGTGAAAATAAATATTTTCTTTTGAAAAATTGCACACAGCAGGTCCCTTTTGGCAACCTGCTGGCTGCTTACTGATGCTGCTGGCTCCCTGCGTGGGACGCTGCTTGTCCTTGACCCCGGGTGACAACTGCCACGCAATCCACAGGGAACCTGGATGTTTAAAAGCTAGGCATTGCAATGCTCACTGTGGTAGTCTCCAAATTGGTTTGGAGTTGTTTTTTTCTATTTGTCCTTCAATTTGTTTGTTTAAAATGAAAGCTGAAGTCCTGAAGGTCAACTGGGGCCTGTTTTATGTCTTTCCAGAATTGGCTTTCTTAGGTGCAGGAAAACACTGTCCTATTGGAAGCACAAAGGAAATTCTAAATGTTACTGCAAAATCTGGCCGTCAGATCCCAAAAAGAAAAGATACAACAGAAAAATGGCAGAGGTATAACTTCTGTAGTTAACTAAGCTTTCCAGAGTGCTCAACTCCTGTTTCCTCACCCTGTCCTTGAATTTTAAAAATGAATAAACGTTAAAAACATCCAGTAAAATAATCAAGCCATGGAATACAAGCCTCATGGACAAAGGTAGACAGATCTAGTTCCCACCCTTGTCAAAAACAATAGGAAATCCATTTCAGACATGAAAATAAACTTCTGCAGAAGAAGTCTGATTCAAAGCCAGAATGAAATACGGTCTCTTCATACAGGCCTGTGTTTGTGGAGCTGCTATTCAAGCAAGGTCTTCTAAGCAGCAAAAAAAGGAACTAAAAGTGCTGAAATACAGAATAATCCATCCAGGATAGGAAAATATTTTTCTCCATGCTAATATCTCAAAATGGAATAGAGTTGCATTATCCTTGCTTGTTTGACAGCTACTTTCTTTTTTTTTTTTTTTGGCCTGTATTCCTGTGCCAAACCAAAGCTTTGATTTGACAGTATGAAATGTCTCTGGCAATACCGACTTATGGTACCATCTTCCACAGACAGAGTGACAACAAGAAAGTTTTAGAGGTCAAAATGCTTTCGTATACAGAGGTAAATGTGAGGAGAACACGAGCTGATCAAACCTGATGTTTCTTTTGTGCTGCTCGGGATATCCTTAAAGAGCTTCTGCCTTTTCTGGAAGATCGTCTATTATTCCTATGTTTTACTTTGCAAGGGGGAGTTAGGTATGGATAGAGGGTAACTGTGAATTCTACTGATCCCAGGTGCAAAAGCGTAATCTGTCTAGTTTCATCAAGAAAATAAGGGAGGTAGTACAAAAGCCTCAGGAAAATAATCAAGATACGAAAACTTGTCTGTGTCAGCTTCTCAGTGAGACGCTGGCCCACAATCAAACACAAAGCCACAGACTAAATAGAGATTTCTTACCCATAGAAGTGCAGACTTGTTTGACTACTTGTTTGACAAACTATTTACTTTTTAATAGTTTGATTAGTGAACTACTGTTTTCTCACACTTGATTTCTGGCGCTTTTTCTTCATAATACTGCAACATCCTCTATAGAGAAGTTGTAAAGATATTGTCAGAGGGAGAAAGTTATTTTATAAGAAGAAAAAGCCTTTTTTTGTTTTTTTGAAAAATTAAAATATGGGCAGAAAGGATGGATTCTTTTTGACATTTAGCAAAAAATTCTGATCGTGATGTACCATGAAGGAAAAACTACAGGCGCATCAGATTTTTGAAAAAAATACTGAATGGCTGCCTATTCTGCTAGGCACTTAGAGCAACTTTACTGAAAATATTCTAAAATTAAGATTAAGAGAGGCTCCCTGGAGATTTACTGTGGTCTGGAAAAGCACCCAAAACAGGGAGTGCTTTGTCTGCACCCTGCAGGTTAGTGCAGCTGAATACTTTCTGAAATCAGATTTCCCCCCGCAGTGAAAGCATAGCCTTTCTTTGGAAAGACCCCACAAAAAGAATTACATGTCACACATGACCGATTTAATTTTCTTACTCAGCGAAGCAAAATTCAATCTATTTTCTCTCTGTAGAGTATCGTCTTTTTAAGACACACTTATCTTGTCATCATTTCCTATTCCATCCATACTGGCATGTGAGCTGGCTTCGATAATCCATGAGGTGATTGACTCTAAGGTGAAATAGTTATCAAAAATATCTATCTTCTCATTTAACCCTACATTAGAAAATTATAGCTCATATAAATTACAGAAATTTAAGTAACCAGATAGTGGTGGAGGAAGAACAGCAATTTTCTCCCACAGAGGGACTTTACCATTTCCAAATCTGAGCACAGTCTGGTTAGAAATTCTTTCTGCCGACAATTGAGTTTCCAAAGCACAAGAGGCCGAGCAGGCAGGGGAGCAGGCAAGAGGCATCCAGGCAGCCTGCCTGGCTTCTGCCAGGGTTTCCCAATGGCTGAGGTTCTTTTCCATTCTGACCAGTCACCAGACATTCTCTGCCCAGCTCTGACCAAGAGAGAAATTAGTCCTTTTGGGCTGAGAAAAATATCAGTCAGTTTTAAATATAGGATGCTGCTCCGAGCAGTCACCTTGACCAACATTTCAAAGAGATGGCTTTATTGAGCCCATGTCCCCTTTCCATTGACAGTTAAACATGTATTTTACACTGGGCACATACTTGACTTAGTTCACTGAGTAGCAATGGATGTAAAAGCAATTCCCACAGAAGGTTTCCAGCGAGTTCTCTCACACGTCAGCTCTGAACAGAACCACCTTCAGAAAGCTGGAAAGGCAAATCTTCTCAGCAGAAGCTGTCCATGGGGCAGCAAAAACCAGTGTTAAGAGAAGACTGTCAGGTTCCTCAGTTGATCTGAGGTTAGAATTTGAGCTGGATTTGCGTGTCTCACGTGTGACTCCATCCACTGACTCTCTGCATGGTTTTGCCACTGAAGATCTGCATTAGTAATATGGCTGTAAATGAAAAATAAATGTTTCTTGTGCAACCAAATACATTATCTCACCTCCATATTACTACCATGAAGGTTGAGGGAGGTGATTCTGACCCTCTGCTCACTCTAGTGAGACCCTACCTGGAGTGCTGCATCCAGCTCTGGTGTCCTCAGCACAGAAAGGACATGGACCTGTTGGAACAGAGGAGGCCAGAAAATAATCAGAGGGCTGGAGCACCTCTGTTGTGAAGACAGGCTGAAAGAGTTGGGGTTGTTCAGCCTGGAGAAGAGAAGCTCCGGACAGACCTTAGAGCCCCTTCCAGTCCCTAAAGGGGCTCCAGGAGAGATGTGGAGGGACTCTTGATTAGGGAGTGGAGTGATAGGATGAGGAGGAATGGTTTTAAACTGGAAGAGGGGACATTTAGATTAGATCTTAGGAAGAAATTCCTTGCTGTGAGGGTGGTGAGGCACTGGAACAGGTTGCCCAGAGAAGCTGTGGCTGCCCCATCCCTGGAGGTGTCCAAGGCCAGGCTGGATGGGGCTTTGAGCAACCTGGCCTGGTGGGAGGTGTCCCTGCCCATGGCAGGGGGTTGGAACTGGGTGATCTTTAAGGTCCCTTTCAACGCAAACCATTCTATGATTCTATTATTACGGGACAAGGCTGAGAAGAGGTGATAACCCATCCATGCACAAAGATTTTTTTCATGAGGGAATTTCTAGGTATTTCCCACTGTCTTTCAGATTTGATGAAATTAGCTGTTTTGCTTCCCTTGAAGGAAAAATTAACAGTTGCCACCAAGATTTTTCAGACTGGAAATGCCTGTTACTGGAGTTGACTTCAAGTTGTCACTAGAAAGAAGTAGTTTTGATATATAAGTAGGGGTCCTCACCTGGACCATCAAAGCCAGCTCAGGGGAGATTTAATCAGCAGGCAACTCCGCTATGCACTTATTTCACCCTCTTTGCACTTTTTTCCCCTAAGGCGTACAACGTATTTAATCTTGCTGGGTCCAGGGCTGTGACGCACAGTAATTACTATTGCCCATATTAATACAAGCAGTCATAGGTTAAGGATGTAACAGTTGTGAATATTTTGGCCTGCACTGGAAATAGCATTTATTTTTTCACGCGCACTTTGAAAGTTGAATGAAGTTCAGCTTGAGAAGGGGCTTTCTGTGATGGTCGCAGTTAGAGGGTGGTTCTCTTAGAGAAAGAACAACTTTGTCCCTACAGATGTTCTTGCCAGATGGTTGTGGGCTGTCCGGTTTCACAATTTGTGTGAGGGCTGCATTATATTTTTATTTTAATATGTGCTTTCCAAACTGTGGTGACATCACTTATTCTCTGTTACAGACTGGCCTGCTCCATAGATGTAAGTAAGTGTGGAGAAGAAAATTCCACCCTCTACCCACTGAATTAGAGGAGGAAAATGGGATTCTCCTGCGGGCCACCTCAGAGTATTTTTTAAAATGCCACCCATGGAGCGATTGTACGAATTGGTAGGAGTCAGTACCCGCAGAGTTAAGTCCTTCCTTAAGTCATGGTTCAAAATATCTAAATTAATGGATTCAGCATGGGGAGAATAAAATCAAAAGTTAGGGTGGATTGTGAGGTTTGTGTCTTCTAAACATTTTTGTTCTGGACAGTTTGTTCGCAATTATAGCATCTCGGGGCCAAATTGTCTGGTTTGTTTCATTCATCTTGCATGATACAAAGGGAGCGTGTGCCAGGCAGAGGGATTCACTGCTGGGGAATTCCCACAAGCCAGGGCAGTCGCTGGCCACTTCAGACGCTGCGGGGAGAGGACTGCCATCCGTCCCCCACGCCCATGTCACCACCTGCTCTCCTGGATGCTCTTCCCCTGCGGTAAGGGAAAACAGAGCACAAACGTTTTCCCTATATTTTTTTGATCCAGAGACATTCAACACAAGAGGCAGGTTTATTTTATAGGGATTAAGTTGGAGAAGTGCTTCTTTCAGCCAAAGAAGACCCCTTTTTTTTGAGGACCAGTCGCATGGGGCACTCATCCTGCAGGGCAGTTGCTCGGCACTTCTGCAGGAAAAGGGTGTGAAAAGTTGCTCTGCCATCAGATGGATGTGCTGCCCAGCCATATCACCTTATATATCCATTTTTGTCTTCTACTGTTATTATAGAATCATAGAATCATAGAATGGGTTGGGTTGGAAGGGACCTTAGAGATCATCTAGTCCCAACCCCCCTGCCATGAGCAGGGACACCTCCCACTAGAGCAGGTTGCTCAAAGCCCCAACCAGCCTGGCCTTGAACATCTCCAGGGATGGAGGTAATAATACAGGGTTACCCTTCCTAGCCATTCAGAAAGTTACTGTAATGATCATTTTCCTAGTCCGTCTCTTTTCCTGCTGTCACCTTTCTTCTTGCAACCTAAACTGTGTTTTTTCTCTCTTCCACATCAGAGAAAGACTTCAAGCTCTTCACTGGCTACTTCCTGTCTCCCTTACTACGTCACAGAGTCACACAGAATCACAGAATGACATGGGGTTGAAAGGGACCTCTAGAGATCATCTAGTCCAACCCACCTGTCATAGCAGGTCCACCCAGAACAGGTTGCACAGGAACATGTCTAGGCGGGTTTGGAATGTCTCCAGAGATGGAGACTCCACCACCTCTCTGGGCAGCCTCTTCCAGGGCTCTGCCACCCTCACAGGAAAGAAGTTCCTCCTCATGTTTAGATGGAACTTCTTACATTCAAGTTTGTGCCCATTTCCTCTTGTCCTTTCCCTGGGCACCACTGAAAAAAGACTGGCCCCATCCTCCCGACACCCACCCTTTAAGTATTTATAAGCATTGATCAGATCCCCCCTCGGTCTTCTCTTCTCCAGACTAAACAGACCCATGTCTCTTCTTCATCTATACTGATAGTCGACTTCTACCTTTTGTAGTCACATGACTCCACATAATGGAATTTTCAAATATGGTCTCAAAAGCAAAGCCATTTTATCGGTTTCCTTCAAATCCCTATTGAAATCTTCCTTTTGTCAAGACGCCTGGGAAAATCTTGACAGAAGCCAGGCTACTGGAAAGCTGAGAGTGCCAAGAGCCCTGAAAATACCTGTTTTCTTCTGCTGATGCCTGACTCCTTCATCTTCTTTCAAAGAGACCATAAACTTGTGGGAGAGTCACCTCCTTTGGGTCTCACCCACCAGTATTCCCCACATTGTGTTGGCAGTCTATGACTGTGGCTCCTAGGCACAATGCAGACATTACCTCAAAAATGTATTATTAGTAAAAGCACTGGGCAGGGGCTTTACAGCTCACTTTTCCATTACAGTGGCTACAGGCGTTCAGGGAGTTTCTCTTTTTGTCCGTCACATGCTTAAACCTCCAGGGGAGCATTATTCATACCTCAGCTTAGTTTTCAGAACAATCATAAATAAATGCTGTAAATTAATTAATAAATTAATACAATTTAAATTTCCTCACCTTTTTTCTAGTTGGACTGTTTACAGGTGCATGCAGAGGCTGACATTTCCTAAATACAGCCCCATACCTAAATGGGCTACAGGAGAGATGAGGAGGGACTGTTTATCAGGGAGTGGAGCAATAGGATGAGGGGCAATGGTTTTAAACTGAAAGAGGGGAGATTTAGATGAGATTTCAGGAAGAAATTCTTTGCTGCGAGGGTGGTGAGACACTGGAACAGGTTGCCCAGAGAAGCTGTGGCTGCCCCATCCCTGGAGGTGTCCAAGGCCAGGC
>JAOXNO010000024.1:63469905-63484197 GCA_028565335.1 Limnodromus scolopaceus
GAACAGGTTGCCCAGAGAAGCTGTGGCTGCCCCATCCCTGGAGGTGTCCAAGGCCAGGCTGGATGGGGCTTTGAGCACCTTGGTCTGGTGGGAGGTGTCCCTGCCCAGGGCAGGGGGGTTGGAACTGGATGATCTTTAAGGTCCCTTCTACCCTGAACCATTCTATGATTCTATGAAAACTTCTTGTGGAAAAGAGTACAGTTTGACTAAGTTTGTGGGGAATTATGAGATCACTCTAATAAACTCTTTCAAAAGAGTGTCAGCCCCCAATACAATCAATACATTTTAAAGCAATTCCAGTGGAATTCTAATGTCTTTAGGACGTGACTGGTTTTATTCAAATTGTACTCTTCAAAACTTTCACACAAGAGATACCCACACACCAGACACATCAGGAAATGACATCCAAGAAAAAACACTCTGGGCATGAAGTGGTGCCTTGCTTTTTTTTGTGCTCACTCATGAAACACTATGGATACAGACCTCACAGAAAGAATAACATCCATGTTCACTGGCAATCCGGTAAATCTGTGCTATCTGTTCCTAATATCTCTTTCCTAATAGTCAACTTCTCCCATCTCTGAGGAGAGGAATAAGATTACCCAGCCGTTCCCTGCCAGGTTAGAAAGCAGACACCCTGGATTACCAGGTTGGCACCAAGCGTGTTCATTGTCAGCTGAACAGGATGCTAAAAGGAAGCTGTTCCGTATGGATGCTGCCTCTCAGCCGATGAAGATTAATTTCTGAGGCCATATATGTTCAATGTGGTGCATTTCAACTGAAAATAAAAGAGTACGGTCACAAAATCAGCAGGGCTGGAAAGTCGCCACCCTCATACCACTGTGGTGAGGACATTTGCTATAGATGTAGAAAAGAGATCCAAGATCCTTCTTTCTCTCCTCATCCAGCAGAAGGCAATGAACCAAAGAGTAGCAACCTATGACCAAAGTGATTCACTGAAGCTGAGTTCTCCCCAGTTGAGGTTTATTTTTTATTTTAACCTTCCACCTCATTCTTAACTGATTGGAGGGAGAAGATGAAAAGTAAACGATTCCTCTTTCTGGCAAGTGGCGTAATTTTGGGAAGGTCACATCATACCCGTTTCCTGTCCTATCTTTCAGCTGTCAGGGTCATTTTGATTCCTGACTTTTAAAGGCAGAACCTGTCTCTCACCACGTGTTTGCCCACAGCCTAGCAGTGAGGGCTTCAGTTTGGATCAGGGCCTCTAAGCACTACCATCATATAAATAGCCGTGCTCAGAGAAACAAAAAAATCAAACATGAAAACTCCGAGGAGGTGAAAAGCACGCGTGGTTTCCCGGTGACTCATTTTGCACGGTCCCGAACACGTTGTTTTATTTTGCTCTCAAAGGCCAAGTCACACGTGGTGCCCTCCAAAGGAGAGTGAGGATGCCAGCACAGAGGAGTAACCAGCAGCAGAACTCAGGGCAAGCATTTAGGGACTGGGCTGTTTTTTTCTTCTTTTTTTTTTTCCCTTCGCTGAGTGCTGCATCACTAAGCAAGTATCTCTCCCTGCCAGTTATAAATAGGCACGGGTGCCTTATCATGTTCTCCCTCACTGGGAAAGAATGTGGATCAGCTGAAGAATGAGACACCCAGGAAAGCTGCTGAACGACAACAATATTATTTTTTTAAACCCCTCTCTCCTAGAATCAGAGCCATACATTCCTTGGGAGTGAGTTTCTTGACCTGGTAAATGACACAATGCTTTATATACAAAAATATTAAGAGGTGATTATGTCACCGGTAAAAATGTGCTGAAATGAGGCCTTTCCCTTTTGCAAGCCTTTAAAGGAACTTTCCAGGCTTACCAAAACTGTGCAGTCATGCTGCTGACAGGCAGCCAAGTTCACATAAGGACCAGTCCAAGGGCACCTTCAGAGCCAGCGTACTGGTGGACCTCCCGTATGAGCCACAAGGTGTGTGAGACCTCACATTGCCAACATGGGATCTCAGTAACCAGAGCCCAGAAATAATTATCTTCCTTCACTCGTGTATCATGAGGTGAATCTTGAAATAGCTATAAATCAGGACTCCAGGAAACACGGAGACGATCAGAGAAAGAGAAGCCATTAAGACAAGGCACTGGATGGGGATCAACAAGACACAGGCCAAGATCCACACAGGTATTTAGGTTCCCATCCTTCCATCAGTTTCACGGTGAACACTGGTTCTTAAAAAGGAGTTACAGTCTTAAATCCTTTTGTGGATTTTGGCCCTCTGTTTTATTCCCAGGCTTGTTCAGCTGACAAATCAATTCACTTCTTTGTGGAGAGTTCACGGTTCATAACCGGTAAAACACGTGGAACAGCACACACGTATCGCAAGCACATCTTCACAGACCCCATGTCATAGCAAGAAGAAGAATATCCCCAGGCAAAAACATTCTGGTCAAATAATTGAACATTTGTTCTGCTTGTGTGGTAGGAAGCACTTAATGTTTCAGCAGGTACTTCCAAAAAAGCAAGCCATCAGATTTCTCTTGCCAGTTCAGCTGTGGCCATAAGCGATAGATGGGCCAGGGATTTTTACTTTTGAACAGGGGAAGGTAAATTAATTTGAATATTGTCTCTTTGGAGATGCATATCCTTGTATTTCTCCATGCCGTAATCACCTAACTCAAATTGATCCTGCTTTATTCATTGAATCCTGTTCTATTCATTGAATCTTTATTATCCAAGATCTTAGGACTCCAGCAAAATCAAAATAAAAAAACCCCAACCAAACCATTGTATATAAATAAAATTTTTTTCAGTATTTGACCTTAAAAGGAGTAAAGATTAATAAAAAATGAAAAATGATGATCAGCTTTGCAGTTTGGTTCTCCAGGAGAATTTTTTTTTTCCAATATTCATTATTTTAAGCTTTAGGAATGTCTTACCTAAAGCATGTATAGAGCCAAAAGACAGAGCTATTTTTAGAGTGATATTTCTTAGCTTGTTTTGGCAAGGGAAATGCAGAAGTATTTTAAAGGCTTGCATCCCCCGACATTATAAACTTTGAGAATACACAGGTCAGTCCCTGTCTTCAGGGGAGTTTGGCAGACACCTACCCACACCAGAAAGCTTTCCAGAGGGAAAATTACTGAAGTTACTTATTTTCTATGAGTGGAATATCCAGGACAAAGTAATACTCACTATTACCCAGGGTTATATAAAACAGGCTGTTACTATAGTATTTTCTAGATTACTCCGTGGTTTTCAGTGCTTCCTGAATCCCTTGCTATAACAATCCATCCCCTCCAGACGTTAAAAAAACAAGTCATGTTGGAATTATTTTCTCCCACTAGAATTCTTTCTGGATCTCAACAGCAACTGCAAAAAAACTGCTCTGGTTTCAAATTCAGTGCAATTTCAGAGGAAAGGGACACTAAGTGAAAAGTGATCCCTCAATCACAGATTGCTGTCCCACACACAAACAAGACAGACACCAAAATCCTACCCCAAACACCTGAAGTCACATTTAGCAGATCTTCTCCAGCTGCTAGTAGGACCGTGTGACAGTGCAGTGGCCTCAGCATGAAGATGAGGAGAACCTGTTGGCACTCCATCCCTACCTGTTGTTGTAATCAGAGGTCACCTAGCACCTGTTGTTGTAATCAGAGGTCACCTAGCACCTCTCAGAACCAACCAGCCTTCCATAGTGCCTTTTCTTTCACAGGAAAAGCTTTGTGCTAGAAACTGAAAAAATTGGGTTCACTTAAGAGTCCAGAGAGCAACAAGGTTGCTTGTAAGGTACACTTACATGCTTCATGTAAGTGTAGCAGCTCGTAGACCTTTGTTTTTCAGAAGCAGAATTCTTGTCCCGATTTTACTAATAACTGTGCTAGAACAACAAAAATTTTGTTTTGATTTTTTTTTTTTTAATACGAACAGAGACATTTTCTAAAATAAACATAACTGCAGACAGGAATCTGGGCTAGGTATGGTAGAATTACATGAGCAGACTGACTTACATCAAATTTAGAGAGCTGCTCCCAAAATGTATACACACCCCTTTACGCCTGAAAGGGCTGGACTTTGATCTCCGTTTCAATTTAAACCACAGACAGGGTCTAATTTCCCTTTCTTCACATTTTTAAATTCTCAAAAGCAACTCAGCAAGTTCTCATCCTCCCCTGCACCTGGGGAGACAAAAAAAAAAGGCCAAAAAGACAAGAGAACCAGCCAAAAGGAACAGAGGTGTTCCTGGGCTGATAACTGACTTTGCTCTGAGATGGGGGGAAAAGTTGACCCCCTCCTAGTAGGTGCTGTCACACTGGTTCCCAGTGACTTCCATATGTTTAGGATGGTAAGCAGAGAATTAATCCTCTCTGAGAGTACAACATGCTGATATGGACATGCTATCTAGTTCTTTGTTCGTAAAGCTCTGCCAGAACACTCATTTTAATATATCTGGACATCTCCACATACATCTGTTCTTGGCAACATAATAGAAGGATCCTCTGATCAACCGTGGCCTTTACGAGTTCTTCAGCTTGTTATACATCTCATTAAAAATGTTTGGAAATATTATTAAAAGAACGACTCACGTCTCATGTAACTGTTTCTTTGCTGTTGTGGTGGGTTTTTTTATCTGGTAACTTGCATTTTTTAAACATACACGTTAACGAAACAAAGATTCTAGCCCTACCCGTAGCATTCCTTTATTCTACAGCTCCCAGACTTGAGTTCAATCTAGGACACTTTCTTTTCAGATTTGGTAGCCTGTGCTTTTACAAGGACAACTCAGAGGACTTCCAAATCTCATCTATTTATCCCTCTAGCACATTATAAAGAGCCTTTCCTAAGAGGACCTTTGTCTGCACAATGTCAGCCATGCAATGAGTCTACAAGGACAGACAAAAACATGGTGGCAGCACATTGATACTGCCTATAGCTCTGTCTCTGAGCCTTCACAAAGAGTCTGTGTCCAAACATTCTTTGTGACACGTTCAGAGGCTTTTCCACGGTCAGAGGAGAGCAGAATTTTACTTCCTCACAGTGCGAACATGCACTGGTTCATGCTCAAAGCATGGTAGGGACATACCCAGCAGAAAACATCTAGAGATGGTTGAAGTCCTTTGTGTGTCTGCTCCGTGGCTCCAACACAGACAGAAACCAGATGTAGTAGTTTGGAAGCTGAGCAATTACAGAAGTGCAGAACTAAACTCAAACCAATGTATCTGTGACGCAGCAAGGTTAATCATCTTTGACTCGGCATTGTATTATTGCAGACAAAGCTCGCTGGAGGCTCGACAGCTGGGCTGGCTTTGCCCTAACATCTGTCAGAACTCCCTTTAGGGTACTAAGGCAGTGCAAAGGGTCCTAATGTGAGTTTACCTGCAGTTTCCAAAGGTTTTAGTGCATCCCCACATTATCAGAGCAGAATAGGCCCAGAGAAGCTGTGGCTGCCCCATCCCTGGAGGGGTTCAAGGCCAGGCTGGATGGGGCTTGGAGCAACCTGCTCTGGTGGGAGGTGTCCCTGCCCAGGGCAGGGGGTTGGAACTGGATGATCTTTAAGGTCCATTACAACCTGAACCATTCTATGATTCTGTGATTCTATGAATATGCCAAAGGATCTCCATGGTGCCATGAAATGAAAGTTTGACTGCTGTACTTGCTAATGTCATAGGCAAAAACTGCACAATTTCTACTTAATTTAACTTAATTACCAGTTCACACTGATCCAGGTATTGAGAAAAAAGAAAGAGACAATATAAACAATTAAACACTTATGTGAATATCTTTTATCCTCCTTCCTCAGGCTTACCTTAAGTCAAACACCAATCCCCCTTACTTATAATTTCCCTTATTCTTGCTTCGGGATACATTCAGTCCATCCCAATTCCTATGGTCGAGCAGTGGGTGGCCCAAAAAGCTGGAACATGTGCATAACAGCTTCTGCCCCTTGCTCTGTGCTTGTTGGCTTCATTCTGCTCTACCATGCTACTTACTGGTTTTCTTCAGCCACTCCAGTGCTTCTTACTGGTTTTCCAGGATCACCTCCTCCAAGCTCAAGAATGGTCCATCCTGAAAAGAAGGAAATCAAGCAAAGGTGACAGAAGACCTGCATGGATGAACAAGGATCCATACAAGAGGTCTAAGCAGGGAGAGGTGACCCGTAAGGAATACAGAGAATAGGAATATAGGAATATAGAGACACTGCTCAGTTGTGCAGAGATGGGGTTAGGAAAGCGAAAGCCCACCTGGAGTTGAATCTGGTGAGAGACCTGAAGGACAACAAGGAAAAGTTAGGGAAAATGTGGGCCTGCTGCTGAATAGGGCATGGAAAAGGACACGGTATTCAAGGTCTTCTTCACTTTGGTCTTTATTGGGAAAACATTCTTCAGGAATCCCAGGCTCTTGAGATCGGTGGGAAAGTCTACAGCAAGGAAGACTTACCCTTGAAAGATGAGAATTAAGTTGATGAACTTCTAAACAAACTGGACAAGCATAACTCCATGGGACCTAATGGAATACACTCATGAATGCTAAGGGAGATGGGTGTGATCACTGCAAGGGTACTTGCAGTTTGCCTTTGGCAGGTCTTGGTGATCAGGGAAAGTTCCTCAGGATTGGAAGAAAGAAAATTTCAGTTCTATCATCTATCTATGGGACACAGTCACCCAGGGGTGTCTCTGCTCTGACGTGGGTCATCCTTGGCGACAGTCCCTCAGTGGATCACCCATGGCTGTGGTCTCTCGGGCATGTCCCTGTTCCAATGTGGGTCAACTTGGCTGCAGTCTGTCAGGGCTGTCGCTGCCCTTGTGTGGATCACCCACAGGTGCAGTCACTCAGAGGTATCTCCTTCAGCCCAGAGCACCTCCTTCAAGCATGACCCTCCAGCCACCTCCTGAGCAGGGTCAACCTCAATGTGTCCACCACCCGCAGCAGCTGATGCTCTTTCTTAAATACATGTAAGTGGGGGCACCAAGGTTTCTGCTGACCAGCCAAAGTTTTGGCACTTGGTAGGTCACATGTGGGAAAAAACATCATGGTCTAAGACCCATAAAAAGAAGGGAACTAAAATACACAGAGGGAAGGAAAGGGGTAAGGCACAGAGATTACTGGAATAGACTTCAGAGATCTATTCATAATCCTGGAAGAGCCTCCTTTATTGATTTTATTTATAAAAGAAATAAGCAAAAAGCTGACGGACTGGAGTCCCAGTGATCAGACTCCAATCAGAACCTGAGCTTCATGGCAGCTGTGGATTGTTGGGGGCTTGAGTGTTGCCTGCTCTCTGTTGCATAATTGCATTGCATGAACAATAGGCCTGCATTCCCTACAAAGAATTTGAGTATGAATTGTCCTTCCTTTCTCTGGAGTAAATCCGGTTTGAAAAGTCACTAAATTGCACGAGGTAGGCTGCAGCGTCTGTCACCATTTAATCCCTTTTTAAAACCTGATCAAGTTTCCACCTTAATCATAGTGGGAGGAAAAGGAGTAAGCTTTTATTTGGAAATCTATGTGAACTGTTCAGTAAAAACAACTCAATTGATCAAGAAAAAATATACAGAATTAAAATAGTTATGAGCTGAGGAAAATCACATTTGTTTCACATAAAAAGAAATGAGCAAACAGGACAGGAAGACACTGCTTAACACTTTAAGAATGCTATTATAACTGACTACCCACATTTAAAAGTTGTAAACACCATAGAGTGAGATGAATTGCATATAATTATGAGTGATAATGTGACATTGGGCAATGCAAAACGTTGGCTTCGTATCTGGAAAACAACCCTCTTTATTAGAGACAAATCTGATATACAGCAGCAGACAGAACTCCACCTTAGTCTCCTGTAAGTGTTCCAGCGTCAGACTGTGGAGAGCTTTGGGCCATGGACCATACCCAGGGTGCACTATTGGCAGAAAGATAACCATATTCTTCTTGTCCCTGAGAACTACTTAATGTCCATGTCGTTGTTCCCTGTTTCCTGATGCTAAATACATCTTCCTGTTCAGCAAGCTGTGTCTTAAAACCAGTTAGGTTCCTCTCCCCAGACTCATAATACCTCTGCTAAAACTTCACAGTACTGCCAGTTCCTTCAGTTTCTAACTCAGGGTGATTCATAACCATATTTTAAAAAAAACAACAAACAAACCACCGGTATATTTTTTCCCTGTGCAACACAGCCTTTAAGCTCAGATAGTTCCTTCCCCTGCTTTCCTTCACCCATCAATGTACTCAGTGAGCACAATCCTGTCCTTTCTCTCTCTGTGCTGGGCTACACAGCTCGGTCCTTCTTCGTCTCTGTCTTGTAAGACAGGACTCTCATCCCCTGGCCTTTCACTCATCTTCTCTGCACATGTGTGGTTTAATTTTTAATTCACTTTACTGAAGAAAATCCACCACGTTCCAGAGGCAAAATCCCCAGTGATGCTTCAGACTCATCCCCAGGCTGTTCTAGAAACATCTTATCTGATAAATCTATAGGGTGATGTGTGCCTTGTTCGGGACTGGTCCTGTCTGTGTTTCATAATCATCCTATGGCTGACTAATACTCTTGACTGCTACAGCATACACTCTGTCCCAATTTCCAACAAGTGAACTCCCAGTTTCCAATGGAAAATCTTGCTATTTACTTCTAGATGTGTAACTTCTGTGCTTTGACAATTCAAACGCAGGACAGGGATCTCTAAATCACCTAACAGTGCAGAAGCTGTGCAGCTGCTATGATTCTCTCTGTCTTGAGAATGGCTAGCTCTTCCCCTTTTATGGAGAAAAAAGAATGACCTAAATAGAAATACAATGCATTGCATGTTTGCATGACCTCACCCTAGTCTTGTCTCTTTGGAAAGTACCCTACACTTGACATGCATTCCAAGAGTACACTGCTTTGTAAATGCATTTTTTTCCTTCTTCCCAGAGCTTATTTTAGGCCACTAGGTCCTAAACAAGGGTCACAACCTTACTTTTATGCACAAGCCTGGCAGTATAATTGGAAGTGGGGTCATGACCCCAGAAGTGGGTCTTGAAGGAGAGATATTCTGAGATTCAAAACCCCTTCTGACCTCTTTTAACACTGTTAAAGTCTCTAGCGGTGTGAAGCACATGATGAATGCAACAGGAGAAGATGAATCTCTGTTTGCCATCATTGATGATCTTTAAGATCCCTTCCAACCCAAAAAATGCTCTATGATGCTATGATTTGAGCAGTTCAGATGAACTCTGCAGCTCCCAGGAGTCATGTTGCTGGTTCCAAGACATAGCTCTCCTGTGTTTGCCCAATGTGCAATCAGCAATACAATATTCTTGGTGTCCACAGAGGGTATTTTTAAGGAAGGGCAATGCAAATAATATAGCAAAGCTCTTAGTAATACACAGCACTTCATGAAGTCTGTGGAATTTATTCTAGGCCTCTCTAGTTAAGCTGTGAAATTATTCTGACATGCTGATGAAGTCTTTCCAGGCTTCCATAAGGATCATATACATCATTCCACTCAGATGAATTGCACTCAGTTGTTTCTGTGAGCTGAAATAGTTTGGTTTAATTACAGAACAGTTCATGATGCCCAGATAGAACTCTGGAAGGAATTCAAGGGCAAACATAGCCATTTTCCATAGAAAAGGGACAGAAGCAAAATAGATGCAGACTGAGTTCTGTCGTCACAAACACTATTATGTAGGTCCATATTCTGGGACACTCATAAAATGAGGAAATGCCTTATCATATGAGAGTGGGTGTGGAGCAATGATGAAGTGTGTGCCAGAGCACTCCGGTCCCACGGTTGTGTCCATGGTCATCCTTGTCCCTTGTGTATCCAAGTCTCCTTCTCAAAGTGGTCAAGGCATGAGATGGCCTTTCGCTTCTGACCACGGTTGGGAGGCAAGGGGGCAGATATCCCATACATCCAGATCAGGGAGGTGAGAAGCTCTCTGGAGCCCACCACTTTAGACAATGAGGCTAATGTCTGTGCTAGTAAGTTAAACAGTGCCCACGAACAGTCCCAAGCACTGGGGTGGAATTATCTGTACATTTCCCTGTCAGAAGGCTCTCAACCATGCTTTAGGTCCCAGCACCCCCAGACAATTCCTGGTCATGGTCTGGGGTCTGAACATTCCCAAGATCATTCCCAACAGGGACTTTGCATGCAAGTCCTCTGTTTTGCAGGCTGAAAGAGTTTATTGGAATAGACATAGACTACACCTGCCAGTAAACCAGTTCAAATTACGTATGTAGAGTGTTAAAGGTTCCATTACCTTCAGTAAAACTATTGGTGATGTAACGTGTTATTGTGGTTAAGGTGTTGGGATCCTCTCTGTAGGAAGACAGTAAAGAGGCTTTCTGAAATACTTTGAGCAAGAAGCAAGGTTATGAACAGCTTTTAATGGACCTGAAGGAGGCAGGAGTATGCATTTTGTTCTTTTTGTTGTGTACCTACTCATAATATCAGCCCTGTCTTTCCCAGAGCATGGAGACAAAGCTGGCAGTGTTGCTTGGGGAAGGAAATGCCAGCTAAAAGTGTAAATTCTTGCTGGTAGTGAATCATCTGTGACAAAGGACACCCGGAGCACAGCTGAGCCCTCCTTCTGTTCTGACTGGCAAAGGCAGTATCTGCCAATGTCCTCTGTCTCAGCTAGAAATCTAGAGGTCAAGTGGTTCAGCAGTGTGTACCCTAATAAGAACATCTCCACCACCTTGACTAAAGGAGTCTTCACTTTATTTGTTAATACTTCCCTTCATTCTACCATCTATTTTATTTCTTTCTTGAAGAAGAATAGCTGACACCCAACAGATGATATTTTTTTTTTTTCTGTCATGATACTACCTGCTTTTGCTTTTTCATGGGGGCTTTTTTCTCCTTGTGAGTCACCGACAACTTTTATTTTTTCTTTTGATGCTGTATTCTTCACTTTTAATTTAGGCTTGTGTTTTGTGTCAGCGGTTTCTCTTTTTAATTTTAAACAGTTTTGCCACAGTTGCTAATTATTAACGCAGTTTTGCCGAAGGAAAGGAACATGCCTCCACAGGGGCAGTACTTACCCTCTTTAAATGACTGTACTAATGTCCACATCCAGGACTTTGAGGACTATGAGGGAGTGGAGCCATAGGATGAGGGGCAATGGTTTTAAACTGTAAAAGGGTAGATTTAGACTAGATATTAGGAAAAAAGTCTTTCCTGTGAGGGTGGTGAGACCCTGGCCCAGGTTGCCCAGAGAAGCTGTGGCTGCCCCATCCCTGGAGGGGTTCAAGGCCAGGCTGGATGTGGCTTGGAGCAACCTGGTCTGGTGGGAGGTGTCCCTGCCCAGAGTAGGGGTGCTAGAACTGGATGATCCCTTCCAACCCAAACCATTCTATGATTCTATGACTTAATCAAAATAAATCATCCTCTGCTCTGATATCGTCAGTTCAAGGCCTGTGGCTCTGAGCCCAAGTGCTTTGCTGGTACCCAAACCCCACAAGCCAGAGGTGGTACCAGCAGCCAGGCAGCCTTGGTCTGCTGTATTTAAACTGCTCCTGGCACTTTTCTCAGTATTTTTTTCACTGTGCTTTAGCACAAATGTTCAGCAGCTCTTGAGCATTCAGAGTCCATTTGTATTTGTTACTAAAGTCTGGATAAAAGTGTGCAGCGTGTGCCATCCCTGGCTTTTCCAGTCAGAATAACTGAAAAAACCCTTCTCAGGTGACATATTTTCACTTCAACTTTTATCCCCTTACGGTAAAACTAGAAATCTGGCAATGAATATTCATGCCCACTCGAGCACACAGGTCTGGTGACTACAGCTACGTGGGTAACCATATGGAGAGCTCAAACACTGGGTGACAAAGACAGCACAAACCTTCAAGAAGGCCTAAACCACCATGAGGCGGATATAGCGATTGAGTCGTACATGGCAATGCCTCTCATCCGTCTGTCCTCCTGGTCTGTTTGCCTTTTTATGAGGAACGTGATTGGAATTTCGGCTACGTAAAGCAGATATCCTTCTAGGTCCCCATTACTTCCTCTTGCCTCAGTATTTGTGCTGTGAGTAAGCTTCCTAAAAACCTCTTGCAAGGATTATCTCTCAGAGTCAGACCCACATATCTAGACAGTAACCTCAGTGGCTAAGTCAAAAAACTGAGCTTTTCAAAAAAATTCCATCCCCAAACGCTATGGCTCCTCCATTTCCTGGAGGGTGCATCCACATTATATTTTCTCAGGCAGCTAAAAGCAACCAACACCTATTCGTGTCCTTGTCATGCCCTCGGCTGAGCAAACCCACCTGTTTTGGATGTGTTGCTCTTCTGCCCAAGATGAAGGAAATACTGGGGGTGTCAAAAAGGTGCTCTTTTTAGCCCAGATTATTTTATTGGTATGATTAGAGCATAATGCCACAATTTTATCAAGGCACTGGAGGGTGCAGTTGTTCTTACCTTCTCTCAGAGAAGACTTTCCTTTCCCTTTCCCCTTTCCTGCTTTCACCTGGTTAATGTCACCCCAGGGCTGAGGCCAACTGCCCTCCCGGCTCTGCCAGGGCAAATCTTTGTGGGGTTCCCCTGTAAATTCTGCATGGAAATGGGGAAGGATGCACATGTCTGGCCCAGCCTGGGAGTCCTCTGGCCACCACTGATCTGGCTAAAGAATTACTCTCACACAATAACAAAGGAGCTTGCAGTGGATCAGACCACAAGATCACATCCTCTCTTGAAGCCAATGCAGAGGGAACACCCGAAAAATAAAGCAAGGGTGCACCATGTTCCCTGTTATACTGTCAAAACCTCCAAATATTTCCACCTCAGTGGAAATATTTCTACCTCAGTGGTTACAAGGCCAGGCTGGATGGGACTTTGAGCAACGTGCTCTAGTGGGAGGTGTCCCTGCCCATGGCAGGGGAGTTGGAACTCGATGATCTTTAAGATCCCTTCCAACTCAAACGATTCTATGATTCTATGTGTCTTGAAGCAGATACGATTTCAGTGTGTTCAGAAATTCTCAACAAATTTCCCTGAACTCATCCAGTCTCCCTTTGAGCTTAGGCCAGCTTGGACTACTACAAATTTACCCTGAATCTGGCTCTTACTAACATCGTTTGATGTCCTGTAGTTTTACTGTTGGAAGAGGTATTTAAATCACATCCACCACTACTTACTTATGAGTTCATAGACCTCTGCTACATCAGACTGAGTCGTCCCTTTCCCGGGCTGGAATATCCTAGTTTACTTCATTTTTTGTCATGCAGAAGGCATTCTGTCTCTCCAGCCATCCTTGTTGCTCTTCTTGGAAGTCCAGAGAAGTCAAGAAGTTTCCAGTTCTGATATACCCTTTTTCAGATGACAGAATGAGAGTGGCATGCAGCGTTCAAGGTGCGGGCAAGCGAGCGTGTAATGCTGTTCCCTGTTTTATTCCAACATCCTCACCTTCTTACCTGCATTTCCATCTCCCAAGGATGGCACTCGTTGTTGCTTACTTCATCAGGCAGCTGGAGACAGAGGCCTGATGATTTATTTTTCTTCCAGTTTAGGCCTGGAATGTCAGCCTGTACAAACTTGGTGTTACTCATCGAGGCAGTTAATTGTTAATTTGATAATTTACCTTTACGTTAGCTTCTCATTAGCCTCTAATATTACTGTAGTGCCAGAAGAGTTTCCTATGTTTTCAAGTACGTTTTGTACCACCATGTACCATGGCCATCTTATTTCCACGAAGGTCAAGGCATACCCATGTCAATACTTTCATGAAGAGCTCTGTACTCCAGTTTTCTCATTTTCTTTATTAGACTCCTTGCAGTCCTCTGGAAACATGCATACTGCTCATCTGGTTCCTGGCAGTCTAAATGACAGTTTTCCATTTCTTATGTGACTATCGATCCTCTGATCTGCCTCGTACTTGGATACAGAATCCAGAACAGAAGAATTGTCTCAAACTATGAGCTCTTCCATACCCGTCAGCTTTCTTTAATGCTCTTCAGCTTAAAAGGTCATTTACAGCCTTCTTGCTTAAAGTACTAGAAGTTCAGGTTCTTTAATCTCTATATAAAGCCCCAATGTCTGGATGTCTCCCATATCACAGAATCACAGAATGATATGGGGTTGGAAGGGACCTCTGGAGATCATCCAGTCCAACTCCCCTGTCATAGCAGGTCCACCCAGAGCAGGTTGCACAGGAACATGTCCAGGCGGGTTTGAATGTCTCCAGAGACGGAGACTCCACCACCTCTCTGGGCAGCCTCTTCCAGGGCTCTGCTCAAAGTACTGAAGTTCCTCCTCATGTTCAGATGGAACGTCCGTATGTTCAAGTTTGTGCCCGTTCCCTCTTGTCCTGTCCCTGGGCACCACTGAAAAAAGACTGGCCCCATCCTCCTGA
>JAOXNO010000024.1:63577878-63590326 GCA_028565335.1 Limnodromus scolopaceus
CACAGCTTCTCTGGGAAACCTATTCCAGGGTCTCACCAGCCTCACAGTGAACCATCTGCCTGCTGGTTTGAACCAATTTTGCTAATTAGTGTATAAGTGCTCGCAACTTGGTAGTGGAACCCTGCCAGCTCAGGAAGTGTCACCCACGACACCAGGGATAAGGCCCTGCCTCATCCTCTCTTGGAGGACAATATTTCAGGCTAGGGGACATTCCCCATGTGCAACAGCTTCTCTTATACGTCACCTTCAGGTTTTAGGATGACACACTTTCAGGGTGCATTTTCTCTTCGCGCTTGTTGCTTATTTCATAAGCTTTACACTTAAAGCTTATTTCATAGCTTTACACTTCTGTATGTGCTGAGGGCCATTTGACCATCTCTGAACGGATATATCCTGCCAAGAGCCCATCTCCACAAGTTGCTTTCCTTGTGGAGATCGTAATACTTTATGACCACCAATAGAGGAAAGAATCAAAGGATTAGAATGCGAAAGGTTCCCACCTTTTCACCTTTTCGGGGGTATCATAGAGCCCATCAGAGTCGTAGTCAAACACAGGACCGCTGACTACATTGACGCCGCTCCGGGCTGCAGCGTATTTGGGGAGCAGGTGTTGATGGAAGTAGCTCCATAACACTGAAACACAGCAATGGAAGTGGCAAACGTAATCTCCAAGGTAGAAGCTGTTAATACAACTCTGCAGAGTTTCCAGCAGAGAATAAACAGACACGATAAACTATCACGTTGGCCTGGCTACCTTGTACACCCACACCTGTGAGCTGGGAAGTACCTGACTGATACAGTATTTTTAATTACAGTTAAGAGTTGACCACTATTCCATTAGAAAACAGGACATCTGTCTTATCCAGAGGAAGTGCCATAGTTATGCCTCTTTTTCACCAGGAATATGCCATCTCAAACCATCTCACGTTCCCTCTTACCCAGGTCTTTGTACCTTTTCTACTAGAGACAGGATTATTTTCCCATTTCCTTAGTGATGGAGACCCTAGATTCCTGCTTGGAAACTCATCTAAGTTTAGAAGACAGTCCTAAACTAGAAATGAATTTAACTCACATAATTATATATGGTACCTGAGTTGTCCAGAAGATATTCAGTACAAAATCCTGGTTAGGTAGGAAAGTGTGAACAAAAGTGTCAGACATGAAATGCACTTACACCGTGCTCCCATATAATGAGCCAGTTGATTAGGAATCATAAACTCACAATGGTGGACCCTTTTCACAAGAGCAACAATCCTACTTCAAGGAACTTTTCATCAAGGCAAGAAGCCCACAGTCAGGGGAGGTTTTATTTTACGGAGGCAGCTGAACCAGGGATCACTTGCACGGTTTGGAAGCAAGCAAAAAATCTCTCTTATATATTCAACTGTGCACACAAAATATGCATAAACATAAAATACCTTTAAATGCAGGATACATTGGCACAATGTTGCTGGTAAGCAAGGCATCATAGTGAGGCTTCTTTGCATCTGTCATAATATCTTAAAAAAAAAAAAGAAAAGAGGCAATTCATTACTTGGATTTGTTCCTTTCATCTTGCGTTCTCATGCTTTTAAAGATTGGTGTAATAACTTTAAGGTGGAGCTGACCTAACTTGACTTTCCAAAGCTGGTGTGGGAGTAAGTGCTAACTTCAGTCTGTGCTGCATCCCATCCAAAATAAATAATCCCAGCAGCAGCAGCAGCAATTACATTTGTTAGATATGCAGCGGACAAATTTCTGAGATATTTTTAAAAATATCAGAACAGGCGTTTGAATTGTGGGGAAGGGAATAAAATAAACTTCATGAGTGTCAGACCAACCTGTTCTGACTGCAGAATCTAGGCATAGAAATAGGAGCTCTATTGGAAGTTGGCAAATTACGCTTGATGTGGATGTTTAAACAACCTACTACTCAGTACTTTACGCAGTAAAGTCAATGTAAAACACTTCCAAATCAGGTCAGCAACAGTTCATAAACAATTTGACCACTTGTCAATAGCTAAATATTTTGTAATCTGTTTGAGAATCAGAGCTATGTTCTTCAGACCAACACTGAGCTGCCTTCCTAAGGACCATGTGTGGAACACACATAACGGTATATTTCAAACAGAAAATGAACTTATCAAGGCAGATTTTTACTTGATGAAACACCCCTAAATTTTACTTTGGATAGTTCCAACTAACACCTGTTATGCAAAGTGAATTTACAATGTACCAGCTTGCCAGACTCAACTCAAGTTTTACATGTTCCTTCCAGTTTCTTCTGTGAGACGCCACTTCGGAAGCCTGACGAGTTCCAAAGCTCTCAGGAAACACTCAATGACCTTGGACAACCCACCACCTGCTGAAGTGCTTAAAAATGTTTTTCTCTCTCATGTGAACTGCAACAATTCAGCGACTGCTGATTCGTACTCTGATTAGTTATCAAGAACATCTATAAAAGAACACGCCTACCACATCACAAATTATTTCAATCAGATACGCTGCACACCGAAGGCAACGTACTCACTTGGAGGAGAAAGGAATCCGTAAGTTAGGCGAGGGTGGTTGTTGTAAAACAAACACGTCTGGTTATGATTAAAAGCAATACGAGCATCCTTGTGCAAACAGCTGGAGGCGTCTTCTGTAGCAGGAACCCATTTGTCCTATTGAACAAGATGAAAATATCATTGGTAAAACAGACAGCTGACTTCCAATAATTCTCTCAGTGTGACGGACTGCAGAACTCTAAATACTTTGCTGCAACGGCCTCTAACGGTGTGAAGGGGTTTAATTAAGACATAATAATTATTCCTCTTTTGGCGGTGGAAAACAAGCCCTCCTGTCCATTTCATAAATTTTGGAAATGAAGTGAACAGAACTGCAGCGTTTTGCCTGAGTTGAGAATAACATCGTCCAACAGAGAACCTGGAGGTGCCCATTAACCTGATCTACCCTGAAGGTACTTGTCCATTCAGGCTAGGAATCAGAGGCAGCCAGATGTGGCATTAGAATCTCACTCCACTGGGCCACGTGTTACAATAACTGGTTGCTTCATGCCACTAACCTCAAAATATTTAGGATCAAGCAAACCTTGTCAGGATGCGGTTGGCTTTCTGGGCTGCCAGTGCATGATGCCAGCTCATGGTGAACCGGCACAGTTCCCTGGGAGATAATAGCAGCAGCAGATCTAAAGACACACTCAGGAATAACCACCATTCAAAGCTTTTTACATTTCAAGGTTGCTTCTAACCTTTCTTCATGGACTTACGTCTTTGTTAACGGTGTAGGAACTCCAGAGAGACATCCTGTAGTCCTTGCTGTACCCACTCACGTAGCGGTGATGGTAGAGGAGGCAGTAATTGTGTCTCTTCTGCAGAACCCTGGGCCGTCCGTAAGGCAAAGTGAGTTCCTCTGTCTTCTGAACTGCAGCAGAAATAGTGCTTGTTACATTTCAATCAATACTGGTTGTTAAGAACCTTCCTCTTTTATACACCTACGGTTGCCCCAGTTTCCAGTTGCCAAACAGAGAAGTCAAAGTAATAGAACAAAAAATTTTCATTCTTATATCAAAGGTATAGTTTCTACGCTAAGGCAATAAATTATATGTCAAAGCCAGTATACAGCAATCCTTTATACTTATACAAATTGAGTTTGCAGTTAAAACATTTTGCCATTTAAAACAGGAGATGAATCTAAGTTGCAAAGTTAAAGTCTTTGTTGACTTTGTGTTTCAATTTAAATACATAATGAGGGACCTGCGTCTATGCAACATTTAGATGGAACTGTAACCAGTTGTGGTGATTTCAAATCTGCTGAGGGGACTATTTTAGTAGAAACCACAAAGTCATATGTACAAGTGACATTTAAAGGACTAAAAAAATATAAGAGATCTAAAAAAAAATGACACAGTGAAGTTGGATTTTCAGATGTGTGAGGACTCGCTCTTTAATGAGAGTGAGTCACAAAACCTTCCTTCTCCCTCTCTCTCATGGACCACAGCTCTTTGGATAAAGTCTGTACAGAAAAGATATCTCCAAATGTTTTAGGTATGATACTGCACAGGGTGTTGGCAGACCCTTCTCTAAGGCATTGCTGATTTATTGGCCAACAACTGCATCCAACGGAAGAGTGAAGATTTTCCTTTAAAATTGTGTCAGAAAGAAGCTTTATGGGATCAGCAGAGGGTAAGTCATTAGACAAAAGCTGAAAAGTAAAGCAGAGTTAGCAAGAAAGTCCCTTTAGAGTCAATACCACTTATCTTAGAGAAAAACACCAAAGAAGTAACAAAACAGAGTCGTGAGAAACACATGCTTTTGCAATCATCTGCTGTAGTCAAATGTCAGCAGCAAGTTTCAGTTTTTAACCCCTAAGGCAGACTTCAATTTCATCAAAACATCGAATACTTAAATTTTTGCTGACTGGAAACAAAGAAAAATAAGGTTTTCAAGTTTTGAGTTCTCTGATATAAAATTAAAACGGAGGAAAACTTGCACATCATGAAAGTATTTTAAAATAGCAAAAATATTACTTTTCTATTGAAAATGCAAGTATTTTCAATCATTATAAAAAGGCATCAAAGTATATTCTCCATTAAATAGGTCACTACCATCCACAAATTATGCAGAGCTACAATCCCAAGGCAACTGTTTTAAATAGGGAAAGGAATTGAGCAATGAATGCTGTGGGTTTTTTCCACAGTAGTTCCACAACTCAAAAAAAATGTCAAGATTATGACATTTATTTCTCCACCCATGAGGGAAAAGGCAAACAATTCACTTTTTTTTTTTTTAAATCAAACTAAAAATGCAGTTAGTGTTTTGTTGTTCTTAGAGGCTGTCAAGGGATGACAATCAATGAGAAAATATGCAAACTCTGGTAACTGATAAAACTCTAAATAGTCTTAAGGAGCATCTAGGCTGGTTATTAGAATTCTTTCATCTTATTGAAAGATATTACTGAGATATAAAAAGCATTAAGTGCTTAATCCATACAATTTATAAGGAAATTCCTGCTATTAAGACCAGAGCTAAGCTTTTAAAAAGATGCCCTGCCGTTAGTGGAAAAGATTCAAGAAGGCTCTATCTGCAGTTCGTGCCAGGACAAACTACACAAACCAACAGAAGCCTTAAATTAGCCCTGAATGAGCAGCAAGTCCTGGATCCTGCCTGTAACTGGCTTTTAAGCCCAGTTCTTAATAGTGAGCTACAGTGGGGTGTTGCCAAATAGTTTATTTGCATAAGAAACAAGGTTTCATGAACACACACGAGGCAAGGTCTCTATCAGCCCATTTTTCTGTTTGACAGCCCAATCACCTTGATTTCATCTTTTAAGGTATTAGCACCAAGGGCTACATTTCATTTTGACTTACGGCGTTCATGATTTACTTATCGTCTTAACCTTCTTCATGCTCAAAATAGTTTATTTTGTTTTACGAGTCATGAGCACGTCTACAGCCTTGCCAACTGCAGCTCAAACACGGCATGTGTATGTCCAAAAAAATACCAAAAGGAAATAAAGCATAAGGAAAACAAACAAAAGCCTAAGACCGTGTAACAGCTTGACCATGGAAAGTACCTCTTAAGCTTCGTTGAGGTTGCCACCATCGGGAAGTCGGTATGTGCAGGGATTTCTTATTCCCCATGCACCACTTTTACTTCCCATTTTGGAATTAATAGAACTGGAATTCTAGCACTGAAGTAATGGAATTCCCATTATTTCAGTGCTAAAAAATTCAAAAATATCAGATAATATGTGTCTCATAAAGATGTATTATGTATGTATGTATTATCTGTCTTTATGTATTCATGTGACATAGTATACATGTGTCTACATAAAGACACGTGTATAAGGAAGCACATTTATTTGAGAACCAATAGTTCAGTAGGACTGTATTTGAAAAACCCCAGAACTATATTCCCAGAGAGTATTTCAAAGAAAGAAGAGGATTTTCACCATTCTATATTTTCAATAATTCTTACAGTTCTGTTATAACTTTATATTACTATCTAAAGTTCTTACCTTCTGTTTCGGTGAGATTTAAACGCTGATGAAAATCCTTTATTGGCAAGCCCTATAAATACAAAGCAAAACCAGTCAGATTCGACTAAGTGTTCTACAGAGCATATTATGGGCCACCACTACCCTTAAAGTACCACGTGTAACATCTGCCTGACAAGTTACCCCTGTGCAGAACTCACTGGTATCTACTGGAGAGAGGCTACGGAGAATTTGCAGAAACAAACTGGCTTTGCCACAAGAAAATCTACAGCCTTGAAAACCACAGCTCATAGACACAACATTCACAGGAGGGAAATTTCAACATAATTAAGAGAAGAGAGGAAGAACCAAATGACTTCCCCATCTGTGGCATCTCCCAGGCTCTTTGGAGCTGAACATGACCCTACGTTTTTGCAGTTTGCTTACGAATATACAAGTACAGGGTGGTACACATTAACCCCGGGCAAGATTTGGTTTTGAAACCAATAGGAGGGGACTGCAAAAAATAAAGATAAGTACTGGAGAATGCAGTTTCACTCCTTGAATACAACACAGATGGTGACTCCACAGCTTTAACCATTTCAGTGCTTACCCCTGTCCTGCAGGAGCAGCCAAGGCTCACGGAAAAGGCTCTCTGTCCCACCACGGGGCATTGGGAAGGATGGCTCGTTTCTTTGGGATGGTGCGGGGTGTAAACGGGGTTCCTTAACAGGTGGTTTAGGCGCCCGTGAGTTCCGTTGTTTGGGGCTGGCTTCAAATTGAGCAAATCTACGGAAGAATTCAAATGATATTGAAAACAGGGTGAGAAGGACTGTAATACACTGCTTGGATTGTAATTACAATTATGGGTGAGTCAATAAAGCTGCACCGCTTGCTGCTCATAACTGCCAAAAGGGAGAGCAACGTAACCCTTTTATAACAGAGCACATGTGCACTTATCTAGGGCTCCGGATGGTATTTTTCTGCTTGGAAAAAAGAGACAGAACAAGCACAAAAAGACGCCAGAGGCTCACATCTGAGGGGAAGTGAACGTGCAGCACCCACACCTGTAGTGGGGGACAGAACGGGAATCTCCAACACATGAAGGTAGTGTCTACATAACATTGAAGCGTTGGGGAATAAGTTTGGGGGCTTTTAGTTTGTGTTTCTTTTTTTTTTTTTGTGTGTTTTGTTTGGGTTTTTTTCTCTTTTTAGATTACCTGAAAACTAAATACATAACCTTCAGTTAATAAGCATCGTTAAAGGGAAAAGCCATAAAAGAACCTAGGTAGAACGTCGATTTCTGCTTGTCACTTAGGCCTAAAACGTTAAGCTTCAAAATTCTCAAAGTGGTCTAACCACAAAAACATCTCTACCCCACAAACACCTAAATCTCTGCTGTTAAAGTATCTCAAACAACTCTCAAACAACTAAAGGCTTCCTGCCACCAGTGCTCAAAGGCACTTCAGACACCTTCAAAATACTGAATACATCATGCTTAATCCTTGCTAACATTCATAGATTTGTCGTTCCTCCACTTAACTCATACTGAGTCTATGAATAAGATCCTGGAGGTGTTCAAGGCCAGGCTGGATGGGGCTTTGAGCAACCTGGTCTGGTGGGAGGTGCTCCTGCCCAGGGCAGGGGGTTGGAACTGGATGATCTCGAAGGTCCCTTCCAACCAAAACCATTCTATGATTCTACGTTTTCAAAACAGGGCAGGTGACGAGACACACTTGACTCCAAAAGCCTGGTGTCTAGACCACTCACCTAGAGCACCAGAGATAGAGCTGAACTTCCCTTCCCATGTGGGGAACTGAACACTTTTCTCCCTGCACTCTGTCACTCAGATATTTTAATGTCATCCCCTCCAGATGAAGCTGTTTTGCTTCAGAAACAAGAATAAAACAACCCCTCTAATCCCAGCAGTCCCTGCTCCAATGAATACACCATACAAAGCAGTGAAAAAAACAAATCAGAACCAGTCCTGGAACTCAGGTCCCCACTTCAACCGCTAAATTCCATCGCTATGTTCCCATTATTTCAAGTGGAGTGTCCAGGAATTCACAACGCCCTGGAAATCCCCAAGTCTGGAGATCTGAATGACTTGGAAAACATGAGTTGAAAATCCCCGATTCAGACAAGACAGTCAGTTGTATCTATCTGGTGCTCATGCTTCGAGTGCTGAGATGTTGGACAAACGGGAGACAGAATCTCTTCTTCCCTGGCAAGAAGGTACAGTCGGGCACCTCCAAGAGAAATGTTAGAGCCCCAGATGACAACTGAAAGAAGATGCCTTTCTGCAGTCCAAGGGCAAGGAGAAGCTTGAGTAAGTCGTCACACTTCATTTTCTACCTGAAAGTTCTTTTTCTAGGTCTCTCAAGGCCAGGCTGGATGGGGCTTTGAGCAACCTGGTCTGGTGGGAGGTGTCCCTGCCCAGGGCAGGGGGTTGGAACTGGATGGTCTTTAAGGTCCCTTCCAACCCAAACCATTCCATGATTCTATACCTGAGCGATTAATGTGATAAAGCTTCTAGTTCAATATGAGAGAGATATCCCTTCTTCTTGATGGTGGAGAGATGACAAAGTAGTTAGTTTTAGTAATGGTGAGTCAAAGCTCCAGCTGTGAAGCAGCCAGAGGAACACACAGAGTGACCAGTGGGAGGGAGAGACACAGGGTGATCTGATCAGTAGAACCTAAACAGCCATTAGTCATTTAGAAGCTGGACCTTTCCCAGAAAAACAAACAGCTTTTTATTTGTGATAATCAGCAGCAAGTCTTTAGGACAATTTTCTCAGGACACTTAAAAAAACCTGTTATTAGAAAATTTGCAGGGCCCAAAAGATGCTGTATTTTACTGAAAAAAGATGAGCCCATCAATCGTACTTACCGCACATTAAATTATATACTTCAATGTTTTCAAATGGATCCACTTGAGTACGAAACTTGAATCCTGGTCCAAAGCCAATAAAGATAGCCTGGGATTGACAGAGAAAAGCAAAGTGGGACTCTGTTTAAGACAAGTTGAAACGGGGAAACATCTTCATACTCAGAGGGCATTTTCTTTCAGGAAGTCAATCTTTACCAATATAGAACGGATCAATTCAAAAGCATGTTTTTCTTAAAAAAAGGGAACGTATAAGAATAATTTCAAGAAGTAGAAAAAGAGTATTAGGAAACCCAGTTTTGTCTCATTTATGAAATCCCTTGCTCTTCTCTGCTGTTGAAGAAGTTACATTCATTTTCTCAGATACTTTAAGAGATTTAATGGAAACGTTGAGCCAAAATAACCATCACATTTCATGCCCTGTAAACAATTGGGAAGCTTTTAACTTCAGGCTATAAAAACATCTATTGGTAGCAACGTTTTACATGGTTTAAGCAATGGCAAGATCTCGGGCTTCTGCGTCTGGTCTGCAGCTGCTCTTCTTGCACCACTTCCTGAGGTCTCCTGGCACAAGCTGTTGTGCAGCCAGAGAGTGAACCTGATCCAGGAACGCAGCCAGCTCGAAAGAACTTCTAAATTCTTTTCTTTTTTTTCCTGCTGGCTCTTTTCCTTCTGGTTCAGTTCCCCGACCTACTTAACGCCGCGGCCACGCAAAGCCTGCACCAGCAGAGAGCGGGGTTCGCTGCAGGAATGAGAACAAGGAGGCAACGGCAGCAAATGCTCCAAACTCAACTGCTGCCCAAAAGATTGTTTTTAAACTTACCCCGAGGTATTTGGCTTTTTTTTTTAATGAAGTGGAACAGATTGCACCCATCTAGGGTATCAAGATACCAAATGAGCGATGGATGCTTTCCCCTCTATAGCATCTTCCTGGGTAAGAGCTCAAAGCTCTTTCCAAACAATGCAATTATCTCAGATTTTGTAGTTGTGTGGCAAAAATAGAGGCTAAAAACTCAACTCTAACATCTTTTTTTTTAAATTAAGTCATTCTGCAACTGTTGATACTAAAATCTGTATTGATTTACTCAACAGGCCTCATTCGAACCAGATGAGGCAGGAACATGCCACCTCCTTTCTGTTGGACAAGGTAATTACAGAGTATGACATTTATGCTGCTATAACGTTAGCCACAAAAGGATAAATTATATCTGGTTTAAGACCAATTATGGATGCTATGAACAGGCAAAGTGGGGCAAAAAGTTTGAATAGAGTCAACCTACTGAAAAAAATTCACACAAAGTGTAGCAGAGAGAAACTACATGGACTACATAGGTCTTTTCATAAAATTTGTTTCCATTAATTTTTTGAATACAGGGTTCTCTCTTTATAGATATGTCTACACATGTTCACTGTAATAGTACCAAGTACCTCACAATTTTAGTGAATTTTATCCTGAAATCCATTTATTTCTGAAATGGAAACTATTGCCTTTCATTTTATTGATAGTGGAAACTTCAGCAGATGATAGTGACCTCCCCAAATTAGATGGAGCTGAGCTGACCAAGGATCTGATTTCCTGTTTCCCTGTGACCCATTCCAGTTCTCATTAAAGAGAAGAATTTAATGACTCTCTTTTAAAAATAAGAATTACATCAATAAACAATCATCACAAATTCAGTGGAAGGCCCCCAAGGTGGTTGAGGGGCTGAAGCTCTTGCTGGGCTTGCTCAGCACGGAGAAGAGACTGCTTCAGGTGGACCTGACAGAGGTTCCCCAGTACCTACAATGAGGTCATCAAGGAGACAGAGCCATTCAATGCTGCACAGCAGGAGGTAGAAAGACAACAGGCATAAATTGAAAGAGGAAAGGTTCTGGCTGGCTGTAACGAAATGCATTTACACCAGGAGGACAGTCAGGCAGTGGAATGGGTTGGTTAGAACTTGTGGAGCCTCTTCCCTTGGCATTTTTCAACTGCATAAAGCCCAGTGTAACCTGTCCTGATCTCACAACTGACTCTGTTATGAGTTGGAGGTGGATCTAGAGACCTCCCAAGGTGTCTTACAATCTGAATTCTCTTAAGATCTACCATTATTGCATTTGGGGATTTTATGACCCAAGTTTTCTCTTTTCCTGCTTTTAACGTTACAACAGAACAACTTGGCACAACTTTATACTCTTACCAGCACAGTGAAATATCTCTGGGGTAAGTCCTGTTGGGTTTTTGCCCAACTCTGACAACAACAGAATCCCACCCTGCAGGGATTACCCAGCACACCTACAGCAATCCCAGCAATCCTACGAATACTCATTTTCTTTCATTGTAGATGGAATAGTATCATAGATCTTAAAAAAAACCCACCTCAAAATCCAGCAAACACAACATTCAAAATATAGAAGGAGTTAACAGTAAAAAACTAGTACAAGGTTAAGTCTCACCTGCATATTGGGGAAGCGATTGTCCGAGCCATGGAATCCACCTGTGCAGCTTTTAATCTCAAGCGGTTTTCTGTTAAAAATATATATAAAACTCACACTTTACAAATCATATCAGTATAAAATACATTCGGGGATGCATTGTTTACTTGACTATTTAAAGATTCTTAGAGGCTTGTCCATAGGAAATAGTCCTTATGCTTTGGTCTGGAATGCCTTCAAAATCAGAATAGTAGTTTTCTCTGCAAATGTTATCCCTTTGGAATTCTCAAGGGTCCGAATCAAGTCAAATATCAGACAACATATGAACAAGATGTTTGTTCTCAAGATAACAGATTTTTTTACTTCACAGTCATTTTGGTAACAGAACATTCCAGTACTTCGTATGAGAAGATTCTTCAGATTTGGTTTGTTTATTTTTTAATAAACACTCAATGTAATTTGGAGCATTCGGCTGGGCATCTTGCAGTCTAATGAAAACAAATACCCAACATACACCAGGTCCCTACAAATTATTTAAAAGTGTCCAGTTCTAGTAACCCCCACCCTGATTTGCACGACTTGCACACGATTATGGTGTTGTACAACTTACTGAACACACGGACTGAAAAACTCTTTCGTGATGGAAGCCCTGGAGCACCACAGAGGTGTTCAAAACGATATTATTAGAGCAGACGCCATTATTCTGGGAGTTGTAAATTCACTGGTCAGAACATGGAAGGTAATTAACAACCGTGGGCTCATGAGTTCAATATCTGCCAGCGGTTCGCTCACAAGCCTGATTCAACATGCTACGTTTTCGTGGCTCATTTTGGAAATCCCTTACGCATGGCCAGATGGGCTCAAGTATCTGACAAAGAGGACCTTGGTTTCCAGCATTTGTGTCACAAAACCTGCCGCTACCTGCATACCCAGCAGGGAGAGCACCTATAGATGCCAGTTTAAAATTGAGCAAAAGATGAGCAAAAACTGTAGAGAAAAGCTTGTATTATGGAATCACGGAATTGTCAGAGTTGGGAGGGACCTCTAGAGATCACTCAGTCCAACTCCCCTGCCAAAGCAGGGTTGCCCAGAGCACATCACTCAGAAGCACCCAGGTGGGGCTTGAAGATCTCCAGAGAAGGGGACTCCACACCCTCCCTGGGCAGCCTGTTCCAGGGCTCTGCCACC
>JAOXNO010000024.1:63615352-63626631 GCA_028565335.1 Limnodromus scolopaceus
GAGGGTGTAGCCAGGGGGGGTCGGTCTCTTCTCCCAAGGAACAAGCGATGGGACAAGAGGAAATGGCCTCAAGTTGCCCCAGGGGAGGTTCAGATTGGAGATTAGGAAAAACTTTTACACTGAAAGGGTTATTGCACATTGGAATGGGCTGCCCAGGGCAGTGGTTGAGGCACCATCCCTGGCGGTATTCAAAGGATGTGTAGATGTGGTGCTTAGAGATATGGTTTAGTGATGGTTTTTGTCAGTGTTGGGTTGATGGTTGGAATCGATGATCTGGAAGGTCCCTTCCAACCCAGACAATTCCATGATTCTAAGCCACGGGTTACAGCCACCTGGCCACAACTGCACTCACACTCGCCAAGCTGTCCCACATCACAGCATAGGACAGTTTGCCCCCACAGCTTTTTTCCATCCTTACCTGGCTGTATACATGTCTCCTGGTAATCTAAGCAGCAGTTTCCAAGCTTGACACAGTCTCTATCACAACGGCAGCTTCCAAAAGTCCTTTCAAAGCAGCGACCTTTGCAGGTTTTCACTGTAATATTGGAGAGGGTTAGATGTCAGTGCCTGAGCCCAAATCGGTCAACATGCAAAACAAATTAATAAGGTCAGCGTGTAGAATGACACAGTTGGCCATTCCACAGCTTATAGGATGCCTGCAAAAACCAGTGACAGCCAAAGAAAAAGGAAAGTCTAGACCCAACTAAAAGCCGATTTTCTCTTATTGAATAAAAATATTTTTGCATCATATTGAACAAAGGGTTCTGTTCTGTTTTAGCAGGAACGTGGTGCTTTCTTACTGGCAGAAGCAAGTGAAACAAAAGACCACAATTCCAGCTGTGACTGTCCCTGCCATCCTGTATCACCAGAAGGTATAAGGGTGGTCATTTAGAATAGGGAAGATCTCCATCAGAGGAAATCTGAACGAAGGTTTTCAATAAGGGTGCCCTAAAACAGCAAAATGCTTTTGTGGAGCACTCTGATCTTCATTTTCACATCTGACAATGTTCCACTTTCTATAACTAATTAAACATTCCCTAGAACGTAGGCTGCATTGGCTATGCTTGCACCTCTCCCATGCTCACCCCCTGTCTGAATGACTGTCCTCATACAAATCAGAGGAACTGAAGGAGCCCCAGTTCCACATCCCCCTGCACCAGGGTTAAGGTCCTGTCTCAAGGGACAGGAAGGGCTGTTCCACATGCAGGAGATATGAACTTGAGTGTACTGCTCACTGGCCTAATTTTTGTCCCATTTTAATGCAAAAACCAAAAAAAACACACAACACCAAACCAGCAGAAAATGCATAGAATTCTTCCACTGGACTGGTGTTGCCTGGGAAAAAAAAACAAAACACTCAGAAACTGGTGATATGAAGCATTAACAACACTTAAGTAGTTGGTCGGTCTGCTTCATCCTGTGCAATCACCAGAAGGGTGTGAGAAATCCTTCATCATTTGGCTCCTCAAGACTCTTGAGGTGTGTGATATTAGGAAAACGAGCCAATAATGAGCCAATATTGCAAAGCTGTGGTAAACTGAGAAAAAAAACCCAAAAAATTAATAATCTGAATTTTAGTTAAAAAAAAAACATTGTAGGACTGTTTGTTAAACAGGTCGACTCTGAAATTATTCTAGATAGTTGTTCCCCAAGCAAAGCTTGATTTCTTCACATATCTTTCGTAACCTTCTACCTGAAGAAACTGCACCATTGGAAAAAAAAAACCCACATATTTTTCAGGACAGAAAACAGCCAGAGGAATTCTTCCACAAGGAACGTTTTCAGACTACAATTCTAACCAGTAAAAAAATAACTTCTTTCCCCCCCCCTATAATTGACTGGAAAAGATGAAAAACAAATGTTCCAGGACAACATGAAATAGAAATTGTTGGTGGTTGGGGTTTTGGTTTGGTTTGTTTTTTTTTTTATAGTGAGCTGAGAAAAGCCAGCCGTGTGACATCACCACAGTGACAGTCGGGATACATGGGAGCTGCCAGACCAAGACACGGAGTGCCAGGATCCGTTTACCTCTCTGGTGAGTACACACAAATACCGAGTACACCTGAGATTTATTTCCTGCTACTTCCACTCCCCTCTAACTGAAACTGCTCCAAGCCACGCATCCAGTCCCCTTCCTGCAGCAAGAAACGGTGGCATTCTGATAATATCAAAATTAATTTACAAAAAAAAAAAAGAAGAGAAAAGAAAAAGGAATTTCTTAGAAATATCACTAAATAAAAGGCATATTAGTTACCATCTTTTGAACAGCTAGGCTTCAGGCCAAATATGCATCCTAGGATTGTCGTCAACATGCAGACACAAAGTACCTGTGGGATAGGAAGGAAAATAAAGTCATCTTAAATGACCACTGAACGGTTTTGAAAGCTCTCACTTTCTCTGTAATGCTCTACAATTGTATGGAAATCAATAAACATGCAGATTAGGAGGTTGATTTCGCTGCTTTCACAAGCAGTTTTCACTCACACGAGTAGTTATGTTGTTTGCAATTAATTCCTGGTGTGTGAACTTGAATGTTCTCAAGACTGGGCCTGCGTATTTCATTTCCTAGCAAGTTAACGCAGACATGATGATATGTTTCCTTGTGAACACAAAAAAATAAGGTATCTATGGTTACACGATTTTATAGAAAACTTTCTTTGCTCCTCTTCTTCCTTCCTCCTGGGTGGTTCTCAGAAGGTGAAGTGCAGTTTTGCCATTGACACCAGGCTACAAACAGAAGGCACGGCCCTTAAGCAATACCTATAATTTTCAGAGGCAGGAAAACCTTTTCCCACTTCCTATTATCCAGTGCATACTAGATGTTGGTCCATACCATGGGAAGCAGCTGTGGGATGTCACATTAGACTGACCACAGTGTCTTACACTGACCAGAAGCTATGGCCATGTTTATTTTGGATTCCAAACACATAAAAGTTATCAAACAAGCACCACGTTGTCCTTGCTGAGATTTTTAGAGCAAGATCTTACACCTACTCAAATACAGGGAAAGATTCCTTCTAACCTCATTAAGTAATTGGATTTGGTCCATAAATGCTTTAGGAAAAGTGTATATATTATCACTGCACATACAGTAATTAAAGAGTCGCCAGGAATGCCGACAACGCACTTATGATGTTTTTTCTATTCAAGCAGAGGATGTAATAAGGTAGTTTGCCAAGAGTCCTGAAAGAGAAGGCACTGTAATAATGAGGACTTTCTTATTCAGATTTATTTGGGGAGTTATGGGTTGGAGAGAATGTACCTGTCACCATTCTGCTCACTGTTTTCTAAGGAAAAATTGAATTCAAGCAATACATCAATAATTTTACACACATGACTACACAAAGTCTCTCCCTGTTTTCCTCCTTCTCCATCAGCAAAAGCTCCTGAGTCAGGCTTCTGAGTATGATGCCTGAATCATTCTGTGATGTGGCAAAAATCCATCCCATTCTCATAGAATGGTTTGGGTTAGAATGGACCTTAAAGATCATCCAGTTCCAACCCCCCTGCCCTGGGCAGGGACATCTCCCACCAGACCAGGTTGCTCAAAGCCCCATCCAGCCTGGCCTTGAACCCCTCCAGGGATTTTAAAACACATCTAACTATTTCTCTCAAGCTTACTTTTTTTAAAGAGCATGAACACTTGAGTAAATAAAAACTATTTGTCCTGTTTTTTACAAATGTACAGTTCACTATACAATTTTGTTCACTAAGCAGTTAATAAAGACAGTAAGAAAGCAATTTCTAGAATGTGTAGCATTGAAATTCAGATATTATTTTGGATTATTGAACCAATTAACCAATATCAAAGCCATTATGTATATAGCATTCATAAAAAAATGGAATTATAGACCGGACCTGATGAAATTTTGGTCTAGAACTGTGAACCAGGCAAGTTTGGAATATCAGATTATTCAATACAATGTCTAGCAGAGAAGTAGGTGCTTTTTGAGTTCAAATCTACCTTTGAATTGATAGGGAAAGAAGGGAGATAACAACGGAATGAGGAAAAAGAATCTGGCATTATCAATGCACCCAGATACACTACAACATGTGATGGTCTAGTCTCCATTTACCCAACCGTCAACAATTTATACAACTGCAGAGCTCTGTACTTACCTTTTTTTCTTTTTGTTTTTTGAGGTTTTTTTGGTTTGATTTGGTGTGGTTTTTTTTTTTTAGCAGCATACTAATGTGCCATATCAGCAACATTTTCTTTTATGCCAGTATCAACAGTATTACCTCCCCTGTAAATTGTTCTGGACCTTTGAGATCTTCCATATGAAACATCACCTAGATACGAGCACGGGCACAGCGAGGTAGGCAGCAGAGCAAAACCTGTCATTGCCCTTTTAACTTATATATTGTTACTTGGAAATTACAGATTGATTCATTTGTTTGTAAAAAGCCATCCTAAGATCATTTCATTCAAATGTGCGACTTTGAAATACTCAAAAGGGTGACGATATATTGCTCCTCTACTCCCGCCAGGCCCTGCTATTAAGCTCAGAGAGTAGAACATCCTCTGACACGTAACCACAACCACACTTTAAAACAAACAAAACCCACACCTGCTCCATTTGTAAGAGCTTTATTCCCATATCTTCAAACGGCTACACGACTTACACCACCTCAGGCATCCTTGTAAATAAAACACATTGCAGTGTCACTAAATGGATTATTAATATTCCCTTATGGAGCGTCAGCATAGGTAATGCGTGTTTAAAACCCAGGAATTTAATTGTGGCACCAAAAATTAAAATAGAGAACATAAAATCTAAACAAAACCAATTCCAAATTGGTAGCGTTACACTATTTCCCAAGTAAAACTGGTAAATCCTCACTAAAGTTCTTTCAAATAATTCCTGAGATTCTGGCACCAAATGTTATAAAATCAGTTTTGAACTGTATTCCAGATTTTCAGTTTTACACTTCCATGAACAAAATTAATTCCAACAAGCAAAAACAGGAAAGGATTATGTTCACTGAGGCACATGAATGTTCTTTTGGGTAGGAAACACAACAAAATGGTAATGCTATTTGATATAATAGTACAACTTGGGTTTCCTGCAAGCAATACTCTGGAAACCTCAGTGTCACAAACCACAGCATACCACAAATGCTCTCTGTGTCTCTACCACAAATCAGTTCTGCTCTCAAATTTCATGTATATACACAAGGGAAAACAGGGTCCAGGTCCTTACCTGGCCAACTGTGTCCATCTATAATAAATGAAGGTCTGGGAACTTCTATGGAGCAATTACATTCAAGCTTTTGCTTTCTTAACACAAGTCCCACTAGCTTAAATTTTGATCTTAAAAATATTTTACTGCAAAATACTAATGCTTCTTCACAGTTTTGTGGGTTTTTTTCCTTTCTTTCTTCTTCAATGCCTAATAAAGAAACTTCACAAAGATGTTAAGCTTAGAGGTAAAGCATTCGACAGCGTTCTGGGACAGCCCAGTCTGATCTAGTGGACTACACCATGTAATTGCACCTTGAAGGCTTTGAATCAAAGCTTTACCTTGAGCCCGGGTGACTTCAGTCATGTGGATATTATCCATGCAAATGACATCAACGTTCAGCTGGAACCACGTGGAGCAACTAACAGTGGCCACCAGCAGCACCAGTCCTGACCAGGCACAGCAGGAGGTGTTATACCAGTAGTTGACCTCTTGCCCGTGGAAAGGCTCCAAGATTATCAGCCCTGCAGATGGGTAATATTCAAGCTGGTTTTAAAGGTCGCCCAGGTACAGAAAGTCATCTCACTGCAGCCCAAAATTCACTTTGCTTCTTGCTATACGGGACCTTGCTGTAGCAGGTAAGTTATTAATATTTCCTCAACGACTTTACATACAGGTAGCTCAGGTTTGGGATGCCGCAGTGATCTTTAAGGTCCCTTCTAACCCGAACCATTCTATGATTCTATATAACTTTTTTTAATCTATATAAAGACACGTAGCTGCACACATAGTTTAAGGTTCACTGTCAAGAACATGATTGGAACCCTGCAGCATCCTGCTGCAAGCTCCAGACTCAAATCTCTGTCTACTACCACACCGTCAACATAATGCCTGCCTTCAAGAATTAGTCCATCTTTTTAAACAAAAGGAGAAAATCTTACCTGTTCTCTCCCCCCCCCGGCTATTCTTCCCCTCAAAAGAGAAAACAAGAATTAAGAAAAAGATAGGAACCCAAAATTTAGTAGGAAGGAAAATAAAAGTGAAGAACCTGGCCTTGTCATACTCACAGAAGTAGCACATGAATTTTTTATGGTCTGTAACTTGAGAGACCGCTAGGACAAAATGTCAGATTTGGTTTTAATATATCTGAGAAAAGTTTTTAAGCCAACATAGTAACAACTGCAGAGAAGAAAGTGTCCCTTTGTGTTTTAAAAATATTTTTTAGAAAGTTTGTTTTGGAATCAAAAAAACATTGTCATCTAGGGATGAATCTCTGTCCCATCACTGCTTCCTTTGCGTGGGCGGAAGCAATAAAAGCTCTGCTTTGTAAACATCGTAGTGGTTGGGAATAGGTGGTTGAGTGTCTGGAGAACTGCAACCCCGAGAACATTTCAAAAGCCTCTTATTTTGAGCCGGGCAGATGGGAACGCAATGATACGGGTAGAGAGCGGAACCATTTCCGTCACTCGTCTCTAGAGTTGCGCCTGAAGAGAATTTCTCAGCAGTGATTTCGGGGAGAGGGTGGAAGGGCCGCGGAGCCAGCAAGATCACAGGCTACGGACACCAGATCCCAGAGACACCGGTCAACTCTACAGGGATTGGTGACATACAGAGAAATATGTCACCAGTCTTACCTACTGTCACCTTTCCTACCGTATTTCACTCTTCCTTTATGCAGTCAATGCTACTGTCCCTTTCTCTTCACTCTTCCCTGGCACTCTCCATCTCCCCCACTCCTCTTCTATTCTGCATTTTCTTTGGCAAAGAATGACTTGATATTTCTTCTAAGGAAAGATCATTCTGGATTAAGTTTCTTTCTGTGTTGATCTTCCTCACTCTTTGCCTGGCGTGTACTCAGCTGCTTTCCATCTTCCTTCCTTCATCCCTGGTGTTCCGTGGCCAACAAAACTTGTCGCTCCAAGGTTTAAGGCACATCCATTAACAACTACGCAATTAACAAAGAAGCAATGAAAAGCAGTGGTTTTCCATTCCAATCTCCACGATTGGCTCTCACAACTGTGTCATGTCTATCCATGAAGGGAGAACGTCTAGACTGGGTCCGTAACACCAATATTACAAAAACCCATGGAATTTTCCAAAACCACTGGGATCCGTGAAGGGCATACTATGTTTTTACTGGGTTTTGTGCACCTAGAATAAATGACTAATGAATGGCCTGGACCTTAACACTGAAATGCCTTTGAGAAAGAATTTCATCTGCAAAAGTGTAAAGAACATAGTAATAAATTATGACCTTCAAGTAAGAACAGACTCATCCTCTGTCTTTAAAAAGACATTGTTAAAAATGCAGAAAGCATTCTGTACAGAGAAAATTATCTAGACTTGCCATGGGCAGCAGAACACTTAGTCATGCTCATAAAAGTTATTTTTAAACAGAGATAACCCTCCCTGCAACAGCTCAGGTTTTTTTTCAAAAGCAGAGGACACTTTATAAAGTTTACTAAACTGAACAGAGGTGGATACTTCACTCACAGCAACTCAGCTACGTGGCTAAATAAATCACCTAAAAAAAGAATTATCAGGACTGGAAAAGTGCACCACCTCCTTCTTGCACCACTCATCTCTTCTTTCCACATTTGCAAATATTTTTATGTTCTTCAAAGACTTGCTGCTGTTGATCCACATTCCACACCTAAAGTCCAGGAGGAGGAGGAGAGCCACTGAAGCTCTCAGGTCCCGCTCCTGAAGAAACACTGAATTATCCTGAAGCCAGTGGATGGAAAAGCTGGAGCTCACATCCAAAACCTTTTCAGAGCTAAAAAGAAGATTTACTCTAAAAATGTATAGGGATTATTGGTTTTCTTCTCAAAGCAGCAGACAGAAGGTCTATTCTCGCTGTTTCTATTGAATGTTCTCAAGACTGTTATTACATACTATTGCAACCTGAGGTCATTCAAAGGACAAGAATGTTTTAAAGGTAGCTCAAGCCACAGCAAGATATTATAAAAAGCCTTCATGGAGCTTACCAAAGAGTGATAAATGTTCATTCAGCAAGGAATTATCAGCAGAAGACATGATCGTACTATAGCTCTCTAAATACCTTCCAAAACTATTCAAGCATCTGGTTTTCAACAAGAAAGAGACAAAAAGATAAAACAGAGTTGGCATCTGTCAGCTGGGATCGAAAATATTTTTCTTATTTGTAACTTGTCCAGCCACATAGGTACATATTCCCCTGGAAGGCATTAACACAGGAGCTGTTATCAAAGCACACACTTTTTACCCCTGGCCATTTTGGTTTTCAATGCATTTTACACCATGGGAGAATTTAGAGAGGAAAATAAAACGCAACTATACGCTAGCCAAGAAGAGGAGGAAATCATTTCTGGTTAAACTCCAAAAAAAAAAAAAAACCCAAACAACCAGATATCAACTGACTCTGCTATTTAATGAGCAGGTAGGGTTTTGTAAAAACTTAAGGATAAACAGGACTGAAAACTGATCTTGATTTATGAGGGGGAAAAAAAAAAAAAGAAGGAAATATTGTACTTCCAAAACGCAATTCTTTTATTCAGCAGAGCAGACTATGAACACAGAACAAAGACCACCCCATCCCATCTTCTTTAGTGGCAACCACATATGAACGCATGGGTACGTCAAAAGAGAAGGAATGGCCAGTATGGTGCCAACTCAACACTGTTGTCCAAACAAGCTGCACTTGACCCATGAATAAAAGCAAAATTAGAGAGGAAAACATGGCCTTGAGCCATCTCCACGTTTTTCCTGTTCCAAAATTCCGTTTTCAAGAATAAAGCTAAAGCTGTTCCAAACTTAAAGTTCTGTCATGAAAGTTGCATCGACAACAGAGTAAAAAGGGGGGCGCTTCTCCTGGGTACTGATAATACCACCAAATATATCATAGAATCATAGAACGGTTAGAGTTGGAAGGGACCTTAAAGATCATCGAATTCCAACCCCCCTGCCCCAGGCAGGGACACCTCCCGCCAGACCCGGTTGCTCAAAGACCCGTCCAGCCTGGTCCTATATTCACCTCTGTTTTTCCATGGCAGATGCTGTTGCTACTGCCACCACGATGGCAACGTTGGGCTAAGCAGGAAGGCACCGCGACCTCGAAGAGCAAGTGATAAAAAAAAAAAAAACCATAAAACACTGTAAGAATGTTAAGGAGTGTCCAAAATCACCGAAGCAGAAAGTGGCATGGGGAAGAAAATGGGACAAATAAGGTTTCAAAGCTACTCATGGTGGGCTTTTACTAAGTGCCCCGATACTGATCACAGGCACATTGTTAGCCCTGAATCCCTTGGCCATTTTCCAAAAACGAAGGCCAGGGCTGGCAGAGAGCCCATTACTTACCTCTGCACCCTTTGAATACAGCCCCTCAAAAACCGAAAGGCGAGACTTTGATCAGATTTTGATGCTTCACAACCTGGAAACTTATTTCAGCCAGAAGAGGACTCAAGAACGGGCCCATTTGATCGTGCCAGAGATAAACAGCGCAATGGAAGATAAATGGCTGGGTCCAACTAGTGACTTTTGTGCAAGCAGTTATAACAACATTATAATTTTTGTTACTCCATGAACAGCAAACACGCCAAAAAACCTGTAACACGAACTCATATCCAAATATTAGTACATATTAGAAGGGATTTATACAGGCTGATTTTGCCAGCAGAACTGGGACAAGGTTTACACTCGTCTGAGTTTCTTCAGAAATGCAAAGATTTCATCGTTTCTCATTAACTCCCTTTTCTCCTAGGCTGACTTATTCAGTGTTGAACTGTTAAACAACAGCCTATTTGCCAAAAGTCCTTACCTACACTATTTTCCTTTGCCCTCCCACCACATCCCATTCACAATAAAAACCCACTCCTGTCTTAAAAGTACCCTTAACTGGAACTTTTCATACAGCTGACCTGTGCAACACCGGTGCAAAAAGGATAATTATTTTTCGCTTTTTAGTGCGGGGAGTAAATTTTTACATTGTTCTGATGTATTTCCAGTCCTGTTTTCAAAATACCATTCCAATACCAACCATTATAAAATAAGTTCTCTAATAATCGTATGTATTTCTGCTTTATTGGATTGGGACACTGCTGCAATGCAGGACATAGCCAATTCTGTCAGGCACAACACTCTTTAAAAGAAGTATATTATACCCACTGCCCATAGCATCTGGTCACAGTGATGTTTGCCAATATATTCATTTCTAATACCCGCTCCGCGGTGAGAAACTTTTCACACCTTTCACGTTTTCAAAGCCTTTAATTTGCTCCGCCTCTCCTTCCAGCTGAAAGCAACAGAAAACGTCGCTTCCGTGGCCAGGCCAATGAGAACAATTCACTCCTTGTGTGACTCCGCTGATACCAGTGACAGAATGCCAAGGAAAAATTTTAAAGAGCAAGAGCTGGAAGGAAGCCCTGCATAATTTTTTATATCTTTGGCCTTGCCTGAAATCTAACAGTTTTAGCACAGTAACTAAGTTGTTCTGAACTCCAGTTTAATTATCTCTACAGAAAGTCTATCCATTTAAAGTATTAATGTGCTCCTTATTATTTTAGCATCCGAGAGCCTTGCGGAAACCACATGGAGGTGGTGTTCAGACCACGAGCACACTCCTCCCTCCCAGGAGTTTGGCTGCCTGCGTTGAGGGCCAGTTCTCTGGTACTCTTTCAGCTGCTGAGAGCACTGTTTGGCAAACCCCAACCAGCCTTGAAGACACTTCTTCAACAAAGAGCTAGAAGAAGCTCCAGCAGAGTCACCCATCGCCTTGTTTTGGCCAGTTCTGGCCTCTGTCCCCTGTCTGGGCTGTGTTACAGCCACACTGCAGTCACGTCCACCCTGGCCAAGCGCTCTGCTGACCCTGACCCTAACCCACAGACTTGATTTCCTTCCCTGACTTTGGACCTGCCACTATCACTGGTGGACAAGAAGCTCAATGTGAGCCAGCAATGCCTTCTGGCAGCCCAGAAACCCCCCACATCCTGGGCTGCAGAAGAAGTGTGGCCAGCAGGTCCAGGGAGGTGACTCTGCTCCACGCTGAGACCCCACCTGGAGTGCTGTGTCCAGCTTTGGAGTCCTCAACACAGGAAGGACATGGATCTGTTGGAACAGGTC
>JAOXNO010000024.1:63708322-63724376 GCA_028565335.1 Limnodromus scolopaceus
CAGGTCCTTTTCTGCCAGGCAGCTCCAGCCACTCTGCCCCCAGCCTGTAGCACTGCAGGGGGTTGGTGTGACCCAAGTGGAGGACCCGGCACGTGGCCTTGTTGAACCTAAGGGAGAAGTTCTCTAAGGAGTTTAATGTCATTAGCATTTGTGCTCTTAGCAGCAGTCTGTCTCCTGACACTTAGCAATAAACAGTTAATGTCTTGTCAAAATCTTGGCTGACCATATCGATTGTGTCATCCTTCTGCCAGAAATAATGAATGTCTGGGAAGGTTAATTTTCTGTACTTGATTTTAGGGTGTGCGCGACCTTTTGAAAGTGATCCTAGAGAAAATCTTAACGATTCCGAACACTGTGAGCTCAGCTGTTGTACAGCAGCTTTTGGCAGCAAGAGAGGTAACTGTCTGCATTTTATATGTTAGCACTAGAGAGGAGGGTAGGCCTCATTGCTTTGTCATTAGTGTGTTTCTAATTGCTGGGATGGCTTTCTTTGGTACGGTTCTACAGCAAAGACATACTCTTTGTGTTCTAATTCTTTTCTGCAATTGAGTTTTATAAAGTAAACAAAGAGCTTTTGGGGGCTATTGTTGATAAGCACTAAAATCCCAAACAGGAGAGTCAGGCCCAATGTTTGACTTGCCTAAGATAAGATGTATGAGATACAATATTGAGATTAATTTCTTTATTTTTTTTCTTAGGGAATTAAAAATAGTAGTAGTTGTTTTCAAGACTTTGTGGGCATGTATAGAGACATAGTTTTACTTGGGCTTAAACAGTCTTAACTTACACTTGTACAGTTAAAACCAGGTTTTGAACTAATGCAGTACCATCAGAATACAGCTTAAGAAAAAGTATCATAATTCTTTAATGTATTTCCATGGGCTGCCTCAGACTAGGAGGCAGAGTACGCTTCTGTTTACCTTATGCAAAGCCTTTTACACTGATATATGTTTTATTTATAGGTGGTAGCCTACATTTTGGAAAGAAATGCTTGTTTGTTACCGGCCTACTTTGCAGTTACTGAAATCAGAAAACTATATCCTGAAGGAAAACTTCCACATTGGGTAATGATACAATATCAAATCATGTAATCTGGAATTTTGTTCCACACAAAGAAAAAAAATCCTTTTATTGTTTTAAAGCAAAGTTTAAATGAAGATTTAAAATCTTCTGCTCAACAGTAAGCTCTGTGTTTAGGTGTGTAAATTAAGATACAGCCTTGGTGTGATCGCAGCAGCAGCTCCTTGCATTCTCGCATGAAATTGGTGATGTAGTTTTGACCTATGGCCTGATGTTTGAAAGTCTCAAAGCAGTTTGTGCTTTCTCTTTGGCTTCAAGATAAGAAAAGTCACTTTAAATAGCTGAGCAGTGTTTCCTTTCTGTTTAAATTCAGCTATACAAAAATATTTGGGGCTCTGACGCAATGAAAATGGTCACTGTTTCCAAAAAGAATGCAACGTTGGTCCAGTTTTTAATTTTGTATTCTGTTAAAATAACTAAATGTTGGGAAAAGTATAAAATCCTGACTCTCTTGAATTAATGGGAAAACTGTTACTGGCTTCTTTTGAGCCAAGATTTTATCCAGAGTGTACTAATTCAGGTCCTTTGTCTTTGTGGAGCTGTTGCCTGGAGGCAAACAGAGATTTGTTATGAACAGCAATTCTAAAGCTTGTCTTAAATCACCTGTTACTAAATAGCGTGCACTGAAATAATACAGTGTGCGTAGGAGAAACAGGTATATAAACTCTCATTTGAGTGCAAACTGAGTGGTGCTTCCTGCCCCTTCTTTATTTTTCCTTTTATGGTTTTAAGTTCTGGATTATTTTTCTGACTTGTTGAAAGGTGTAGGAAGCTAGTTAGTTTTTAGAAGATTCTTTTATATTTAATTAACATGTATAAACTATTTCTAAGTCTTACACATTCTTTACCAGTATCTGAAACTTAAACCATTAACACTTAATTTCTTTTCTCCTCTTCTCACCCAGTTACTAGGTAATTTAGTATCGGATTTTGTGGATACCTTCAGACCTACAGCAAGAATAAATTCCATTTGTGGTAAGAGAATGACTTCGTGAATGACTTCAAAATAAATTAATTCATTCTGAACTATTTTTTTTCCTATAATCTTTTGGGGGCACATACTCATCTAAGCAAAATGAGTCAGAGCTCATGTTTCGTGTAGTGTCTTTACTCTTGTCTGTTCTCAGACTTGCTTCTCTGCAGTTTTTGCTTTGAAAGGGAAAATTCATACTGATGATGTCAAATAATTTTTTTTTGTTACAAGCTGGTAGTGGAAGTGTACTGCTTGTGACATGGCCATATAGTTTCTAACTACAGTAGACATTAAGAAAGCCATAGGTTTTCTGTGCTCAAGGATTTTGAGTTAATACATGCCCAGTGGTATGTCAGTCACAGGGTGTTTTCCGACTTCAATTTCCATTGGAGCTGTTGTGGCTGCTCAGCCTTATCCCTGTTGTTGCAGGCTTCTGTGTGAGCAGTTCCTAGCTCAGATGAGTACTGCCTGTCCTCTTCTGTGAAATAAAGCAAAAATCCCATTTTTCTTATTGCTAGGAATCTGAATATTAAAATTTGGCTGCTTTAATTGGGATGCCTGTTGCATTTTTCTTCAAAAAGATAAAAGTGTCTTCTGTTTACTTAGAGGATTGAATAGCTTAGTAACAGCTGCGTTGTATCTTGGATCTGAGCAAGGTTTATTGCAACTGAGCTGCTTCAGTGCAGAGATTCAGAATGGAAATTGATCTGTAATGTACCAAAGCCTTTTGTGTTTCAGAAGCATGTTGTTAATTCTTCTGTTGTTCTATTCTTGGTTGAAAGGTGTGGCATAGCTTTTATGCATGACTCGCAGGGATCACACACTGATTTTTACAAGTCTTGTATGTGTAAATGGCCTGTATAGACGTGGTTGAAGGGGAGAAAGAGATATTTATTTACTACTTGTTTTATCTGATGGTAGTTTGGCCAGTCTGGACAATAGAAATTGTGGAATTTGAACTGACAAGTGAGATTTAGGTCAAAGTTGAGGCACCTAAATTGAGATGTTGAGATAAAGGTGTTTTAGGGGCTCAATTCAGGTGCCTGTGTTTAAGCAACTGAAATAAATCCCAGGTGTCAAATCTACACTGACTGATAAGTCTGCATTTACGCTACAAAAAGCTCTTCATGTGTGATCAGCTGAATTCTATGGGCCTACACTGACTGAATTGCCTAGATCTCTAGTGACTAATTGGAAGCTTGTATTTGACTCATTTCTTGAATAGAATCCTGCCCACCATTTGTCTTACAGGGTGAATGGAGAAAATCTGAAAGACTAGCTCGTATACTTAGATTAGTAATATCATTTTCTTTGTGAAAATGTGTACCAAAATTAAATCCCTAGGTCAAGCAATGACACTGGAGCAGTCTTTTAGTAACATAAAAGGGCACTTTTAGATTTAAAATTTGCAAATACTTTTATTTTTGGGACACCCAATCTGAACAAATGAGGATTTTGCTCCTTCAATTTCTCATTAGTTGAAAATTAGTTAGGACTGCTGCAGGCTGATTTTATTTTTCTATGGTAAAAAGCATTAAACAGTAGAAATTGATGGAGAGCATAAAAGTGGCTGAGGCCAGTTTCACTCTTTTAGAATTTATGTTTCGTTGCACGTAGGTCGCTGTAGTCTTCTTCCTGTGGTAAATAACTCAGGTGCCATGTGTAACTCTTGGAAGCTGGATCCTACAACCCTTCGTTTTCCTTTGAAAGGTCTCTTACCATACGATAAGGTATGCCTTATTAAGCTTCTTAAACATGTTCTATTCAATAAATATGCAGCTTTTATATCAGTAAGGGGCGGGGGGGATAATTTCAGTTGTGAATACCCGATTGTTCCAGCTGGGCTAACAGTGAAGATGTAGATGTTTTCACTGAATTTATGTATTTCATTGATTTCAAGCTATACGCGGAGGAGCTTTAAAGTAGTGTGTGGTGTAACTGCTGCCCAGGATGCTGAAGAACAGGAGATGTCTCATGTGCTTCATGCGTGTGTGAGACGGAGCAAGCGAGAGTAGAGAATTGATTGAAAAAATAGTTTAGCAGTAGGGAGATGGAAGAAAGAGGGAAGGTAATTTCTTCTTTTCTGTGCTCTTTCTTATTGCAGAGGAAAGGTAATTTTACAATTGGAACTTAAATATAAGTTAGCTTATTTAAGCTTAAAACTCTGAGTGAGAAATAGTGGTGTACTGAAAGAGTTTAAGAACTGTAGAGGATCAGGGCAAAAATCCACATTGTCCATCATCCCATTCCTTTTATCCTTGGTATCTAAGGAGGGATATAAAGAGAGTGTATCTAACAATACGCATAGTGTTCACTCTCTACAGCCATTAGCTGTAGAGTTTCCTGAGGCAGATTTGGGTTCTGTATATTTGGTAAATCTTCCTCTTCCAAGTATTTGTCCAGTCTCCTCTTGAGCCCGTGTAAAATTCCAGCATCCCAACATCCCTTTGACAAGGAGTTCCACGTTTCAACTTCATGTTGTGTAAGGAATCAGCTCCCTCTGTTTGTTTTGAACCGAGCTTCAGATAACAACATTTTTCTTTAAAGTGATTCAGCTGTTGGAAGATGCAGTGAGCAGTTGTTCCATATCTGCTTTCTTTGCGCTACTCGTGATTTTTACGGATTTTGGGCACGTTCTTCCTCGTTTGTCTTACCTGGCTTTGTTTGAGTTCTTGACGGTCCTCCAGTATTTAAAGGCTGTTTCGAGATGTGTGTACCATCTTTTTTGTCCTTCTACTCGGTCATAAAACCTGTCACTCCTTAGGAGGAAATAATCGCAGCTCTTTTCTTTTGGGTATCAGAGAGCAAAAAGATTTGCCAGATAATAAGTATCTTCATAAATTAAACTATTCAGTCTTACATTGTTTAACTCAGTTAAACATAAAGTAGGTATTAAACAAGGCAATATATGTTTGTATGTGATTGCTTTTTTGTTTTTAAGGATCTGTTTGAGCCACAGACTGCTCTGTTGAGATACGTGCTGGAGCAACCGTATTCAAGGGATATGGTCTGCAATATGCTAGGTCTGAACAAGCAGGTACTGTACTATGCTGTGACACGTGATTTAATTCTGCATAGAATCTGCACTATTCTTTTTCTCTTTTCTTTGCTATAGCTAACTAAGCAAAACAGTTTAGGTCCAGAGAGTGAATTTCTTATTTTTCTTTTTTTATTTTTCTTTTTTTTTTTATGAGATCATATTAGGTTAATTGGACACTGTTGTTCCTATCATTTGTATATTGCTTTACGAATGTTAAATTGAAAAGTAGAGATTTAAAATATGATTTTTTTTTTTGCATTGCTTTTTTTTCCTATAAGGCCAGCCTCAAGTACACCTTTGACAGACAGTAGGAGACTGCTAGCTCAAACAATAAAAATGGTTATTGTTCCTGTCTTTAGTTTTTCAAGCACTGTTGTACTCTGTTATATTGGCATGTTATAGTAGTAGAATAGTGAAAAGCTGGGGTTTGTTTTGTTACATTTTTTCTTTTTATACCTTAGAATGGGAGGGCTTAGTCTGACTGGGGGATCCTTGAGGCTGGCCTCATAGTCACTGTTTTGTCTTTTCTTTTTTTCTTCCTTTATTTTTGTTCTGTCCTGTCTTGTCCTGCCCATCCTCCAATGCTCTAGACCTTGAACATTGCTCAGGTATGTTCACAACCTTACTGTTGTATTGTGACTAACGATACGCTGGCCGCTTTGTAGCCACTGATTCCAGTTAGAGAATACATGTACAGTCAGGGCTTGAAATTGGCAGGACCATTAGCCCAGGGCAAATTCTCACTACAAAACTCTAGAGATACAAGAGATGTAGCATAAAGCTGACAGTCGGTGGTCCTTTGGTCCTATAATTTCCATTGGAATGGACGGCTACCGTTTCCCTTACCAGTCATAACAACTTTTACTTTGTCTGCTGGAATTTTCAGATGAGGAGAGGTTCTTAGTTCAAAATTTCTTTCCTTATGCCGGTGGAAAAACGTCCGCTGCACCTGATTGTAAAATTATAAAGCCATAAATACATTATTGCTTAAGAAAAAAAAAAAGTTTTACTAGCGGAATTTCTTTATCATTAGGAAGCCTCTGTAACAAACTTCCCAACAAACAATTATAATATTCTCCAAACTAGGTGAATGAAAAGTAGTACAGAAAACCACGTGAAAAGTAGTTCCTTAAAATTTGACTCCTGGTTTAAATAAATAAATAAACACCTGAGCAAATCAACCAAGTGGATTTCGGCTTGAAATTTGAAATTATGGGTATTATATTTACAGTTGATCCCTTGTTACAATAAAAAGTTCCACACCTACTTTAAAAACAGTTGTTTCAGATTTATAAAATAGCGTTGCTGTTTGCAATACTATAGTGAAGGTTGTGTCAGTGTTTCCATTTAAGAAACTTTTTTCAGATTTGTAACTTGACTATAAAATTTACCTGATCCTGAAACCTTGTGTATATTTCCCGTTGTAAGTGAAATACACCAGTGCTCTTTCTGGACTGGGACAGTGCTTTTTGAATGCGGTGATTCCTACATCTTGGCAAACAGTACTGTGTTGTATACCACGGTCTTGTATTTTAGATTTAAAGCAGCTGAAATATTAATCCTCGGAAACGAGCTGCCAGGTTTAGTGTTAAAATGAGCAGTATTTGTATTCTGTGTCTATTTCTGTGTCTGCATTCGGTTAATAAACCAAACTATTCCTCTGTGCACCTTGCAGCTGGTAAATAATACAAGATCTATACCAAAAAATATATATCGAACCCATTTTGTTCTTGTAACTTTTGACCTGTGCCTTCAGGTCAAAAAAACCCACCGACGTTAAAAATGCTGGTTTTTAACCCTCACTTTACCATCCTCTAAAAATAATCGAAGAAAATTTAATCAAAGTAATGAAATATATTGAAATACGCTTCTTAAAAGTTGTTTGCTAGCATAGGAATTCCTACACAAAGTTTCAACCTGGCGTGAATTTTTATGGCCAAGGAACAAACTTGAAGAACGTAACTTACAAAGGAAATGCTGACAGAACATGAACTATAGCTGCGCTGCTGCAGTTACACCAGCATAAAGACGTTTGGGCTGTTGAGCACTTGTGAGTTAAAAACATCACTATAGAGTAGGGTGGTGGTAGTGGTATAGCACAGGAAATAATGTTCCGTTTAAAAATCAATGTACTCGGTTTAAAACTGTGGAAAACGTTAAAACTCTGCTCGCTTTTAGGTAGAAATTAACTTCGTGTAATAGTTGAATTTTTAATGTAGCCACCTGACAAAAAAAATAGTAGCATGCTTTTTAGAAGTTGTGTAACTGTATCGATGCTTGCAGTAAAATGGCTGATGATTTTGTATTTTGTTATTAGAACTGAACTAACCTGCAGAAATGAATTTTCGGTATAATAGAAGACACTTAGAAATGCAACTAGTGTCAAGTTTGTTTCCAAAGAATATACAGAAAGATCTCAAAGCAATGATCATTATTTATTTATGATCATTAATTATTTCTGTGAAGCTGCTTGTATGCCCTGTCAACTATTTACACAGATCCAGTTGCAGGATTGGAGCCTTCATTTGAATCTTTTGGCATCACAAACTAGGTATGGTTCAGCCAAACTTGTCCTAGTTCTCAAATGTTCTTGAAGATGGAACAATGAAATTTTCTGGTTCGATCTTAACTAAGCAGATCTGTGTTAGAAAACTGTTCACTCGAGCCATCTCTGAGTTGTGTTTTTGTAAAAAACAAACAAACAAAAAGGTACAAATCCAGCTGTCCTGTTAACCTTGCAGAGAGAAAAATGAAGGTAAAATTTGATACGTTTCTAGCTTCATTTGTTCATTTCAGGATTCTAAGTTTTGCTGTGGGGTTTGTTGTGGGATGAGGTTTTCTAATACCTTTTTAACTATATGGCTTTAAGTCCAGATGTAATAATATGGACTTTAAAATCTTCCTTCTGTTGGAGTCTGGGTATTTTTATTTTTTGCTACTGTGTACTTCTGTGTGGGACGGTACCTTCTCTTGTAAACCTGGAGAGATTTAAATTGCATTTTATCATGTATGTTTTCATGCTTTACGGTTGGACTTGATGATCTTTAAGATATTTTCCAACCTAAACGATTCTATGATTCTACGTCAATTTATATTCTGTTTTTAGCTGGGGTGATACTCCTGATACTTAATTATCTTCTAAATAATTTATTGCGGTATGTAACAGTCTGTGTTCTGGAATAATTATTAATGGTTCAAAGTGTCTTAATACACTGATGCCAAATTAAGATTCAGTTTAGGGATCCTGCAGATGGTTCTTAAAACAGAGCTTTAATAATGTCTTAAGGACATGAAGTCACTCTGAACGTTTTGGTTTATATCTTTGCCTTCTCTGGACATAGACTTGTTTCAAGAATAAAATGCCATTTTTTCTTGCATAACTGCAGTCAGGATTGTATTGCAGTCCTCTAAATAGTGAAGAAATTTGTTAAACTAATTTCTCTGGCCTGGGAAATATTTGAAATAGGAGTAATCTTCAGCTGTCTTGTTTCTATAATGTTAGACAATCTTTTAATTAGCAGCTGTTGTATTAATGCTTTTGCTCTTTAAATAGTGTATTTGGCTGGTCACCTTTTATAAGCCAGTGGTGATCGGCAGCTTTGAGCAGGAAATTATCTATGCCGTCCTCTGTTCACGTGACAGTGTAGTTTTATTCTCTCCTACCTACAAACCAGAGTAGTTTGCTTAGAGAACATGTTATTTATTTCCTGCCTGTCTATGCCTTGTGCAAACAGAATCATTAAGTGAAAGGAATGACATAATGCAATGTTTGAAAAACTGACTTTCCCTTTTATTTTTTAAATATTGTAGGTTGATGCTGGGAACTTACTATGCAATATTATTAGTGTTAACGTGGCAGAGTACTTCATTTCAGGGGTGTGATTATTTTTTATATATTTCTGATCGTACGAGTGTGCGTTGAACGCTTGAGTGCAACTTCTTTGTTGAAACATCCCTTTTTTTAATGAGGAAAACTCGTGAGTGCCCATTGAACTTTGTAAAAATAGAATCAGGCATAATATAAACAAAAAGCTTTAAGGTTTTGTCGCTTGGTAGCATACAGTTTGGGAAAATGGAAGTGAGGGGGGGCTATTGTTTTGTCTTGTAATAACTACTTCAGGTATTTAACTTAGACATTTTGAATTGGACTTTTGGAGATGAGGTACTATTTACTCTTGCAGGGATCTTTGCCTCTGTGGTTGATCGTCTCAATCCAGTTCTTAAGTGTAGATTTTTATTAAATATTTTTGAGCTAAATGTTACTTGTTTAAAACACTCAAAAACTATAATACCTTGCAGCTGGCCTTACTGACTTCTTAAAATACTTCTCTTTTAGGGAACACTTCTAATACTATCTGCCCGCCTCCCAAAAAAAAGAAATTAAAATTCACACCCCAACCAACCGGAAAAAAAAAAAACCAACCCCAAACCCAATTAAAGCTTTTATCCACTGAAAAAAAGTACCCCAGTCCATCAGAGGGCTGCTCTTTAGGATCTAGAAATTTTAATGTCAAGTTGTCATGGTAGCACTTCCCCCCACCTATATTACTCTCTTTTAATAATGTTTTCAATCATATTATCTATTTGTCAGGTCCACTTTCCCCCCCAGGGGAAAGTGGAGAGTATTTCTAGAACCAAATTACAAAAATTTTAATAATTTTCTCTTTAGGAAAATAAGCATAGTGGTTTTAAATGCTTTATTTTTCCAGCTATAATCCAAAACAGTGGTTGGGGTTTTGGGGGGATTGCTTTTCTTTTGTTTAAGCCATACTGAAACATGAATTCCTACTTATTTGTGAGGGAAATAAGCTCTTGCCTGTATTTGTATTCGTCTCAGTATATACTGAGATATTCTTTAAGTTATGAGCGATTTAATAAAACAAGGCCCCAATCCTGCAAATTCTTAGGAAGCACAATATTTTATTTCTGAGTGTTCCAAAACAATAGATGCAAAATTTGGGCAAAAAATGTATATTTGCTGAAAATAAAAAAAAAAAAAAATTGCCAGAAAATTAAATGAATGAAGATAGAAAATGAAGTACTGCTATATTACTTATTGAAAAATACTCTTAAAGCGATAAAAGCATGATTTTTCAGAATAAAAGAGTGAATTTGTTTTCTTAATTTCCCAGTTCCTAAATTTTTTCCCCGAAATCTTAGAATTATTCAGAACAGTGCAAATTCCTACTGGAAATTCTGGCTTTCTTTTTTAACAGTAATATTTTCCTGTTGTATTCTTTGAATAACTTTTTAATTCTAAATTAATATAGCCTAACACGATTAGGCTTTTGGACATTAACCCAGTGCTTAGCCAACTCTTTAAATTTCAAGCCCTGTCGGTCGTAGTTTTGCATGCTGGATTATAAACTAGTCTGTAGTGTTGTCTGTTGCACCCTGCTCTGCTTCATAATTAGTTGCTTTGGGAGGGGGAAAAAAAAAACCAACAAATGACAAACGAACCCAAACCACACAAAAACCCCAACCCCCAAAGTCTCTTCTCAACTGGTGCCGTAAAGGTGTAACGCGGTGGATGGGTGGTACTGGCGTTGTGTACTGGAGGAGGAGGAGGTGGAACCGGGAGGGATGCTTTCTGTGGTAGTTAGAGGTTTGTGTTCAGCATGCTTCAGGAAAAGCTGGAATTGTAGCTTTCTGCAGTTTCGAGCTGGCCAAGAGCATGCAACAGGGGATGCTGTTCACTGTATTTTGTCAACTTTTCCCATTCTTGCATTTGATTTTGAATTGCAGAGAATCTTTTTTTTTTTGTTTGTTTGGTTTTTTTTTTTTCATGGCAAAAGACTACCATCGATGAAGGTAGAACAAGCATCTCCTTTCAGCATCTCTCTTTCCTTTTATTATTTTCTTTCTTTATTAACTGAAAGGTTCTTTTTTTTTTTAGGCTGCCTGGCTAGTAAGTCAAAGAACTCATCTAAGGCATCCCTAAAATGTTTTATGAGTATTTGGGCAATCTTTTTCTAAACCTTTTTACATACCTCTTTTTGCCTCTAGAAAGGGATACTGCGTTTTCATGGTTAGTCTTTGAGCAGCTCAGTTCCTTTTCTTTTGTATCATTAAAGTAATAATGTTTTATTTAAGGCTGCATTACGTTACAGGCATCAGGTGTGGGGAAAAAAAATAAAGAGAGAAAAAAAAAAAAGAAAAAAAAAAAAAAAGGTGACCATTCCTGAATAGAGATTTTAATGAAACAAAGAGATATTAGATTAATTCTGAAGTACTAGAACAGCACTTTTTGTCCTTAGTAATAGTACTTTGTAGGAGTGTAACTGTATCAATGCAGGGTAATAAAAGGTTGTTGCACTAAAGAACTCGTGATATGTAACATCATACTTGATGGTCTTAAATTGAAGATTTAGAATCTGACTTTCAAACCACAGGTACTGGGCCTGCTTTACATACATCTCTAATAACATGTGTATCCGAAATCTTTATTAAAAGTCAGGGGGGAATGTGTGTATTTTAAATTATTTCTGTGTTTGTGTAGCTCACTCTGGAGATTGTGGCAATCTAAAAGCTCGCATCTAAAGAGACATCACTGTGAGGTGTAATTTCGGTTCTATTCACAGTATGTAGAACAAACTGCTTTTATTGGATTAATTTTCAAGTCTTTTTGATCTCGCCTTGTACCAGGTGGTGCTGTGTCAGTAGGATGGTGCCTAATTATAGGGGTAGTAAGCAGATGTTAAATCTGCTGCTGCTGGTTGTAGGTGAGCCCAAAATGAGAATGAAAAAGAGAATAGTCATTAAACACCTATGTTGTGTGTTGGGATGTTTCCTCTGGGTTTGGTGGTATAATTAATGTATCTTGTTCTTTATGGTGATCCCTACTTTTGAAATGGACTTAAAGGAGAAAAGAGGGAAAGGAAAATAAAAAGCAACAACAAAACCTCTCAAAACAAGCAAAAGAACCCCCCACCAGAGTGTTTTCCAGGAATGCCAGATCAGAGAAATAACATTCTGCATGAATTTATTACAAAACACGAGCAGACCCCCCCTCCTCCCCAGATGTTATTTGTGCATCGATGAGCTCTGTTTCAGAACCGAGTAGGGAATTGTATAACGTGTGATAAAAGGCCAAAATCATGGTGGACCTGTAACATAGTGCAGCTTTAATACACTGGCTTATCCTTAACTTGAAGTTCAGACTTCATTTCACGCTTCCCAGCCTTCTGTCAAAATGCTGTTAACTGCGACTGTGCAAGTTCTGAAAGTTAATGGCAAGGCTTTTGGAATACTGTATCTGATCTCTGCCTTACAGCACAAGCAGCGCTGCCCTGTGCTGGAGGACCAGCTGGTGGACCTGGTGGTGTATGCCATGGAACGGTCTGAGACTGAGGAGAAGTTTGATGATGGTGGAACCAGTCAGCTTCTGTGGCAGCATCTCTCCAGCCAGCTCATTTTCTTTGTGCTCTTTCAGTTTGCAAGTTTTCCTCATATGGTCCTGTCGCTCCATCAAAAGGTAAATTGTTCGTGTCGCTCCCATGTGGTAAGAGAGGTTTTTTAAAAAAAAGCCAAAACAAGTAGAAAAAAGGTCATTCGCCTGGGAAAAAAGCATTATATGTGTAAGAATTAAATTTTTGATCATTGTGCTCAGTAGAAGTCAGTCAAATTCTCAAGTGACGTTGCTGTGAGCTCGGCCTGTTTTAGGGAATTCGGTTACAGGATGTTGCGTTACATTTGGATTCAAGATGTAACTGGAATAAGGAGCTGAACTGCCCCAGTTCAGAAGACCTGAGTACTGTGCTCTTGCATCTGATTTACAGCCAAGCTTCAGACAGAGCGAACGCCCTGCTCAGTTTGTGAGCTAGAGAAACGTGTCATGTAAATGGATGCAAGAACTTACCTTTTATTTGTCTAATCAATCTAATCGAAGCAATCTCATCAAAGATCATTTGCCCAACTACAGCGATAGCGGCAATTACAGTCCAAAGCTATTATTGCTTCCTAATAATTCCGTTAAAACGGATGAACTTCCTAGTATTTATCCTTTTCTCTGCTGCTCGGTGCCTCTCTGAATTCTCAAGAGTGGTGATGCCAGTCCTCCATGGGAGAGGAGAGGAGGGGTTACAGTAAGTCAGCAACATCCTGAGCTCTTTGCTGAGAGAGTGTGGTGTTGAGGTAGGAAAGGGATGTTCTTTCTCCTCACTATAGGATTAGCTTGGGGCTATCTATATAGAGTTTCTGACCTGCTGGAGAGCAGCTCTGAGAAAAGAGACCTGGGAGTCTGGGTAGACAACCGGATGCCCATGAGCAGACAATGTGCCCTTGTCGCCAAGAAGGCCAATGGCATCCTGGAGTGCATCAGGAAGAGTCCGACCAGCAGGTGGAGGGAAGTCATCCTGCCCCTCTGCTCTGCCCTGGGGAGACCCCATCTGGAGCATTGTGTCCAGATCTGGGCTCCCCAGTTCAAGGAGGACAGGGAACTGCTGGAGAGGGTACAGCAGAGGACCACAAAGATGATGAGGGGCCTGGAGCATCTCTCTGATGAGGAAAGGCTGAGACTTAGATCTTCAAAGACTTGGGTCTTTCTAGTCTGGAGAAGAGAAGACTGAGGTGGGATCTGATGAACACCTATAAATACTTACAGGGTCAGTGTCAGGAAGTTGGGGCCAGTCTTTTTTCAGTGGTGCCCAGTGGCAGGACAAGAGGTAACAGGTACAAAGTTGAGCATAGGAAGCTCCATCGAAAGATGAGGAGGAACTTCTTTCCTGTGAGGGTGGAAGAGCCCTGGAAGAGGCTGCCCAGAGAGGTGGTGGAGTCTCCATCTCTGGAGATGTTCCAAACCTGCCAGGACACATTCTTGTGAGACCTGCCCTGGGTGGACCTGCTCTGTCAGGGGGTTGGACTGGATGATCTCCAGAGGTCCCTTCCAACCCCATAGCATTCTGTGACCCTGTGCACTGCGCTTTGCTCCATCTTCATTCGTCCAGTTTCATGTTACATGAGAATTCACTATGTATGTTTACTCGTCGTGGATTCTAGTTCTCTGCTCCCTTTGGTATCCCTGAAATGAGTTTTACCAAGTTTGCATTCCTTTAATTACTGTTAATGAGTCATTGAAACAATAGGCACTATACAGCACAGTGGCACGAATCTTATCAAAAACTAAAGCAAGCTAGATGAGAGTAGAGGTAAAGAGTGGAGCATTGGTTATTATTATACAATTGCTATTACAGATAAAGAATTTAAACAACAAAAAAAGAAATCCAGATGGGTCCAGATGAAGCAGCCCAATTTCTTCTGGTTCAGAGATTTTCTTTATAAAACTGTGGCTTGCTGCTGGCAATGGCCATACTGTACTTGGCTACAGGGCTACAAGGTGACATTCTAAGTCCAACATTTTAAGAGTTGCTAATTTTTCAAAACAGTGATCCTCAAGAGCTAAATACTGTTAACCGTTCATTGTTGTGGCCCTCCCAGAGTTTGTTGCTGTGTTACCACTAATGTACCTTTTTGCTCTCTTTCTGAAAACGTGACGTAAGTTTCTACCTAAGTCCCGCTAAAAAATTCCCAGTAATCTCTGCTGGAGCTGTTTTTGTCCTGCCCTTCTGCTTTGGTAGGAATCTTTGCAGTGATTTTTCTTCTGCCTGCAGTATTTGTCTGTTACTGAGTGTTTTTGACAGTTGGCAGGTCGCGGTCTCATTAAAGGGAGAGACCATCTGATGTGGGTGCTGCTCCAGTTCATCTCGGGCAGCATCCAGAAGAACGCACTGGCTGACTTCCTCCCAGTCATGAAGCTTTTTGACCTCCTGTATCCTGAGAAAGAAGTAAGTCTTCTCTCTGAAATGAGAAGTTTTATTTTTAATTCCACTTGAGGCTTTCCTATATCATTATTACTATCATTCTTGAGTCACTGTTACAGCAGTTTCGTAATTAAGTGAAAGTGTTCAGGATTTCCTAACCGTGTTTGTGCAGTGTTTGTAGGGGTGAAAAAGGCTTCTGTTAAGTCATCTCTTCTTGACTTTGGTCTGACTAAGTTTTTGAGGAGTTTCTTAAAGTACTGAGGATAACATAAAGGAATAATATGGAGTTTTATTGTCGCATCTGGGCTGCAACAGAATAATACACTGAGACACGTCTTCAGCTGCAAAGAACTGAATAAGACACTTTATATTTGTTTTGTATTAATGGTTATTTAAATTACTTCTGCAGTAGCAAATCAAATCCTGGTTGTGCTTTGTACATTCCTCTAGAATTAAGGTTCCTGAGGAAGGGATAATTAGGGGAAGTTCTTCAACTTCCATCGTGACTGCATTGTCTTAGCATAGTGCCTTCTGTTTTGGGCCAGTAGATATGTTAACGCACGTGTGGTGTACCAAGCTGATAGGTAGCAGTTTTTTCCCCCTCTTAAATTAGTTTCGACACACAGAAATCCTTCCGTACAATTTGTTTCGCGAGATCATGATTACTTTTGTCAGCACAGAATGTGGGAGGAGTGACGGGACTATTTCCTGTAGCTCTGAGTTACACTTGTTTAAAGTGTCTGTGGGACTGGGGCATTTTTGAGGATTCAATTTCCCAAGCAGTTTAAGTGTTGTCTACGGCTGTTGCTCTTAAAAGGATCTGTCTTACTGTCACCGTGATTACGCGTTGCTGCTGCTTCGCTTGGGCAGTAACTGTACCAAAGGGAAAGAAATTTGGATGTTGGCAAAAGGAGAGCACCAGAGCACCTTTTCCAATGGGAGTAACGTGCCTAAGTTTGTAGCCAAAACCTTTATAATTTTGGGGTGTGTCTCTTCCTTTTCATAGAAAGTGAATTAGTCTTTAAATATAAATATAATGCTGATAGTAATTAGATTTTTCAGAAAATATTGGTGAACCACTGAGTACCTACTATGGAAACACATACCATAACTAGTTTCTGAATAATGTGTGTGTGGGTCTAAGAGTAAAGGTATATGCTTTGTAACTGTGTCTTGAATTTGTATACTCTAAGCATGGACTTC
>JAOXNO010000024.1:63773417-63783872 GCA_028565335.1 Limnodromus scolopaceus
CCCCCAGCTCCCTCAGCCGCTCCTCACAAGACTTGTGCTCCAGACCCCTCACCATCTTTGTTGCTCTTCTCTGGACCATGATGAGACAATAGATGCTGGGACTACCCCATTTCAGTCCCGAAAGACATATTTACCCGCTTAGCACACCCTGCAGCACCAATTAGACTACAGACAGTGGGCCCACCTTTACTGCAGAACGGCACACTCTTAGTGCAAAGGCCACCGTGCAAGAAGAGAGGTGGACCCAGTTTGCACAGGAGCTAAACCAGAAGCTCCCATGGACGCTGCAGCTCGGATCCTCAGGCTGGATGCAGTCTGTGTTTCATCCTGTAAGTGAGCAAGGGTTCAGAGACTGCTTGGAGCAGCAAACACGTCTTTTTTCCAAGCTGATTTGCTCATTCCTATTCAGAGGTGAACACTGGATACAGTTCTCAGTCTAGCAAAAATAGTAAAAATAGTCACCAAAATCAATATTCATTATGAGCGATTTCCTCCTCAAAACAAAATGCAGAGTTGATTTTCAAAGGATTCCTTAAATTAATCACTTTGTATTTTGATTTTCTCTTTGTCTCGTATTTGACATGTGCTGTACCATTCTTTACTCGTTGGATTTAACTGAACAGGATTTTTAAGAGCTCTGACTAATCTTCATACTATGGGAAAAAATTCTTCAGCGAACAAGGGTGAAGCAGGCAGCACTAATTATCTCCAGCACAGGAGAACTCTATGTCAAAGAAATCCAAGCTTTGAAATATATTTTTCTGTCAAAGCTTGGCTCATTAATATGCTTATCAATCATGTACGTATTCAAAGTATGTGTCATATAATACAAATCCGAATGTGTCAGTGTCATGTGGATGAAATATACAATCCTTGCTTGGGTTTGTTTTTTTTTTTTTAATTAAGAGCCTTTTCAGAAATGTATTTATGCTGTTGTGTGGTTGTTGTTTTGTGCGTCTCTCTCTCCTGCCAAGCCAGCAGGTGGGGGAGGGCTTCCTCAGCGCTACGAGGTTCTGCTTTTTCCAGCAGGAAAACTTGAGCAACCAGTAATTTTTCTGAGCCTGAGCTGAAGGCTCAGTAAGGGCTGATGTTCATCTGTGCAGCAAAAAGCCTTGGCATTAAAATATTGCCCCTTTTTTTCCTTCCCCTCCCTTGTCTTTTCGTGTAAATATCAGACAACCATCTCAGAAGACCAGCCATTTGATACAAGTATTTTCTTCATGTGTATACTTTCTTTTTCCCCTTGTGCTTTTTTTTTTGCCATTCACATCCTCAGTCTGCTGCCAGGTGGGTGCACCTTCCAGCAGAGCCTTTGCTGTGGGCTGGACCAGGGCCATCTACGCAGTCCCTGCAGCAAAGCAGGAACATGTATCTTGCCCGCAGGGCTCTGGCGTTCATCTCCTTTTTCTCTCCCTGCCCCAAAACATCCAGGGCTGATGGAGCTGAAGGACATGACTGCAAGCTGTCCTCCTGTCCCTGGGTGGGCAGGGTGCGTGTGTCCAACAGACCTCCCATCCTCACTGTGGGGTTGATAACCTGAAGACCTGGGCAATAGGAAGGGCAATGGGACATCTGGAATATGAATCATAGAATGGTTTGGATTGGAAGGGACCTTAAAGATCATCTATTCCAACCCCCCTGCCATGGACAGGGACTAGACCTCCCACTAGAATGCTACCAGGACCTCCTCAGACGCATATACGTAAGAAACCTTCTCCTCCAGCATGTCCAGGAGAGCAACCAGCCAGGCTCCTGCCACCATCAGAAAGCTTTTGGGCATGCAGAAGGCACTGGTTCCTCTTTGAGGGCTGAAAAAAGTGAGCAGCTCTGCTCGGTGGTTTTTTTTAAGGACTGTAACACAGACAATAATTTTTTTCTTTATGGTCTCTCTTTGCCAGTCCCCATACGTGATGGTTATCCAAATGCCTTGTGTTATGGCATCAGGTCAGTTCATACAAGAAAGAATGAGGTTTTTCCTGGTGCCACCAAGCTTCTCACAGCTGGTTTTGCAGCAGGGGTCAGCCAATGCATCTGGCAAAGTTGCCAAGCAGAGAATGGAGGTGTGTGTTGCCCGAGTCACGTCTGTCCCACAGGACAGAGGACAGAACTAGAAGCACATTTCCCCTGAAACCTCCAGCTCCTGTAGTGCTCCTTGTACTTGGTGAGTGAACGTATTTCTCAGAAGAAGAACCAAAAAGGAAGAAGGTGGTTTTCCCCATGCATGTTCTCATTACCCCATTGAAAGCTCTCCAACAAGCACAGGTCAGGATTGCTTGAAATTACCTGAACTTCTGCAGATACTTCAGCTTTTGCATAGATACAGTAAAAAGATGATGAAAGCTGCGTTCACATGAAGAGCAGTAGCTTCGTTACCTCTCTTCTTCTGGTTTCTTACAGTGAAGGAGTACAGTCAATATTAAAAATACTGTGGAGATTTTTTATTTTTTTTAGCAAAAATACATTGTATTAGAGCACCTTATTTCAACACAACGTGCTCTTCCCAAATTTATATGACTTTGTTACTGTGAAGCAATTTATTACCACGTTGAAAGAGGAAGGCTGGTTAGTTTGAGCCTACATTTCTGTAAACACATGACTTGTATCTTCGAACTTGCAGCTTTCACCTCCATACTCCAGCCAAAGCTGTCCTGTCCTGGTACAGAGGCTGGTTGATGTCTTCCACCCTCCTCAAGGGCTGTCCATTTGCATTGCCTTCTGTGCGAGACCTCAAACCCAAAGCAGAATAATTGGTTGCCCTGACAACTTATTTCTGGTTTAGGGCTTTTTTTTTTTGTCCTCTTTGTTGTTATAGCTACTCACCAGAGCACATATGTACTCCTTGCTCTGCCTGCCGTCTGAACAGGTATGATTCCATGTCAAGGGCAGTGTCTACCTTGATAGCACAAGGGCTACATGTTTTTAATCAAGCACTACTTCAAAACATGTTAGCAGCCATGAAAGACAGATGTTACATCACCAATAGATATTTGCCCGTTGTGGTCACCCCTATGGCCCATGTCCTGATTTACTCTTTAATGTTTCAGGGGGCTAACATTAAAAGCTAAGACAGCACTTACCTAAAACGCATAAAATTCACTAATTTTTTTTAGTTAAATAATCTCTAATGCAGCAACTGATAGGGATTTGTCTAAGAGAACCATTCTTCCCTCACTCCTGGTTCTGAATCCACAATTTTCAGACTATAGGAAGTTGAAGTCTTTTCCTGATATGCAGACCTTCAACCACACCGTTATTATTATTTTCAGCGCAATAAATTAGTTACAAGGAACGTACTGATAAATGCATTTCCTCTTGCCTCCTAAATTCCTGACTTCTCAGTATAAAATGAATCCGGCTGAACATTTTGCTTGACGTGAGGTCAACATGTCTATGCTGTGTATTTTTCACACTTAATGATTTTTTTTTCCCCCCATATACCTTCAATATTTCAGCCCTTCTTTGAAATCCCTGGAGAAGTACAGAAGAAAACCCTTTCTTTCCACGTTTAGACTGGAACACTGGAAGCACAGGTCAGGATCCTGGATTGCTTCATTTATTTTTGTTAAACTTAGAACCATAGAACGGCTCGGTTTGGAAGGAACCTTAAAGATCACCAAGTTCCAACCCCCTGCCCTGGGCAGGGACACCTCCCACCAGACCAGGTTGCTCCAAGCCCCGTCCAACCTTGAACCCCTCCAAGAATGGGGCAGCCACAGCTTCTCTAGGCAACCTGGGCCAGAGTTTCACCACCCTCATAGTAAAGAATTTTTTCCTAATCCTTATCTAAATCTTTCTCTTTTGATTTAAAACTGTTCCCCCTCATCTTATGGCTCCCCTCCCTGATCAAGAGTCCCTCCCCATCTCTCCTGGAGCCCCTTTAGGGACTGGAAGGGGCTCTAAAGTCTCCCTGAAGCCTTCTCTTCTCCAGGCTGAACAACCACAACTCTCTCAGTCCGTCCTCACAGCAGAGGGGCTACAGCCCTCGGATCATCTTCTTGGCCTCCTCTGGACCTGTTTTTGCACCAAGATGAGACCAGAAACTTGTTTGAGAGGCAGAAGCGGGCAATATTCTTCTGGCAATGCTCAAATCTCAGCCACAGACAGGCAGCCCGAGCCCTGGCGTGAGTTGTCCTGGATGGTGGGTGGAAATGGCTGTGTGGTCCGGCTGGGACATGGCGTGTGTCACTGCTGCTTCCCCAGCCGGCCTGTCTACCATGATGCAGGAGGTGACCCCACCAGACACCAGGCTCAACCCTGGCTGCACCAAACTGAGCCAGGAGATGCTACTAGGTGCTCCTTTGCCATCCTCACCCCAGAAGTCACACTGAGCTTTTCATCACGTGGTCTATTTCAGCAAGAAATAGTGAGTGGCAGGTATTTAGCATGTTAGAAAAGAGATCTCTGAGCCTGGGTCATTGAAGATCTGTACAGAGCAGCGTCCCTCAGGAGCAATGAAGGACCTTGGGTCTCTAGAAATGACAGAAATATATCTCTTTATTGATTATTGTCTTAATTTTTGTAATCAATAAACTAACTGAGCAGAGCCAGTTTGCTCTTCCAGGCTTTTATTTCTAATTAGAACTATTGAATAGTCAAGGGAACAACACAGAAGAGTCACTGATTGAGTCACATAACAGATTTCTAAATAAATAGGCTGCTCGGTTCCCTCTGGGAAAGAAGTCAGCGGCATGTCAGTCAGAGAGGGTGTTACACTGACGGGTGACAGCAAGGGTTTTGTTGTGCAATATTTAATCCTAAAAATGCTTCTTTAAGGCACTGTCAGAGCAGACATTGAAATCTGTGTAACGTTATACTCCCTTTGAATTCAGAGGGAGAAAATTTTGCAAGCGTTGAAGTTCACATTTTGAAACCTAGCAATTTGGTTTGGGTTTTTTTGACCAAAGAATTTGGCTTTGGTCAGGAAGAATATATAACTTTTCCACAGACAGGTAAGTGAACACTTTCAGAATATACCACAGATCTGCTCTTGGGACTGGTTTGGACGATACAGAGACTGCTTTTGAAGTCAGGCTGTTTGTTTTCTTTTGTTTTGTTTTGTTTTAATACGCTGTGGCTTATGCACATCTTGCAGAATCCAGCCCCATGTCCTACCAAGTTAAACTGCTGATCCTCCAGAAGGAGAAAATGGTATAAATAGCTGTCAGGAGGGCAGGACAGATAAGCCTGCTATCTGGAGTTTCCACGGATCCTAACGTCAGGCCAATCCCGTGGCACTGATTCAAAGAAAAAAAAAATAACCCCATTGGTGTCAAAGTGATTTTTTACTCAGTAAGGTCTAATCTGTCAGTATTTTCAAATCTATCAAATAAGCTTAAGGGTCAAAAAGGAAAAAAAAAACACAAAACAAAAAAAACCACCTTGCTTCAAAGACCCTGAAGCAATAATCATTTCTATACTCCTCACTGACAAAATTTGTTTTATGCAAAGATGTCCTTAGCTCTGATTTCTCATGACAAATTCCTAAACCAGAAGGACTGGGTCAGGGACACAACAGACAACCGGTGTTGGACTCCCAAGGCTAAAAGTGGTGCAATATAGGTCACAATCCAGTTTAAAAATTCCACCTCATTGCAGCAAACGTGAAGGTCTGTGGGGCAAGAAACCCTCTTTAGTCCTTATTGGAGTTCCTTATGATCCACATTCTCAACCAATGTTTGGTTTGGTCTTTAGTATACAATTCTGCATCAGAAAAGAGTGGAGCTCACCATGAATTGTTGACCATTAACAGCGTGGAGTTCTAGGCACAAGTTCTGCTTGCATTTCCTATTGAGTGCAGTGTTATCTGATGCAGTGTTTTAAATTAAAAGCTGGAAATTTCAACGAGGTTTCACAGCTTTTGCACTGAGAATCTAAAAAGCCTTTGTTTCTTGGTTACAGAGCCTTTTTTGTGTGTGGTTTTTTTTTTGGTTACTATATTTTGTGAGAGTTTAATACATTTCTGTGCCCTAATGATCCTTGCAGAGACCTTTGGGATTTGCTCTCTACTATAATTCGTTCTCCATCTTCCTTTTTCTCTGTATTTACTTTTTCTTAATCTTCAGCTTTGCTGTTGCTGTTGGAACTGATAGGGAGAATTTGGAAGGGCACATCCATACAGTCCTCTCCTGCAGAGGCAAGGACAGGGGAAACACAAACGGACACAAAGAAATTCTATGAAATGCTCAGATTGGAAGAGGAAATGTGAATAAAGTAAGAAGAGAAAAAGTTACATTTTCAGATGGAGGGTTCTTAACAAAATATGGCATAAAGTTGTGAGATGATACCCTATGGTATTTTAAGCTAATTGTGCCTATTTTGAGCTGTCTCACCCCAAAAACATTGACAGAACTCTCATCCCTTAGCACTTAAATGTCACTCCTACTATTCAGCTACACAAGCTTAAAGCTGACAACAGACGTTTCTACTGCACACCATCATTAACGAAACCGAGACCTGGGTGCATTCGTTACTCACGTCTCTGAGATACCAACAGGATATAGGAAATTACTAAATGAAAGGAGTTGCTGAAGCTAAGGACAACGCTGTCACAAGAATATACGGATTGGAACCAGCCATTTATAACCACGACCTGGAAACTGGAAGATTTCTATGTATCAAAGCCCTGAAATGCTGCTATGCCTTCCTAAAGCGTAGTGAGGGATAAAACTCAAATTCCACTTAAAGACAGCTCTTGAATACTTTCAGGGAGGCATTGCACGGTAGCAGCAGGACCTACACCCAACGGCCCAGGAAGGTCCTTGTGTCCTACGCACCTTGGAGAAGGGGAGATCTAGGTCCACAGGATATAGTGCACACAGACTAAATTCCTGCACTTTTTTGCTTTCCTCCTCCACCTCTTTCCATTTTTTCCATTTCTTTTCATCCCAATCTGACCTTTCATCACTTTTTGCTGCTTCTTTCCTTCTCCTTCTCTGTGAGGCAGGAATATGCCAGGCGTGAGGAAAGTGAGAAAGCGGAGTAAGCACCAGGAGAACAAACAGAGAGGTGGAAAGATGAAGAACAGACTGAAGGAAAACGATCAGCTTTTCTCAGTGTTCTTGGTGATTGCTTTTTGGTATTTCAGTCTCAAAGTTTGGGGGGTTGGTTTTTTTTTATTATTTTTCAGTCTCAAAACTATACTCAGAAACTTTGGGAACAATTACCTTTTTTTTTTTTTTTTCCCAAAAGTATTTTGAGAGTTTCTGAGTTTTAAAAGTTGAGTTTACACGGCAGGAGTTTACCTGGAAAAGCCCCACGAAATTCCTTCCTGTCGCTGAAGTCATCCTTCCCCTCTGAGAAGGGAAAACTCGTTATTCTCCTGCAAACACTTGCTAAAAGTTCTCTGTGAGGAAAGGTTGCTGAGTGTCTGCGGGACAAATCGTCTCTCCCAGCTTTGGCTGTAAATGCACTCTCTGCCTGCTTTGGAGCCTGCTCTCCTCCACGAGGGAAGCGGTGGTGAGCACGGCAGCGTGAGAAGATTTCACAGACTTCGCTCGTAATGCCTTAAATAAAAATTTTACAATGAGGAAGTCAACGCAATTTCCTCCTCTCATGCTTCTACCTCTCGAAAACTCACGATTTGCCCTGGCACACCAGCGATAGGCAGTATTTATGGATCTAATGGTGTGATATGCGGGGGTGCCTGGCACAGTGACATGCCCCAGAGTGCCCAGAAAGCCCTGAGGGATGTGGCATTTGGCCACAGGGCCGTACCGGCACTGGGCTCCCTCTGTTCTTTCTTTCCCGGGTGGCACGGAGCCATGCCCTGCCACAATGCCTGCCTTGTTGGAACATAAAGGACAAAACACGCATGTTTAGCCCGATCTGTACTGGAACAAATCACTTCTGCTTATCAGAGTGCAAGGGATTTTCTGGGAACAGGAATTTGGAGCCCTCAGAAACTCAAGCGGAAGAATCCCCTCAAAATAAAAAGCAATAGTCAGGAAAGTCAAAGTACAGTGAGGTAGCTCCACCTTCAAGTCATGGTGTTTCACTAGCTGCTTGTTTGGATAATTAAGCATTATAGAGCCAGGGTGACACACATCCAGAGACCCAGAGGAAAGCAACTTTCTTATCATTAAATCCTTACCTGAAATACCAACCCTTACTGCCTAAAAACAGATTTCTCCCTGCTGGGAAGGCAGATGTGAGCTAAAAGATTTGGAATTGCAACCTGGGACAAGGCTAGTCCTCTCTCGAAACCCTCCATGCCTGAGAAGTCACCAAAAGGCCATTTGTAGGTAATTATTCCCCAGGCGGTTTCTTCCCCTAACAGCACTTCAGGTGCACATGCTTCAAAACAAAACACCCTAGCCTGTCAAAGTGTGACACAGATAAAAATCAAAGACATGTCAACCCGGTAGATGGTCCTCCTTTATTTAAATTTTGCCTGATAGGGAACGGCCGATGTGCTTATTAGTCCTGAACTTAACCAAGCTTAAAACAGAGCACTTAAGAAGAGGATCACCTGATGCAATTGCTGGAATCTGTGGTTCAGTGACCTTGGCAGTCTCCTTCACTCTTGTACTATTTCCAGGTCTCTGCAAACAGATGTTTGATTGTTACTAGCCATCTTCTGCCTCTCTATGTAAGCTATTATGTGGGGGTTTTTTCCCCCTAAGTTTTAATAATATTGAGTTTGGTGCCAAAGAGCCCTCATGAGCAGAGTTCAGTCAAGTATGTTCCTTGTTGAGCTTCAGAAATAATCTATTTCTACTCAGAGCCTATCCAAACAACATTTTGCTTTTCTTGGAGTATAGTTTATTTAATGTAACAACTTCCCTAAAGTGAGTGGAGTCAAGACTTCACAACCTTTCTCCTAGTGTTGCCTCTCTAGCCCTGCCTTTCCCAGCCCAATAATTCCACCTTCATGCTTAGGATCCCAACAGCTTATCTCCTTAGGGTTTCCTTCCTTCCTTCCTTCCTTCCTTCCTTCCTTCCTTCCTTCCTTCCTTCCTTCCTTCCTTCCTTCCTTCCTTCCCCCAGAAATGGATTTTTCAGAGTCAGCCAGCCAGCCCTAACATTGGCTTTTCTCTTTCCAGGTAAACCAAAGGATCCTAAATGCCTGACTCTGGTTTAGTTGGGAGAGAGAGGAGATTCAGTTTTCCTACTCCACCCTAAATAACACTCAGATATCCTAATCCAAACAGCTCACTGCATTTGGAGTGCATATTTTGGTATTATCTATAGTGTTCACAAAAAACTCTTTGGTAAATAGATGTATTTTTGCTCTTCAGCTGACAAAAGAAATAAATAAAATAAAGTAGCAATTCTTTTCCATTCTTTTTTCTTTTTTCTGTTCTTTTTCTTATTTTTAGGTCTCTTTCGGAATAATTCAGTAAAATTTCTCCAGTGCAATTCACAGCCTCCCTTCAGCATACAAAAAACCGCTGTGTTTGGATATTTAGGGCATAATCACAGTTTCCATTGACACCTGACAGATACTGTTTTGTTTGGAGGTCTTCTCATTCCCAGCAGCTGGACAACTGGAAAATGAGATTTGTGAGCAGAGAGAAAAGCTGTCGAGTACAGCCTGAAAATTTTACCATCGATTTTTATGGGATTTTGTAACGTGTAGATCTCAGTCAGACAGAATGAGGTACAGCCCTAAAAGCTTCTCGGTGTATGTTTGCAGACGTGTCTAAAAATACCAAAAAGAACAAATCTGATCAAATGCATTCCCGTGATCCCCTCCTTTCTCCCCTCTCTTTTTCCTTAGGGCTTGTTCGTGATTCACATCGGCCAAGTAGCACCAGTGATACAAAGCGGTTGTCACTAATTTGCAGAAGATACAAAGGAAATGTCAATTTTGCAGCTGAAGTTTAATTGTTGATGTTTTCCTCTAACGTGTGAAAGACGTCTTTTACATATTTATCAATCCTTTGTAATAAAAAGACATAACTGGAAAAAAAGGGTGTTGATTTCCCCCACTGCACCTGACCCTTTGGCAATCCCTGCATCTGTGTGGTAGCCACCGTGGGAGCATTACTATGAGACATCCAGGATACTGATGGATCAAAATGTTGGGAGCAAATGATCCAAGGCAGTGAGACTGACTATGTTTAATATCTGAAAGTCAGGAGAACAAAAAGGTGTTCAGGAAGTTTGATGGAAGAGCCAGGGATGACTATAAGAGCTACAGCCAGGGACTTGGTGAAAGAGATGTGACCCTGGTAACAGTGTGTGTCTTTAAGAACTCAGGGAACCAGGGAAATTAGAATGGAAGAGCCGGAAAAAAGAAAAGGAACAGAGCAAGCATGGGGAAGAAGGGAAACAAGGAAGCAAGGAAGGGCAAATCTTAGCAGAATTATTGGGAAAAACATTGAAAACTTGGGCACAGTTAGTGTCTACTATGAATCATAGAATCATAGAATCGTTAGAGTTGGAAGGGACCTTAAAGATCATCAAGTTCCAACCCCCTGCCATGGGCAGGGACACCTCCCACCAGACCAGGTT
>JAOXNO010000024.1:63820739-63830813 GCA_028565335.1 Limnodromus scolopaceus
CAGAATCACCTCCCGTGACCTGCTGGCCACACTTCTCTTGATGCAGCCCAGGATGGGGTTGGCTTTCTGGGCTGCCAACGCACATTGCTGGCTCACGTTAAGCTTCTCATCCAGATTCTGTCCCCAAATCTTAGTACACCTCTCAAAGCATGTGTTGTAAAACCCGGTCTTGGTTCTTCCCCAAGAGAGGTTTAAGGTCAACATGAGAATTATGGGCCTCAGCAACTCATTAAAACCAGCAAATTAATAAATCTGTAAAACAGCCTGGAGGCCACGAGGCTGTCAAACAACCACAGCCTTTTTATTTGCTGGCAGTTACCACCCAGTGACATGCTACATCTGCCCGCTGTCTCGTGATACATCTCTACCAGACTGGGGCAACCACCAGCATCCACCGGCCCCAGGGTGGTGTCCCTGTGGACATGTGTCCGACTTGCTGTGGAGACTGGTTGTCTCTGGAAGCAGCAGCAGCTGCCAGACCTGGTGGCAATGTCCCTTAGGTACCAGCTCATCCCCATCTGCAGCACTTGGTGGTGACCCACTGCATGGGGCAGACTGTGCATACCAAAACATCTGGATGTATCTTTAGCTCTTTTAAGGTGGTTTGGTAGAATAAAGTGATCTTTTTGCCTGCTGTTTTCATTCTTGCAACAACAGACCCAGCCTGTCTGGTCCTGGTAGGGACTTTCTGGGGTCTCTCTGCCAGAAGTGGGGTGGCTGCAGGTACCGCCTCCCCATCTGGGGAAAGCCAGCTCCCCAGGCACCCCTGAGAGAGGCCTATGAGGCCACAGCACCCCCAGAGACCTCTGTCCTTTGTCACTAACACCAGAGAGAGTGCAGGGAGAGACAGGACCATGTGTCTGAAACAGCCTGACTTTGGAGGGTCAGTTGCTCTAAGGGGGCAAGTTGGTTCCCCAGTAGCTACATGGACTTTGGGACCATATTCAGCTCCGGCCTCACAGCTGGTCACTGCTCCAGTGACTCACCTCAAGGCTTTTAAATCCAAGTATGAACAAATTAAAAATAAAATGTTTAAAAGACATAGTATGAATTTGTTGGGGTTTACCATAAAAAAAAGGTGAAAGAGGTTTTTAATTTTTCCCCTGTGCTAGTGAGCACCTAAACAACACATTTTCCTAGACCTTTTGTTGTCTAAGCTGTTTCAAAAGCTCAAAACCCAACTAAAACAAAACAAACCCAAACCAATCTCAGCAAAACGTTGAAGTGAATGAGATTTTGAATTTGAAAACTGAAACCAGAAAGTCCTATTCTTTGAAGGCCACAGAATTGGAACCCAAGACAAAACACAAGGCGGAGGAATCCCACCATGACCACGGGGAGCCAGGGAGCCTGGTCCAGCCCCAGCTTCCGTGAGCACGTGGTCTCCAAAGATGTGGACTTTCTTCACCAAGATGGAGGAACCCTTTTCCCAGGGGTCGGAAAATGTCCTAGAAGCAAAGAGGAGGCACCAGCAGGAGAAATGAACATACCTGGGTGGGAGTGCTGTGGCTTTATGCCATGAAAGAGAGCTTAGGTCTGTATAAAAGACTGTATTCTAAATTAATGTATCATAGTGCCCTCCTGTAAGACCCCCTGGCTGGAACACTGCAGGCCAGGGTTTTCCCACAGCTGGTCTCCCACCTGGCTCCAACAAGACAATCACAGAGGCTTCTCTGAGATCTTAGAGGCACTGATGTCCCAATTAATGACGTGTCATAGCTCTATCATATGCTAAAGAGTAGCCTTAGAGGGCACGCTACAATATTAGTTCATTAATGCCCTCAGCAAGATGAGGAAAAGCTCCACTTCCCAGCCCAGTATTGGGTCTAATAGATGCTGGGAAGGAGGCAGGGAGGAGAAGTGATTTGCTATGGGTTCAGAGTAAAAGAATTCGCAGGTAAAATCACTTAAAAGGTTGATTTAAATAAAATTTTAAACAAGAAAGCTGCTTGAAGTGCCACTAGGCAAGATTAGCATCAAATAGCATCAAAATGCCAAAGAAACAGTAAGAAGGTTTCATTAGATAGCAAATAGCAAAAGGAAATGTAACTCCTTCTGCACAGCAGGGAGGAAAAGGAACCAATCAATAGGGGACTAATGAAAGTATTGAACAATTAAATTGCCTCTGGCATTGCAAATGAGAGCTGTAGAGAAGTCTACGTATAAAACTCAATTTACAAGGTCAGAAGAGAACTCATGCAGCATGCAAAGAAGAAGGGACATCGGATCACACTCAAGAGATCAAGAATATTTTAACTTAACAAAGACCCCCCCCGCTGGAAAAACCTACGGAGAACCTACACTTGCTTCTTGGTGTTTTCAGCATTTCTTTGAGGGAAGAGAGATCATTCCGAGAAAAGAAAGGCGTGAGCAGGTTTTCCTCAAAGGAAGGTTTCCACGACAGATTTTAATTTCAAGATAATAACTGGGGTCAAATAACTTTATGGGATTTTTTTCGACTTTTGCTAATTTTTGCTTTTTGATGTTTTGTTCCCTGTTTCACAGGTGCTGCTGGGACTGGAACTGCTGCACAGTTGTGTTAAACTGTTCCCAAAGTATTTTCAGCCCAAACAGAAACAGGAAACCCCAGTAATCACAAGGAAAACTTTGATCTAATCCAGCCACAAGGGTTAGGTGCTTTTTGAGTTGCTTATCTCAACACCTGCTGTTATCTCTAAGTGGATTTTCTCAGATTACTTATCAGTGGCAGTTGTGATATCTGGAGGCAGGAGACTGTTGCATTTGTTTTCATTTTATTTTGAATTTTAAGACGACATAGCCTGCGAACCAAAAACATTTGTACTCTTGCAAATGAGGAGATGTATGATGTGGACTGGGTCTAAATAGACAAGAAAAAAACTTGTCTGCATAGGTATGTTTCTTTGTTATTGTGAAAAACGTAATTCTTAAGGTCCATTTTCGAGTAGGTTTGTCCTGTCATAAAATGAACTCAAGTCAATAAAACTTTATTGACATATCCCAAAGATCTCCTTCGGTGTTGAGTTTTGCATTTGAAAATGAAGACTTAAATTGGATTCTTGTATCTGTTACTCTTGCCACATCCCTCAGAAGGCTGATGGGACCCGGAGTCTTTCAAGTTTGCATTTTGTGCTAAAACAACAGGTTTAGGCTCAAGCCCTGATTCTGTCCCAAGCACCAGCAGAAATAAAGAGCTGTAACAGGCTCCTTGTGAGGAAAACAACTTGCACATCAAAGAAATGGGCTCTCTGTGCAGAAAATCAATCGAGTATTTGGTGCTCAATATTTAGTCTGACATGCAATATTATTATTGTAACTGAGTTTTAGAGATCACGGCAAATAAGAGATGAAGCTTACACAGGATTGAAAATATTTCTTGCCTGAAAACTGGAACAGAGGTCCAGATGGTACGAAACGGCTTTAGCATGACAGAAAATTGAGAGCAGCTTTCTTTTTGAAGGCCATAAATAAATTCTCTTGTATGAAACATTATTAACTTCAGCATGCGGCGTCTTTATTTTTGTTAAATTCTCTCTTCTCTCTCTTCCTACCCCTCAAATTGTACAGTGAAGAGGAAACAAGTCTAGACCAAAGCTACTATAAATGCTTGGAAGACCTTCCACCTTCTCCTTCCTACAGTGACCTGCTGTCTGAGCTTGGACCCAAGTTTCACCTGCATGAGCCTTGGCAGAAGGTTGAAAGGGGAGGCCCATGCAATTTGACCTCCACCATTATCTCCATTTTCTCCCCATAGCTTTTGTTAGCCAAACCATCCACCTGAAATACTATTTTGTTGTTTGTTGTTGTTGTTGCAAGGCCATCTGTGGTCCAAGGCTCTTCTGGTTATTGTTGAATTGAGATGTAGGCAGTTGAACACAAGCTCAACTATTTGAGCTCCTCACACAGCAAAAATTAAAGAATTCATGGCAGTTTTGTTAACCTTGTTGGTATAAAGGATCTAACTCAGTTTTCACTGCTTATTTTGACACAAGTACCACTGAAACCTTTCCGTTGGAAGGGCACTGTACACTCAATTAAAGCTGCTGGCAACAGATGCCTGTTCTTACTGCTCTCCGTTGAGCCTTTATAAGAATTCTAATAAATACATAAAAAATTCCTGGGGCTGAAAACAGCTGATGATACAAATGAAAGCTGTGCTCATCTGCAGGTGGGTGAGTTGCTAAGCCCGCAGTGGGGCACTGCTTTTCCTCTGAAATTTCCCGTGGCGATGCCATGAAACATAGGTGCTGAAGCCCAGTTACCAGACCTGGAGTAATTTCCAATCGAGGATGGTCTGAAAGGCCCAAGCTGCAACCCGTTGCTTAAAATTACCTCCGACCCCAAGGACTGGAAAATGGTAAATGTGGCATGAATATTTAATAAGACCCCCTGGGGAAATCTGCAGAATTGCAGGGAGATAAATCTGCCTTATATACTGAGCAGATTAACAGAAAAAATATTAAAAAATAGATAAGTATCTCATATAGGGAATGAATCAACGCGGCTTTTAGAGTAAAATCTGTTTGAGTTATTTGAAGATATCAGCAAACATCCAATTAAGGATGAGCTAATCTCCAAATCATTTTAACAATGTCTCTCCTCGAAGTGCATTAAGGAAACTAAGCCATTAAGAGTATAAAATTAGTAGAGTAATAGGAAATGGAATAGCTGTAGAACTCCATAAATGTTTGTAAGTGTTCATGAAAAGAACGTGAAGAGCTAGGAGACACTTTTTGCAGATGATACTGAATTATTCACAGTAGTCAAAGCTAAGTCTCCATCAAGAGCTGTAAAAAGATTTTGTGAGAACATCAGTAAATACTGCAATTGGTGAAGAAATTCAATAGTGATAAATACCAAGTAATGCAAAACCCGCCCTGATTCCACATTCACAATAATGGTCTCTAGATGAGCTATTACTGCCCAGGACACAGATCAGGGCAGGGATCAAAAAGCTAAACTGAATGTTAAGAATTATTAGGGAAGAAGTAGGGGATATATAAGAAAACGGCACCAGGTCAGACCGTACCTGCCTTTGAAAGGACAACAGTGTCCTCAGTTTGGTCCCATCAGCCAGAGGGCCCATCCTAGAGCAAGAGAGGTTTAGCAATTGTCAAGAGGGATAAAAATACAGAAATGCAGAATGGTCCCCATATGAAAAGAACACACCTTCCCAAATTAAAGAGAAATAGCAGGTGGGCTGTTTGCGTTCGTAAGGAATTGAGCCAATTGGGACAACGGAGGATAAACTTCAGCGCCAGTGGTGGGAAGGATCCTGCTGAAGCATGAAAATCCCCTCGGGCTATAAAAGAACAATCTGCACACCTTAGCACCTCCAACGGGCTGCCCTGAATTCACCAAGACTGTGATCATATTTTTATTCGTAGTCTGATCACAGCCTGGTGACAATGTTTTTCCTGTATATGATCAAATGTAAAGCACAGCAACTTTCCAAAGCCTGAGGAGCAAGGGCAACAAGTATAAGAGTATAAGAAGTTCCACCTAAACGTAAGGAGGAACTTCTTTCCTGTGAGAGTGGTAGAGCACTGGAACAAGCTGCCGAGAGTTGGTGGAGTTTCCTTCTCTGGAGACATTCAAAACCTGCCTGGACAAGTTCCTGTGCAACCTGCTCTGGGTAGACCTGCTCTGGCAGGGGGGTTGGACTGGATGATCTCCAGAGGTCCCTTCCAACAGCATATGATTCTATTCTATTCAAAGCTCACAGCTTTTACTGACTTAGCTGAATAAAAAACCTAAATAATTTCCCATTTTAAAAGACAGAAATAGCTTTACAGTTGAGGCTTTCCCAAAGTGGATCTGGTTTCCATGTCAATCCACAGTGGATTTCCCCTCCAAGTACTCCTCCATTCATCCCCCTGGAACCATGTAAAGATTTTCCACTAACGAGATCCTTCTGCAATACGTTCCACAGGTGGATTATCCCCTTCTTCGGTTTGTTTTGTGTCCTGCCGGCTTCCTCTCATGCCCCTTCCAGCAGCACAGCACGTTGAAAGCACCTAGGTTGTCAAAACAACAAATAGTAATATGCACACAGTCTGTTGCCACGTATTTGAGAAGGACCATAATTTAAAGGAACATAAATGGGAAAGGAGCGTAACAGCAAAGGAATGGGTAATACTTTCTCTCCAGTTAGCAGGTTTGGTGCATTAAGAAGAACCAGACTCTTCTCCTGGCTGTGGCCATGCAATTTCACCCCCCAAACCAAATGGAACAACAAAAATGTCATTTCAGTGGTAATTATTATTATTATTCAGGCAACATTTCTCCTGACCTAATAGCACAGTAAGAACGTTTTCTTTCAAAGTATGTCTTTATTCCCTGCAGTTACAAATCCATCATACATTAGCTATTTTGCCTAAAGTATTGCATTTGAAATACATTTGCTGCGGGAGGGTGTAAATCACCCAAATTGCCTACCCATGAGAAGGAGACCTTGCTAATGGCACCATGTTCGTGCCAGGCAGAACCGCGTGGCTGCTCCTTGGCTGTTGACCATGGATCCTGGGCCTCCCAGGTGGTGAGGATCTGCACTGTCCTCTTTGGAAAACAGACCTGTCTACCTTTTTGTTGCTGGGAACAGCGTCCTCACCACAACAGCCCAACATTTCTGGCTCAGCACAGCGATAAAAGGAGAGCTGTCAATCTCAGCATTTAAGTGATTTGGGCAAGGCTGGCTGCAGGATGCTAAGAACCATGGTGTAGAACGTGCTTCTCCAGCCTGGAGAGGAGAAGGCTCCAGGGAGATCTTAGAGCCCTTTCCAGTACTTAAAGGGGGCTACAGGAGAGATGGGGAGGGACTATTTATCAGGGAGCGGAGTGATAGGACAAGGGGGAATGGTTTTAAATTGAAAGAGAGGAGATTTAGATGAGATATTCAGAAGAAATTCTTTGCTGTGAGGGTGGTGAGACACTGGGACAGGTTGCCCAGAGAAGCTGTGGCTGCCCCCTCCCTGGGGGGGTTCAAGGCCAGGCTGGATGGGGCCTTGAGCAACCTGGTCTGGTGGGAGGTGTCCCTGCCCAGGGCAGGGGGTTGGAACTGGATGATCTTTAAGGTCCCTTCCAACCCAAACCATTCTGTGATCCTATAATTCCCTGTGCACACACCACAGGTAGAGATTTTTAGCTGATAGCAGTAGGGCATATAAGCAACCTAAGCCCACTTCTATTTCTGTGAGAGCTACACCAAATACCACTCAATCCATTGTTGTTAAATAGAACTGAGTTTCTCTCTAGCTTATTAATTCACTTCTGACTTCAACTGCCTTTTATTATCATCTTCTTTTGTCTCTTCCCTGCTCTTTGGAAATAATTTTCATTTTTGGTAATCAGGCTGGTAATCAAAGCCTCCAGTTCCAGACGCAAGCTCCCACTCACAAAATCCCTGGTGGGTTGATTCCTGGAAACTGGGAGGATCTGCCAGGGGGAGAAACACTCGGCTGGCCCTGCTTAAGCATCTGCTGCTGGATGCTCTTACAAGCCAGCAACATGGACCTTTGCTCTAACTCAGTTCTTACGTTCACAGGATTTAAGTAGATGGGAAGAATTTCTGGTCTGAAATAATATGTTTATTCATGTAAACTATGGTTTGATATGTGCGATACCTGCAAAGACAGATTTCCTATTTTCACTTGGCTCTGACATGGAGGGGAAACATTCCAAAAGAGAGGAAAAAAAAAGAGCTGAGTTTCTCTAATGTTTTGTTTGTCATAAAAACTGGGCTGATTAGTCATTGCATAATCTTATGCATAACGATTTTTTGAGCCCATAAAAAGCAATAATGTGACTTGTGGAATGAATTTGATAATACGTCCGCGGGTTTACTTTGCCATTATTTAACAGTGTTTACCCCAGAGGCTCAGAGGAGATTTTAAAAGTATTCACTGTTGGCCTAAGTCTTTTTTAATTTCTCCTAGTGTAAATGTCCCACCCTGGGTATGTTTTTCCCATAGATTGTTGGGTGAATTTGCCTCAGTTTGGGCAGCAATGGCAATTTCAGCCTGTGCTGCCTGCATAACCAAGCGTGCCCACTCGTACAATTAATACAATGTCCGGGCAGCAGCTGACCCATTGGGAAGCCTTTCTCTCTCTGGTTTACGAAATGGTTTCTTTTGAAACCTCCTTAATTTATTTGTATGACTTCCAGGGTAAGCGTTGGTGGGAAACGAGGTTTCTTTAACATCGTGGGGAGCGTAACTCAGTTGCTGCGACGTTTTCCCACCAGACCGTGCTCTGTTGGGTCCCTGTTTCTTTTTAAGCTGCTCTTACACAAACCTAGAAATCTAAATAAGACAGACAGTGAAGGAGGAATTACACAAAACAGTCGAACATGGGCACTTCCATGTGGCACAGCCCCCACCACCAGAGTGGGGAGACTCTCAGGCAAGCCAGAGAAACCGTGCAACGTGGAGGTTTTATCTGTGTGTCCAGTGTCCACCTTCCTACATTTCCTTTTGGTTTTGGCCATGTCCCTTCTCTGCCTCTGTGACCAACCCTCTGGGGCCAGCCATGGCTAAAGCAATCTCTTCAGATTTCTCTAAAGCAAGGAAAAGAGACAGGGTAAGAAAACGCCAAACATTTTGGTGGAGCCAAGTGCTATGGGATTCCTTTCAAGAATAATGATTAACAATTGTTAACTAACACTTTGCTGAAACCTCCTTTTTCTAATTCCTGCAAGGACCAGTTTGAGTCTGGAATATTAATAGTAACATTAACCCACTCATGCATAAGCTAAGGTAGTATTTGGATGGAAATGCTGGTATGGGGAACAACTCACACGCCACAACATGGATGTCCAGCCAGAACTTGGCTCTCCTGCCTGGTACAGGCCACCCACAACCAGGTCTTACCTCCTCTTCTCTGTCCATGACTTGGCCTTCGGCTGATGGCAAAGCCTCTGGAATGAGTCTCCCTACCCCAGCTGGGGGTCGGCACAACCTGAAGATGCGAGACACTGACCCAGAAGACAGGTCATAGCACATTTTGAGCTAAGACCTATTTGTGTTCACCTTCCCAGCCCAGGTTTTCCTGTGCTGGGCCGGTAGGTTGCTCCCCCAGCTTGGTAGAGCACATCGCTCTTCTCCACAGAGACAGGAGACTCCCCATCCATGGATTTTTAGTCTTTTTATGACCCTGGTGACTTCCTTGACTACAGAGAAGATCCTTCTTCCCTTTGATCCCATGGCCTCCAGCCCCTGTTACTCCATCAGACTCCCTAGTGTAAATTATTGATGTATCTAAATTATTAATTTGCATTGATGACCCAGAAATGCTACACTAGTAAAAAGCCCAGAAGCTCAATAAGTAATTATGAAGTTCCCACAGATGAAAGAAGTCTTCCAATAGCCTGAAGTTCCAGGATAGTAACAAGACAAAATTATGCAAATTGACCTGTGGGTTTTCTGTCCATACCTTTTCTGCGACTCACTGAATCCAGTGATGCCCAGTGACGTGTGTAGTCTGTGTAATTTTGAAAGTAAATCCCCCTCGTATACTGAAAATGCAAAAAGTGTCTAGTATGGGACTAGTTAAGTTAACTTTCAGTCTCTCAAAAAACCTCATAATTTCATTTCCTTTTTATAATCTTTTAGGGTACAGATTAGTTGTGCGTCCTTTGTATTTCAGTGTCCTTCTTGTATTTCTAGGAAAAATATTATTATGTCTACACAGAAAATTATAGAATACATATGTAACAAAAATGACAGGTCATTTACAATGACTGTTAACTTCATGAGCAATGAATCAATTCCTATGTTTGCTGCATCTACCGCGAAAAGTAGTTTCAAGTATTTGTTTCCTTGATTAACACTTTATTTTGTGGTTTAAGTGTAACAGAGCTATACATATTAGAGACCTGTCCTGCTCTTGAAGCTTTGCTGGGAAGGGTGAAGTTAAGACTATCTGGATTTACTAAGAAATTAATCCGCTTTTTCCTTCTTGCACCTTCGCTTTTGAAACATCTCATAGAATCATAGAATCATAGAATCATAGAATCATTTCAGTTGGAAGAGACCCTTGGGATCATCGAGTCCAACCATCAACCCTACTCTACAAAGTTCTCCCCTACACCATATCCCC
>JAOXNO010000024.1:63885653-63900118 GCA_028565335.1 Limnodromus scolopaceus
GCTCCAGGCCCCTCATCATCTTTGTAGCCCTCTGCTGTACCTTCTCCAGCAGTTCCCTGTCCTTCTTGAACTGGGGATCTCAGAACTGGACACAGGACTCCAGATGGGGCCTCCCCAGGGCAGATCAGAGGGGGAGGATGACCTCTCTCCACCTGCTGGCCACACTCTTCTTGAGGCACTCCAGGATGCCATTGGCCTTCTTAACTTGACTAATAGCAGTCCCAAGATCTACTGTCAGCTACTGGGAACTGACCATCACAGAGAGGGTTATTGTACAAGCCATTATCCCATAGCCTCTCAGTCCACAGATGTTTATCACCTGAAGTTCCAGCTACACAAGATTTGTGGCAGAAACGAGAAGATAAGCCTAGAATCACAGGGATGTGAAGTTCTGTTCAGACAAAGCAGGAGGACACAAATGTGATTTCTAGCATTGTAATGGCATAGGCAAGGTGTCTGTTTAAAGTCAATGTTTAAAGTCCTGATGGTATTCTGAACAGTTATCATAAAATCTGTTGTACCACTGAAATTCTCTCTGTATACGAATATAGTCCAAGTGAGGTCACATCTCTGCCAAACCAGAGCCATTTCACTCAGCTTTAATCATCTATAATTACCGCGTCTAATCTGACTCAATCACACAGGCTGTCTTTATCGTTAACAGAGAGATGATCAGTTCTGGAGAGCGATACAGCTCACTCTTAAACACTCATTTTAGGGTGAGAAATGGAACTGGATTCTGGGGATGGACAGTTGAACTTAAACTTCAGCTGTCAGCAAGACGGACCGCACCATGTTCCTGGAGAGCCAGGACTGAAGGACAGGCTTCTGTCAGACTCCACCGATATTATTACAAGAATCACCTAATACAAACTTCAGAAAAAATGGCTTTTCAGACACGTACCTTATAGACAAAATTGAGATAAGAGGAAAATGAAGATGTACTCACCAAAAACAATGGAAGACTCACAGAAGTAGTAACCATTCGGTTGCTTTTTTTTCAACATGGAGCAAAGATCTAGGCGGTGCAGGATTTCATCTCCAAAATAATAGCTTTTAAAGTCTTCATACAGGCTCGAGTCAATTTTTTTCACCTTTAAATAGCAACATAAAATTCAATTAGGCAATCTACTAGAAGGATGAATTTTCCTATTTAATTCCTAGGGTTTTCATTTTAACCAGAGGTACAGTTAGGATGTAAAACGACTTCAAGATGCAAAAAAGAAGACTGAAACAATAATGTGCCAAATCTTCCATTTTATTCAAGCACTGTCCGCTTGGGAACTTAAATAAGGAAATAAAAGTGTCATTACACCTCCTTTCAGTCCTGCCGGAATCAAATGGACGTACACAATGCTACAAATCACAGAATCACAGAATCATCATGGTTGGAAGGGACCTCTGAGATGCTTTAACTTCCAGTGGTTTGCCACAGTCTTCACGGAAGATGTAACTGGAAATTATTCTTGCTGTCACCGTTCGTGCTACTGCAAGGAAGAATCTCAAATGTTTGTCAAGGGCAGTTTTCTGGGTCTTTAAAATCACTGAACAGGAAAATGTGGTCGTATTTAACAAGCACTAGGCTTTAGATCTCAGCAAATCTAAAAACTTACATACAATATCACTATCATTATGTAGTTTAGCATATATGAAGTGGAACTTAATAAATATTCTATGTGGCTGTTTTTAGAAAATCTCATTTCAGTAGTTATTTTAAGAGTACAGAGTTCCTCATTCCATCATATTTTCAATAAATAGACGATCTCTGTAGAAAATCAATATTTTCTCCTTCAATCCACCTCAAAAAAATGCTGTTTGCTTTTTAAAAAATGTTACTATATGCTAAGGGATGTTAGGAGCGACCACCGTCAGCTCCAGCAGCTCCAGCCCAGGCCTACCTCCTGCCCGGCTGCTGGAGCCCAGCCCAGGGCCCCTTTCAGGACCCAGGGTCTATGATGGATATTCCTGGTGCTTTTAAGGAATTCATATTTCACCCCCCAGAGATACACACACATGCTCAGAGGACATGGACGTGGCCGGCTACAGAGGCTGCCACCGTCATGGCCTTCAGCAGCACACAGATGACGAGGCATGAGTGGAGCCCCTGGTAGAGACAAAAGGTCACTAGTGACATGACTCTCCCCAGGTTCACAAGCACATGCACCTTTCGTAGAGTAACAGAACAGTTCGTGTTGGAAGGGACCTGAAAGCTCATCCAGTTCCAACCCTCCTGCCATGGGCAGGGACACCTCCCACCAGACCAGGTTGCTCCAAGCCCCATCCAGCCTGGCCTTGAACCCCTCCAGGGATGGGGCAGCCACAGCTTCTCTGGGAAACCTGGGCCAGGGTCTCACCACCCTCATAGCAAAGAATTTCTTCCTATATCTAATCTAAATCTCCCCCCTCAGTTTAAAACCCTTCCCCCTCGTCCTATGGCTCCCCTCCCTGATCAAGAGTCCCTCCCCAGTTTTACTGGAGTCCCTTTAGAGACTGGAAGGGGCTCTAAGGTCTCCCCAGAGCCTTCTCTTCTCCAAGATGAACACTCCCAACTCTCTCAGCCTGACTTTCAGTCCCCTAAAATATAATTTAGTAAAGGTCAAAACCGTCTTTCAATTTCCTTAATCTCTGAAACGATGACATCTAGTGGTGGATGCTTTTCATTTCGGGAACACGACCTCCTTGGAAGTCTGCATGTATTCCAGCCTCACTGTCATTATTTAAAATTTGATATTCTATGGCTAGATTAGTCCTTATGTACTTAGGTTATTTTGAAATTAAATCATCATTCTTTGCTTTTTGGCTGATGGTTCTTTGAAATACATTTAGACATCAATCAGTAATAAAAAAAAAGACCTTTTCAGCCAGGAGAACACCTGTCAAAATGTGAAGCCTTGAGTACTCGGGGAACAAAATGAGGAAAAAAATCAAAATCGCTATTTCACGCTCCTATAAAAAAATAGCATTTACAAGAGAATGGGATGTTGCTTGTCAAAAACAGATTGGTAAGGTGTGAATCAAAGGCTGAATGCTCAGGGACTGAGTTATGCTTGTGATGCACTACTGAAAGATATTTGGAAAAGCAGCCACGGGAAAACTCTATGATATTTTTAATAAGGTGGAGCTATTTCTGGAGGGCTGTTTGCAATGGTTGCAATTCAACGTGAAAGGATGAAACAACACAGGTGCGTGGGAAGGTCATGGTTCGTTTCTTAATTGAAAGGGCCTGGACAGTGGAGATGAAAGAGTTGTTCCCACATGGGAAAGTTAGAGATGCTGATTATAGAGATATTCCATAGCTGGGGGAGGGTGAAAAGCAGAGTCCCTGAGAGGCCTTTCTGAAGCATTTGGTGCTGGAAGGAGAGGAAGAAGACAAGCCCCTCTCAGGGAAACACCGTGAGGAATAGATGCCTGTCAAGGGACATGGCGGTGTAACATGGGCCTGCAGACATTGCACGTGGAGCCCCTGCAAGCCCAGCAGGGAACCAAGGAGACAGCATTTGGTAGCCCTGTCATGGCTGTTAACTTGCTGTATGTGCCTCCTTTGCGGAACCAGGCGGAGGAAGGCTCAAGGATAGGCCTTAACATGGCAGCAAAGTGAGGTGCCCAACGCCCTCCCACAAGCAGCTTCGGGTGCCATGTACCAGACCCCGCAGCCAAAATGCCCATCTCCCAGCTCTCCAGAGGTGGGGGCTGCATACAAAGAAGATTCATTACCAGTTCCTCGAAGAATCTCATTAAGTGAACTGCAGAAGCCACAGTGAAAGAGGTGAGCGGTGGGGAGCCAGGCAGTGGGAAGAGACAGACATGGGTGCCCCTGGAGTATTAGCTAGCGGTGTAGAGGCAGCTCATGGAGATGCTACATGGCCTCTGATGCTCGGCACCCTGTTGCCAGCCATCGGGCCAGGCTGCTCAGGGGGCCCCCCAGTTCAAGAAGGACAGGGAACTGCTGGAGAGGGTACAGCAAAGGGCCACAAAGATAATTAAAGGCCTGGAGCATCTCTCCTACAAGAGGCTGAGGGACTTGGGTCTTTTTAGTCTGGAGAAGAGAAGAGAAGACTTAGGGGGGATCTGATCAATGCTTACAAATATTTAAAAGGAGGGTGTCAGGAGGACGGGGCTGGTCTTTTCTCAGTGGTGCCCAGGGACAGGACAAGAGGAAATGGGCACAAACTTGAACATAAGAAGTTCCATCTAAACGTGAGGAGGAACTTCTTTACTGTGAGAGTGGTAGACCACTGGAAGAGGATGCCCAGAGCGGTGGTGGAGTCTCCTTCTTTGGAAACATTCAAAACCTGCCTGGACAAGTTCCTGTGAAACATGCTCTAGGTAGACCCGCTCTAGCAGGGGGTTGGACTAGATGATCTCCAGAGGTCCCTTCCAACCCCATACGATTCTATGATTCTATGATTCTTCCATCCTCTCCCTCAGCGCAGAACTCCCAGGAGGCTGGGGACAGGGCAGGGGCTGGCGGGAAGAGCTCTACCCTTGAGGAGAGGGGTGCCCCCTTTCAACCAGGAGGTCACAAGGAAGGTTAAAGGTCTGTTCCCTGCCAGGAGAGGGCTGCGGTGGGCCCCCGGCAGTAAGCGGTGGTTAACGGCAGGGGGGCAGCGGCAAGATGGAGGCCGTGGCCTGGCTGCAGAGATAGCGCCCAGTGCCATAGAGCAGCACCATCCTGACAGGACCCGGGGTGGTGGGGAGGCCTGAGAGCAGGGAGCGCCAAGCAGTGGCCTGGAGAGGGAGGGAAAAGCGGTCAAGATACAACTTTTGGGCTGGAAGGAGAGGCAGCAGCCGAGACGAGCTGCCCGTCTGCGGTGAGGAAGGTGAGCAGAGGGGGAAGAAGCGGGAGAGGGTTGGAAGCGGGCTGCCGACAGTGACTGAGCACTCTGTAGGGTAAACCATTCGGTATGGTTGATTCCTGGAGCAGCACTTTATGTACTTTTACAGAAACTAATACTGTGTGACTATGCTGCATAAATACTGGGGTAGGACCCCAAAATGATGACCAGCTTCTGTGGCTGCCATGTTGTGAGGAGCTGTGGTCAGTGCACGTGGGTGTCCCGTACCTCTGAGGGGAGGATGATTTTGTATGTCTGTATACACGTCCGTGCACATTACTGTATTTATGGGCATTTGGGCATACATATGTAATTACTAAAATAAAGGCCACAAAGAAAAACTGTAAAACTATTCTGATATTGCTGGTTGTTAGCTCAGGTACACCTTGCTTGGAAGCAAGATGGCGGCTGTAGTTACTGGCTGCATCTTTTCACTTGAATAGGTAGCACGTATCTTTAATTCCTGGTAGCATCTTAGTTTCTCCAGGGTCAGAAGAGTATTAACCTGCTGTTGTCAATTACAGTTACAGCTCAGAACTTTTTGGAGGAGTTGTGAACAAAAATATCTTTCTCCGACAGAATGAGCGCCACTTCAGCCACGAGTTGTGCCTTGCCACCGCCGCTCGGGCCCGAACACGAGGACCAAGAGTGCTCTGAGACACACATGTCTGTTCTGTGGTACGCAGGGCAGCTTGCAATTACTTATTACGATACAGAAGACTGCTCAGTGTACTTCATGCCTGACATACCTGATAATGAAGACCTCAAGCTACTGCAAAAAGTGATTGGGGAAGTTAATCCTCAATGCATAGTGACCAGCGCAAAACAGGACCAGAATATTGCCAAATTCCTGACCAACCTAACAGCTTCTGATGGTGATAAAGAAATACAAAAACCAGAAATTGTCCTGTTTCCTAACATAGATTTTGGCCTAGAAGTCAGCAAGCAACGGATCCTATCTAGGCAATTTCCATTTATCCCATCTCATATGACTGCAACAGAGAAAATCCTCTACTTGTCCTCAATCATCCCTTTTGAGAGCCCACTCGTGATACGAGCCCTAGGGGGACTCCTTAAGTTTCTAGACAGGAGAAGGATTGGAGTTGAGCTCGAAGAAAGCACCATTGCAGTTCCTATTTTGGCCTTTAAAAAGTTTGTGCTGTCAGATATTGTGCACATGGACCAGGACACTTACTGTGTCCTGCAGATATTTAAAAGTGATATCCATCCTTCCGTGTACAAGCTTTCGAGTGGACTAAAAGAAGGATTCAGTTTATACGGAATTTTAAACCGTTGCAGGTGCAAATGGGGAGAGAAACTGCTGAGGCTGTGGCTCACACGACCCACTCGGAACGTGACAGAGCTGAACAAACGGCTCGATGTTATCCACTTCTTCCTGCTGGCTCAGAACCATGAAACAGTCCTCACTCTTCAAGGCTGCCTCAAGAATATTAAAAATGTGCCTCTTATTCTAAAAAGAATGACTCTCTCCCACACTAAAGTCAGTGACTGGCAAGCACTCTATAAGACAGTGTACAGCGCAGTGTGCCTCAGAGACACGTGCCGTTCTCTGCCCAACACCATTGAACTCTTTAAGACCATTTCACGGGTCTTCACTGACGATCTGCACTACATTGCCAGTCTAATCAGCAAAGTGGTGGACTTTGAAGGCAGCATCTCAGAGAACCGCTTCACTGTCAGACCCAATGTGGACCCCACCATCGACGAGAAGAAACGAAAGCTGATGGGACTGTCAGACTTCCTTACAGAAGTGGCACGAAAAGAACTGGAGACCTTGGAGAATCATATTCCCTCCTGTTGCGTGATCTACATCCCTTTGATTGGGTTCCTTCTCTCCATTCCACGGCTACCAAGCATGGTGGATAAGAGTGACTTCGAAATCGAAGGCTTGGACTTCATGTTCTTGTCGGAGGACAAACTGCACTACAGAAGTGCTCGGACTAAGGAGCTAGACAGTCTGCTGGGTGACTTGCACTGCGAGATCAGAGACCAGGAAACGCTTATTATGCACCAGCTGCAGACAAAGATCTTGGAGAAGTCTGAAGTGCTGAACAGTGTGATTGAGTACACTGCACACCTAGATGTCCTACTGGCTTTGGCAGTGATGGCCCGGGAGAACGCCTACTGCCGGCCACGCTTTACTCACCGCCACGGCTTCCACATCAAGGACGGAAGACATCCGCTTATGGAACTGTGCGCAAAGACTTTTGTGGCCAATCCTGTGAACAGTGGGGAGGCTACCAGACGAATAAAGATCATCACAGGGCCCAACTCATCTGGAAAGAGCGTCTACTTAAAGCAAGTGGGTCTTATAGTATTCATGGCTCTAATCGGTAGTTACGTCCCCGCCGCAGAGGCAGAGATTGGAGTAATTGATGGGATTTACACAAGAATCCACAGCAGGGAATCAGTTTCTGTAGGCCTCTCCACTTTCATGATTGACCTTAACCAGGTTGCCAAGGCAGTAAACAATGCCACAGAGAGGTCCTTGGTACTTATTGATGAGTTTGGGAAGGGGACCAACACGCTGGATGGCCTGGCCCTTCTGGCTGCTGTCCTGAGGTACTGGATCAGTCAAGGCACCCAGTGTCCGCAGGTCTTTGTCTCCACTAATTTTCACAGTTTAATGCAGCTCGAACTCCTGCCTGACACACCGCTTCTGGAGTACCTGACCATGGAGACCCACCAAGATGGAGAGGAGTTGATATTTTTCTATCAGATCAAACAGGGCATGTCCACTGTTAGTCATGCTGCCAACATCGCTGCGTTAGCAGGAATGCCAGCCAAAATCATCGAACGAGGAGTGGAAGTCTCAGAACTGATTCGCAGCGGAAAAGCTATCAAGCGCATCGACCATCCTTCGAAAGGAGATCAGATGGAAAAATGCAAGTCTGTCGTGGAAAAGTTTCTTCGCCTGGACCTTGATGACCCCCAAGTGGACTTGGAAGAGTTCATGCGCAAAGAGGTGCTGCCTTCTGCAGCCTCAGTCCTGTAACAGGGGGGGAGTGTAAAAGCACAGATTACGTCCTATCTACCGTGTTCAACAGGAGAGTTTAGAGAACGATCACACTACATTTAGCTTGTAACAAACCAACTATAGCGCATGTCCTTCTTTCTTCTCCTTGTTTAAAGCAAGTACCATAGTTACATATCTCTACAATACAATATGAAAGCAGGAAGACTGAAAGAAGAGAATTCAAGAGCCTCTTCCAGCTGTTGGGTCACCCACTTTGTACATTTTTTGCCCCTGTTTAATCTTCTGATTAAAAAAATACCGTAGAAAAATCATAAAACATTTCATCTGGCCTCATAAGACTGGAAAAGCAAAGTGTTTATTGGCTTGTATTGTGCCACAGTGATCGTTTCAGCTGCTTTAGCATCAGCATCAAAGATTCCAAACAAGTATGTGCCTGAGAATCCCATACCAGCAATTAAGAGTTGTCACAATAGAAACCACTGACGTAGAGGCTGGTAAATGGAAATACAGAGGGATTTAATGAGCTCTGCATCTTTTCTTGTAGCAGCACTTCCATCCAGAATGCCACAGATCACTGAGAATCACTCTCTTCTCAGAAGGTCCTATATGGAACAACTATGGATTTATGCCATAGGGATATAAATAAAAGCAAAATTACAAATCTAGGAAACTGAAAACTGTACTTGAGTATAGACAGAAAGACAGAAATTCACATCTTGTATTCTATTTTTGAGTACTGAGTAAAGCTTAATCTTAAAGGAATAATACCTTTAAGAAGGCAAGGATTCCCTTTCACTTCTCTTGAAATGCAGAGGATCTTTACTGAACACGGTATGTGATGTATGCAGATGCAACAAAAATTCATTAAGAAATTAATGAAGCAGGAGACATGATATGTAAGTACTGTCGAAGTAATAAACGTTCCTGCAATAAGTGCCTGAGATTTCTTATCTAAATAAGACAGAAGGGACATTAGATTGCTCACTGACTCCCAAAATCTGCTATAACTGCTTACAGTATGGCTAATAAAAGACATTAGCACATATACTACACCTCTCGTCAGCTATATTTGATTTCAAACAGCCAAAAATATTAATATCACATACATTGAGAGAAAAATTACATGAGAAAAAAAAGTAATTACCCTCATAATTATCATTATTAAACATCTTAACTGGTATGTCTAGCTGAAGAGAGCAAAAAGGGGAATGTGAGCGCACATCAAAAAGATCTGAATTTGGAGACAGCGCCTTGAGTTCGATTCAGTGTAGAATATCCTCCTTTATGATGAAGGAATTATTATTATTGGAAAATAAGTACCTTACGTTATCTCTATATGAAACTAGGATAGTGATGCAAGTTTCACACAATTTACATTAAAAATATACAAGAATTTATTCATGCAGTTACTGCTATTTCCTGTGAAATCATAATAATACTATCTGCAAAATAATATCTAGTGTCTTGAGGATGTGACCATTGAAATTGAATGGCAACAGTGAATCAGGCCTTGTGTAACACTTGCAAGTGGTATAAATACAAATGGATTTTTTTCACTAATATATTCTCTTTTACTAATTATACATACAGCAATCTAAAGATATACTTCACAGAAGAATATAATATATTAAATATCCATAAATTATATTTTTGGCATTTTTTCTTGTCAACCACTCTCTAGGCTACAGACAGCAGATGCCAGCAGAGCAATCTAGCTGCCAGTTGTCTTCTGTGTATGAAATCCTGTTTCCCAGTACTTGCAGTTCCAGAATCACCAAACATCATACAGCATTTATCCAGCGTGGCTCCCAACGTGCCCTGAAATCAACAGCAGCCTGGATAAATGGAAACCAAAGGGGTTGTGATTGACCTCTGGCAATACAGGAGGCTACTGAGGGTGAGGAAAGCAAGAATAGAAACGTTATCTTCAAGTGCACAGCTCCAGTTGCTTCTCTCGTTGGGTTTCCTTAGATTCTTTGCATAGAAGATAATGATAACCCAAGATTCTTATCATCCAAACAACTGTGGAAATAGCTAAATGCGTGCAAGGAAATTATACCCCTTTATCTCCTTCCACAAGGACGCCCAGAGGCATCTGTACCTCCTGGTTTTGGGGATGTGTTCAGCGGCACGTTTGATCTCAGAATTGGCCAACTAAGCACAAAGAATAAGTTGCTCCCACTTCTGAGCAGGTAAGTTTGTTCTTTGACCTGAGAAGCCAAAGGAGGCAGAGTAACCCAGTCAGCTTTTCTCTAACCCACTTTATCTTGCATTTCCATCCTTTATTAATGTCTGCTTCCAAATCTTTTCCATTTACCATTTTTAGCTTAATGCTGTGCCTTCAAAGTGGAAAGCTGACTTCTTGACATCTTTATTAAGTTTGAATTCTCTAACTCTTTGCCAAATTGTTGCTGATGTTTACAAAGCAAAGTTAGAAGATAAGCATTTCAAAAATTCCTGTAGCTATATTAAGGTTTGGAAAACAGATATATTTTTCCCGAAAGATAACTTGTGTGGAATTTAGATGTCATTATGAGGACAGTGGTTTAGCAGAGTATCGCTTAAAATAAGGAAACAGGTTAAAAAATACTAATATAGTTATAAAAGCTATAGCTGTGAACTACACTCAACTATTTCAGTTGTATTTGCTCTTTTATGTGGTTTCTCATGTAATCTTCATCCTCTTCCCCTTTTTTGTTTTTCATGCTGTTGTATGATCTGAAAATCCAATTAGACATTATATTAAAAGGTACTACAAAATAGTTATTCCTTTTATGTTTCATGTTTTTATTTATTGCTTTCAGTAAACGCGTGAAACTATCTCACTAAATGCCCGGACACAATGAAATAAAAAAAATGAGAGCAACTGATGTTTATGCCTGAGAGTGGGTTGACAGAGAAAAAAATCATGGACTTTTAATATATAGTATCTTTCTATATTTATCTTCAGAATACTATATGCATTATCTAGCATTATGGAGGAAGATGATTTGTGATGACACCGACCTGGTTGTGTCAGCAGCAATGAGTATCAGAGCACAGACAGGCTGTGTCCTGGCTAACGGCTCATGCAAGGTAGAGAAATGTAAACAAAACCAACCGAAAACCAGAACAGCAAACCCCCCCCACAACTGTCTCGGATGTTTTAACCACAGAGTTAAATTACTGAACAGCTGATATTCTAGAAGAGCTGTGGATTTTTAAAATGTTTTAAAAAACAACGGTTAACAGAAGCCAAAGCTTATGTGAGCTTACAAATTTAATAGCTATAATATACCACTGTATATAATATACAACTATATTTAATAGCTATAATATACCACTATATGTAATATACCACTATATTTAATAGCTATAATATACCACCTGCGGACAAGCCCTTATTTCTGTTTCAGAGCAAGTGTATGTGCCCTTGAAGTTTCCTGATGTATCTCAAATCTCACTGCCTTCTCCCAACTGATTTCACAACACTACCTAATTGAAATGTGCACCTTCAGCTTTTTTTAGTTATTTCTAATGAAATTTTAAAGTACTTTTCTTTAATCTTTACTGTTGAGGAAAAAAACACTTAAAATATTTATATTATGTACTTAACTTCTTACTTTAAAATATTTTTTTCCCTAAAAATTGTTTTCTTGGTCAATGTTAAAGTACCACTTAAAAAATTCTACACTATGTAAACAAGAAAAATTTATGGAGATATACCTTATCTTAAATAATAGAATATTATATACAATATAATATACATAATATTATGTATATTATATATTATAATAATATACAATATACAATATTAATAATATTACTGTTAAATTAGTATGAAATAAAAAACTAGATATGTTAGTATTGCTTTGAAATATTTATCATCACAGTTATAACCTATTTTCATGTATTTTGTCAAAAAAGCTAATAAATATGCAATAAATAACTGCCTGCCAGAAAGAATATAGAAAAAGTGTTTTATCACTACTCTGAAATCCACCAAAGCACATTCCATAGAGGAAACCGACAGTCCGCATATTATGCATAATCCAGATAGAAATGCCACTGTTTATTTGCTTATTTTCTCCTATACAAGAATAAAACAAAATTATCCTGCATATAATCTACACCCTAGTAATAATTCTGCAATTTTGAACAACTACTTTCATCCTTTGGTCTTGCAGAGTTTCACAAAAGAAAACAGCCCGTGATATTACTGTGCTGAGAACACCAAGAGCTGGAACTTAAAGTACAGTAGAGAACCACTGTTTATATCCTAGATGTACTCATTTTTTGTAAAAAATTCAGTATTTCAAGTCTTACCTCTTAAGTAGAAGGTACGATGCTGCGGCAGAAGCAACTCCTTTGTTTGTCTCTAAATTAAACTTTCTAGATTGCTGCCGAGCTACAAGAAATGCGAGCTCACCTGCTTACGGAGCTGGGCTGATTTTGACAACTTCATGAAGGTCAGATGTGGTTTAAAAGCTCTTTCTTCTCCTGCCAAGATGCCCTTTTCTTGAAATATCTTCTTCATGGTTTCTGAGGGGGGAGAAAAATGTAGAGGAACGAAGACATTACATGATAGAATGCTTAAAAATGTGCTTTCAACTGTAATACGAGTCACAGGCGCTCCATGTGGAAAACCAAGATGATGAGTACTAAAAGGCAGAGAGATTTCTAGTTAACTTCAAAGGTACATATTATTTCATGGAAAAATAGTCTTATATTTGCACTTAATATGGGTCACAGATCTGGCTTTACTAAAATAACAGCAATGAGAAAGCTGCCCGTGCTGTCTGCTTTACTGTCAAAACAGGAATCAACATTCAAACTGTTTGGGGGTTACTCTCACTGGAAGTTTTGGAAACTTCAGGAGAACTTCTGATTTCCCAACCACTGTTCTGTGGTGACTTCTATTACCTGGTTTTGGGCAACCTCCCACTCGGACCAAAGGAAATCTGAAATTGAAATCTATGAATTCTGGCACTGGATTTACCTGGTGGAATTAGAGAACATATCAGTTATGTTGATGACTTCTGTTTGGTTTTTTAAGCTTCACTGTTGCCTTCTAAGCTAATCTCCTGTTTTTAATGTACACTTTTACCTGTCTACAGCCCAGGCCAAAGCAACTCTACTAACCTGACCTAGTTTACTGTTTTCCAACTCATCTGCCCAATGTAATGTTTCATTTCTTGGAAATAAAATTCAGTGTAACTTTTGAATTACGTTCCATATTTCTTTTAGTTGAAATACTTTACATTAAAAAATTCTGTTTTAATTTTGAAAAAAAAACTTTATATAAAATTGATAAAACTTGTGGCGAAAATAATACCAAGAAGTAAAATATTTCTACTACTGAAAAACAGAAAAACTGCAAAATCATTTTTTTTCCCTTTGCAAATACAACTTCCAGTTTTTCAGTAGCTACAGGTCTACCTGACTCATACCATCCTTGAACTAAAAATCAAAATAGCCGAAAAAAATAAAATCAATCCTATCCCATGAGTTTAATCAAATCTTACCATAATGATATATTTGCATTTAAGTGTATTACTTTTTGGCTTGATAGTTCAGCTGTAACAGAAAAAGCCAGTGCTTTATTCTTCCACCTGGACGAAAACGCATTACGCTGGGAAGCAAACAGCACAGATGGCTGAAAAAAAAAATAGGAAAAGCCCAGGAAAGAGGAATCCAGGCACATACAGCTGGTTTGCACAAGTCTGCCAGTTCATCCTCCTGGAACAGGTCATTCCAGAGTCCTTACTCTCACCATTTTTTGTTTTCTGTACTAACTATTTAAGCGAGCTACTTTGAAATCACACCTACGAAGAGATTTTACAAATTTATGCATTACTTTGCAACAGAAAAGTTCTAGAAGCAGCTCAGAGTATTCACTTGGGACCTGGAGATCAAAATTCACTTCTCTTTCTCTGCTGCTTTGATTTCTAACCTTAGGCTCCACAGTCAACACAACTAAAGTTGGGATTTTGAAAGAAGCCAAGGAAATCAAAGACCCAAACAGCATCTCTTAAACAGGCCCAACTTGAAAATTCTCTTTCATCCTTCGCTTCTTTCTGATAAGATGCTGATGCATTTTTCAAAAAAATAATTAGCCCAGCCTTTCGGTCTAACTCACAGGATGTTGAAAGGAACAACCAGCTTAAAACTTGTAAAGCTTTTACACACTTGTAACAGAGGCTGTATTGCTGACAGATGCTGAAAATATCCTACCAGAATGGAAAGGGACCTCTTAGGGCCATCTTGCCAAACCCTCTTGCTCAAGCTGGGCCACCTACAGCCAGTTGCCCAGGTCTGTGTCTGGATGGGTCTGGCATATCTCCAAGGACAGAGACCCCACCACTTCCCTGGGCAGCCTCCATGTATGTATATATGTATATACAAGCATAGCTGCTATACAGATCTATCTAGATCTATAGACCTTAGAGCCCCTTCCAGTCCCTAAAGGGGCTCCAGGAGAGATGGGGAGGGACTCTTGATCAGGGAGTGGAGAGATTGGATGAGGAGTAATGGTTTTAAACTGAAAGAGGGGAGATTTAGATTAGATATTAGGAGGAAATTCTTTGCTGTGAGGGTGGTGAGACCCTGGAACAGGTTGCCCAGAGAAGCTGTGGCTGCCCCATCCCTGGAGG
>JAOXNO010000024.1:63955802-63966367 GCA_028565335.1 Limnodromus scolopaceus
GGAGGTGTCCCTGCCCAGGGCAGGGGGGTTGGAACTCGATGATCTCTAAGGTCCCTTCCAACCCAAACCATTCCATGATTCTATGATCTCTTCCCCGGGCTGAAGCGATGCTCCGGCCCGGCCACCTCGGGGACCCCCACCCAGCTCTCTCCGGTGTGTCGGCGTCCTTCCGGGACGAGGGGCAGCGCCGAGGCGGGGGTCCCAGGACGGCTGGCCTGAGGGGTAGCGGCCGCCTCCGTCCGGCCGCCTCCGTCCGGCCACCGCTGCGTCCCGGTGCCGCTGACCTCCTCCGCACGGCAAGGGCTCGTTCCTTCTCAAGCCAGCGGGCTGCGGGCCTGCGGGGAGACCCCCCGGCGGGGGACAGCGGCACTTCACCGCCCAGGCCGCCAGCAGCGCTCCCCCAGCCCAGCCCGGCCCGGCCCGGCTCCCCCGCTCCGCCACAGCCGCCGGCCGGGCCGGAGCCCCCACAGCCCTGAGGGGCAGCGGCCGTTGGAGGCGGCCCAGAGACGGAGAAGGGGGAAGGGCGTGGGCAAAGCTCCCGCTCTGACGATTGACGGCCACCCCAGCCAATGGCCCGGCTGAGGAGGAGCCCGGGGGCGGGGCGCGGGGGCGGGCGGGGCGCTGATTGGCCGTGGGGCGTGGCCGGCGGGGGGTTTCTCCCGGGCTGGGGCTGACGGCTGCGGTTGGGGAACTTCAATTTCGTATGCGAGCGCGAGCGGCGGCCGTTGGGGCGGCAGGTACCGGCGGGGAGCGGGTCCCGGGGGCAGCGCGGCCTCCTCCTGCCGCCACCGGTGAGAAGCCGGGGGACGGCGGGCAGGAGGGTGCCGGGCAGCCGCAGCGCTGCGGGGGAGGGCGGCCGCGCACTGGGAGGGGGGGGGGCGGCCCGCTACGTCCCGCACCCGAGGGCGTTTTTCCCCCGCTGCGGGTGGGGCCGGGTCGGGCGCTGGTTCTCCGGGTAGAGCTACCCCTTCCCTCCCTTCTCCCGTCCCCGGGCGGTCGGGGGCTGTCAGCGCCGGGACCGGCTGTGGGAGGAGCGAGGACGGCAGGGGGCGGCAGCGGCCCCCGAGGAAGCGTGTCCGGAGAGTCCCCTCCGCCCGGTGGGGCCTTTCCCCTCTCCCCGGGCGGCAGGACGGGGGTCTCTGAGGGGGGCCGGCTCCTCCTTCTTTCCCTCTTCCTTCCCTCCCGCCGGGGGCTCGGTGCCCGCTCCCCGCCGCCCCCTTCCCAGTCTCCCCGGTGGGCAGCGCCCGCAGCCTCTCCCCGCCGGGGGGCGGCACCTCCGGGCGGCCCCGGCTCCGCTCCCGCCGCCGGCCCCGCATCGGCTGCGCTTTCGGGTCTCCCCCGTCCTGCTCCGAGGCTGCCAAACCAGAGAGGGGTGGGCTTTTTTTTCCCCTCCCGATGTGTGCCGGTGTCTGTCCCGCACCCGTCGCGCTGCGCCAGGAGAGGAGGGTTCTTTTAATTATATATATATATATATATTTTTTTTTTTTTTTTTTATTGCCTCCCAGAGCACCACTCCTCGTTCTGATAACTTCATCTGTTTGCATCTGGGGCTGTGCCCTTCTTCCAGCTGTGAGTGAGTGAGCAACTGCGGAAAAATGAGCTAAATAGGACTCGGCACTGAGGCTGTTTATCAATAATTATGCAGGGGGTGAAATTGAGGACATCCCTGAGCATTCCTAATTTCCTTCCCCTTCGGGATTAGATTGAGAATCAGTGTAGAATCCTATTGTATGTTCTTTACCTGCTATTTAAAAAAAAAAAAAGCCTACCTTTCAAGATGTGATCACCTGGCCTCTGTGTGCATGTACTGCGCTGAGGTCTTAAAAAAAAAATGAGGTGTTATTTATAACTTTAAATCCAAAGTTCTTTTCCTATTATTGTTCTCTTGTAAGGCTTTGATTACAGTACTGTGAAGGCTGAATGCTCTCAAAAGAGCCATTAACGCTGCGGTAACATTTTTAGTGTGGCATTTTTCCCCAGATGAAGATCCCACTGAATTGAAGCTAATCCCTTTTGATGTTAATAGTATTGTGCGCGTGTGTGTACGGCTAGAATGGACTTAAAGGAGGTTAGTGTATGAATGATTGCTGATCGACATAAAGGGACTTGGTTTGAGGGTTTGTCATCTTAATGATTATGATTTCCAGAGACAGCTTCTGAAATAAATCACTGCCAGGGAACAAGTAATAGCCAGCTAGGGAGTAAAGTCAGGTTAAGGTGCTTTGATACCAGTAATGACTAGCAAACAGTTCAATTAGGATGGTTTTTTTTCTCCTTGTAAAGCTGTCTAAGGCGAATTTTTAATTAAAACCATGTAATTTATAGCTTTTTCGTTGACATATAGTGCTTTGCTTTACTGCCTCATTTTCCTGTCTGCTAGCATGGGTGCTTCCAGAGTGTTTGTGAAATGCAACAAACACATCATTTTGGAAAATGCCTTCAGCAAATTCTAATATACTTGCATATTTCTAGGCCTGGAGAGTTTGAAATCGCCAAGTGCCTCTTTTATCAAGAATTGGCTTAAAAAAAGCTGCATCCTTTGTCATCATCTTGTTAAGTTTCAGCCAGCAGTTGAATTTGGTCTAACCGGACGGTTATAGAACAGAGCCAGTTCAGACCCAGTTTTGTGGCATCCCGGGAGGCCAGGAAAGGATCTGCAGGAACATCCCTGAAAGGATATTCAGCCCAAACGTTCCGCTTCGGCTGCTGCTCTCCTCCTTTCCAAAAAGTTTCCATTTCTGCTTGCCATGCCGTTTTCTATCTGCTGTTAACCTCTACCGCGGGAAGTTGAGCTGCTTTCTCTTGCTGAAACTGCAGCGTTCTGCTGAGTTTGATTCCCTTTGGCCTTAGAATGTGACCTTCCCTTCCGTGTTTTCAGAGGTTATGGATATCAAAGTTTATTTCGACAGTTTGTACCCGTGGCAGATGAGCTCACATTGTAACAGTGTCGTTTAGAATGGTCAAGACTTTCAAAAATATATATATTCTGCGTGTGCACGTGCTGGAAGTGGAGAAGAGGGAGAGTTCAAACCTCTTAACAGCGAAGGCCACGTGGAAGAGACTTCCAGGCTTCATTCCTTTGGAAACACATCTTTTATTCCACTTCTAACTTGATAAGTCTCCAGCAATTTCAGTCAGTTGATGTTTTCTGATTTTATTTCCACTTCTTGATGTAACTTTAAAAAGTAGGAGCAAATGAAGGCAGGTCTCTGAAGCCAGCCTGACTCGTGGATGTCTCTTTGCGGGTGACAGCACTGCATAGCTCTCATTTAGAGAGGGTAACCCGAAGAATAATCATAGTATTTATTGTATTTAATATGATCTGATTTATTTAGTGTGAGTATAGGGAGAACATGCATTTTTTGTTTGGCCAACTCCCAAGTCACACATTTAAGGATGAAGAACATGGGTCACAGGTGGAGAATGGGAGTGTTCTGGGAAGTACAGATATTTAAAGGAGGTATTATGGGTTGTGATTAATAACTTGAACATAAGATCTCTTTTAGTCTTTCAAAAAAATCTAAGTATATAACCAACATAAATTATATGGCAAGATAATAAAATCTTTCTGTATTTGGTGCTTATGGGATTCCTTTTTGAATTCTGTGTTCACTTTTGGCATTAAACTTTAGAAAGTTGATGACGATAATGTGAAAGAATTTGAAGAGTTAGAAGAGCTGGGGAACATGTCTCTGTACAAAAGATTGACCTATGTAAGGGTTAAAAAGGGTGGGAACAAAATAAAGTGGTGATAGATGTACCTGTAGTGGGTGAGAGCAGCTGATAGTGGCTCTGAAAGGATTCCGTGGCAGGAAAAGGATCTAAATAACTTACATTTTTCATAGTTACGTCTGTAGTTTACAGCATTGCTCTAATTATTGAAACGGGACAAGTTTTGTACATTTCAGTTTACTATGTGTAAATTTCAGTAGGGTAGAAATGATTTCACCAAAGGCTGTAGTGTGTAGTTAGTTTGCCACTAGATATTTTTAAAGCAAGATTGAACGCTTTCCTGAGAAAAATGTACTAATTCAAACGGTGTTTTCATTCTGGAACTGATCTTAAGTTGGGGGAGAGCGAGGAGAGGGAAGGTGGGCTTTATTCCTCCTTCGCAGGCAAAATTATCCTAAGGAAAGCAGTGTTGGAAAACTGTTCACTGTATACTCACACCGTGGCTGGATACAAGAAAGAGGATGGAAGAAAGGAAAGGGGATGTGGGAGCGTGTGATTGTGTTATAGCTCGGGTTATTTCATCACAATGGGTTATTTCTGGCCTTCTGCATGGAAAGAAAAGGCTCCTCTTGACTTTAGGGGGGTTAGATTTGTCATAAACTGCCACACAATTTTTTTAAAAAGAGATAAAATCCAAGTGCAAGTTAAATGACTGTGTGTTTTTCTCTTCCAATTTGGAAGGTATATTTTAAAATATATTTATCATTCAAGCACAGTTCAATTTTACTTACCTGGTGTTCTAACTCCCTTGGTTGACAGGATAATTTTTGATGTAATTTGACTCCAAATTTAACTCTCTTTTATAGGTAAAGAAGATACTGTGCTGTTATCCAGTTGTCACAGGTGATTGCATCCCCCTCATCTTCAAGTCTTGTATTGGAATTAGAGGTAACTTGTGATTATTTTTTTTTATCAAAAAGTTCATGGTAGGAATTTAGTAAATAGGCAAAGTTTTGTGTTTTGTTTCAACTTCCCAAATATTTTTGGTGTTGATGTGGTAATAAATTTACGTGGTTTGAGCTGTCAGTTTTGTAATATTGTACAGGCAAGAACATATTGATGGTGCAGTAAATATTTTTACTTTTAGCAGGCCTTAAATTCTTAATTAAAAAGTTTGTGATGTAAACCCTTCTGTGTAATTTTGCTAGTGACTTCCTTCCTCGAAAGACTTCACCTTTGAGTACTCTGTAAAGATTTACAGATTAAAGGAAGGCCATATCAACACAATATTGATTAATTACTATTGGGAAATCCAAAAAAAAAAAAAGCCATGCTGTTTGGCCAGTGAAATGAGAAACGTATGTTCTGTGGACGGCATGAGATTACAGACTTGCATGTAATGCAAGGGGGGCAGCTCAGCAAGAATGTGTAATTGTTTATTTTAACAGACTTGGGGAAAAAAAGTTAGTTTCCATTGTAGTAGTGTCTGATGTTTGTGACCCAGCATAGCTCATGGCTTTGTTTCTCCATTTTATATTCTTTTTGTGGTTCCTTACATTTGACATACTACTTTGAAAATAAAACGTCAGAAGAAATCTATGGACTCGATCTGTAAAACTTCAAACCCCAACAAAACAAAACTGAAAATCTGTTTCCCTTCTTCAATAATTCTCTTCACCTTCTTGCCTTCTACGCTCCTGTACCCTGGGTTTTTAACTAGTTCTGGAGGAAAGCTGTGGCTGGATCGTCCTCTGCTCTTATGAGAGTAGAGGACTCCATTACAGGTAATATTTATGAGGTCTAATAAAGGAGAATTTCAGGCTTGTTTTGCTCTGCGCAGCACAACTTCCTTTGGTGGCATGATATTTCGTGAGTGGACTCAAGAATGAGCTGCTTGGAAGGCGTGACTTCTGTTAAATTGGCCTCTTGTGTAAATACTGATTGGATGGCTCTGGATGTTCTCAGAAGTGGGTAGCAGTGTTTTGGTTTGGTGGGTTTTTTTTCTGGTTGGTTTTTTTTTCTGATGGAGATAAGGTATTACTGCTGTTCATCTCTGTAGTGGTTTTGTTAACAGTAGCTTGGCTTTTCAGAGACCTTATTGTGAAGGAGCGTTGCAGGAGGAACCTCTCTTTAAAACTGGAGACTTCTTTGTCGGTGCCCGGAGGGGTTAACTGAGTGTTTTAATTGATGGTACATCTACCACGGTGCTCCTATTCCTCTGGGTCTTGGTTTCTCCTCCCTGGATTCTTTCTGAAGGGTGTGATATGTTCTGTCTTTTAATTTACTTTGCTGTTCCTCAGTGATGGAGCCTGTGTGCTCTGTAAGGTCAGTGTCAGAAGACTTTGGCATTGAATAGTAAAATCGGGTTGGGTAAGGACAGTTCAAAGGGAACTCTGGACTGCCTTGGTGCTCTAGGTTGCAGTCTTCCCTTTTGCTCCTAACATTGTCTGTGCGGTTTTGTGTTTGCAAAACACTAGTTCTGGAGAAATGGTCTGTCGGAAAAGATGTTCAGTTACCAGAAAGTAAAAATAGACTTTAAAAAAGAAGCATGGACTGTCTGAAAGATCAGTTTTGTCTTAAATTGCTTGCACTGATGACAAAGCAGAGTTTAACCAAATATTTATTGTTGAAATTACTCTGTAATTAGTAGTACTGTACAGCTAAATGTAACACCAGATTTTACTGTAAATTACTGCTATTCCATTGCTGTGGCTTGAGAAGTATAGACTGTAACTGTGGTATTCTTTTTAGTGGCCTGGATAAGAATTTGACTACAACATTTTAAGAACATAGTTTTTGTATTTTTAATAACATCCTGCAGTATGTATTTAAAATGCATGATGTGATCTCTTACCACAGTGGAAAATCAGAACAGCCTTTTCTCATTTGAAATACTCAGTTATCCTGTATATGTGATTTAAAATATATATTCTTACTGCAAGCTTTTGAATTGGTAATAGGCCGACCTTGAAATTCTGGTTGACTCAGCATGTATCCTACTTCTGAAAACCAAACCAAAACTAAAATCTGATGATAAATACACACTTGAGTTTCACATCTGTTGAAACATTTTTATTGCTTCCAGTTACTCACAAAAGCAAGGATTCATTAATTAAGTATTTTAGAATATACTACTTCCTGCAAGCTTGTTTGAGGTTGAATGTTTCAATTTCGAATCTGCAAGTGCAATTTCCAAGTGCAATGTTTTGTACTTTGTAGACACTATTTGTAAATGAACCATTTGTGGTTTCCTCAGTTGAAAGAAGTTGTTTTATCCTCTGTTTGTCTTCCTCCTTTTGAAGTTCTGCTTAAGTGCTCTACTTAAATAATACTGTAACTGTGGTTGTGTAGTCATCAATCAATTAAAGAAATGTGGCAAAATAGCAAAGCTGTGTATCATTGATTGTCTCTCAGATGCCCAGATCTTTTTTTCTTGTATGGCTTTTGGGATACTTTTCCTGCTAGGATGTTGCATTATTGGACTGTGAATCTGAAGCAAATCCAAGGTCTGGAGGAAAAGAGGAGGAAAAAACCCACAGCCAAAACCCAAAGAATGACATAGCATAAATCTCATACTTAAGCAAGTCCATGTTTGGTCCAAGGGCTGCTTTGTCCCCTCTGGTCAACACTTCTGTGTTGCAGTGATCTTTGACAAGAGGTTGGCTATGGATGGGTCAGGGGCGGCTGCTTGGATCAACCCCAAGTGCAAGTGATTTTAGTATTAAATCTCTTTTAGACCTCTAATTTTTAATTAAGTTAAACTGTTGGATATTTGCGCTCACTTTGACATTTTGCTTTTTCTACTCTTTGTGTGCTTGAGGATGGGTCACAGAAAGCCATTAAAGTTTAAAGAGATCTGTGTACTTGCAGATTTATTTTTTTTTTCCTTCCCCCCTGTCTTGCGTATAGTATTTCCATACAACATGAGACCTTTGTGACTTTTTTCTAATGCATTGAAATATTTTCATTCAGGAGGGTAAGATGTGCTTCTGAAGTTTAGAAGTTTACACTCTCGCCAGTGCATTGTTCTTTCACCAAAGCAGAAATGAAACTCTATATAAGTGAATTTGGGAACACTTCAGTCCTCTCTTGTAGGTGAGAAAAATGCTTGGAGAGAAACTTTTCAGCAGGGTGCGTTGTGATAGGATGAGGGTAACGGTTTTAAACTAAAAGAGGGGAGATTTAGACTAGATGAAAGGAAGAAACTTTTTACACTGAGGATGGTAACATACTGGCCCAGGTTGCCCAAAGAGGTGGTGGCTGCCCCATCCCTGGAAACATTCGAGATCAGGTTGGATGGGGCTCTGAGCAACCAGGTCTGGTTGAAGATGTTCCTGCTCATGGCAGGGGGGTTGGACTAAATGGGCTTTAAAGGTCCCTTCCAACTCAAACTGTTCTATAATTCTAGTTTAGCCGTAGGTCAAACAGCTTCCCTGGAGTTCAGAGTGAACAGGAACCTAAGAAAACAAGTAGATTAAAATATTGTCAATCTTTTGTGTTGTCTGTTTCATGGGTCATCATTAGGAGAGATGGTTAACCTGTACTTTTATTTAAAAACTTAAAGGCAGGCTGCTTGACATGAACGTGGTGTTGATACACAATTTCCTGCATCTTCTGTAAGAAGCTTTTAAAGCGTGTGAGATTATTTTTTTGTTTGCTTCTAACCTTAGTAAAAACACATATGTCTCTTTTATTAGGAATTAATTGTATTTTCTTTGAGCGCTATTTTCTTTTTGTCTACTTTCTATTTGTTATTGGATGCTGTTCCCTATTAAATTTGAATACATTTTTAATTAGTTTTTGGAGTTTCCTTTTTTGAGCTGACTTCTTAGTGGAAAAGGTTGTTGTGTTCTTGGTTTTAGTATTCTATTTTTTTTTTTTAAATTTTAGTGAAGTTAGGTGATTTTAAATATGTAATTGTTGAGCTGCGATTTAGTAGCGCAGCAGCCATTTAGACCTGACACTGATTCTTCAAAGTATCTGATCCTGATTTGAGGAAGAGGGCTCCTATAAACTTTACAAATTGCGATGGTGTTTCATGGCGGATGAGACTCTTGGATTAGTCTGGTTTTGTTACAAAAATGCAAAAATGTCTGATTTTGTGCAATTAAGTCTTTTTTTTCCCCAGATGTGTTCAGGTATAGTGTTATTTGTTGATAGATCAGGAATGCAACTGGTACTAGAATAACAGTGTGGAAATTCTCTTACTGAAGTTTCTTGGTACTGCAGGGGTTTGAGTAACTTTCTCATGCAGCAAAACACTGGCGGTTCCAATTCTATATGGAAACAAAGTTGAGAAGTTTTGCAGTGTATATTTATTGTATAATATGAAAGAGAAACAAAGTCATAAAATAGCAACTTTGACATCTGTCAAAACAAAGCTTTGTGAGTACTAAATATTATTATTTGGACAGCAACATTCTACTTTTAATGGGAATTCCACCTGTGCCTTTTTTCTGGTTTGTTTGCGATTGTTTGGGTATTAACAGTTTTCTTTTTTTTTATAGAAGACAAACTATGTTTTGCCATCAGATTTTTGGAAGCTGAAAATAGTAGTTATTTCTCCTTTTCGGTAGCATAAATACAGAAATTTGTTTTCTTTAAACACAGATATTTTTGCAGAGCATTGTTAGTCTGAAATGGTGTAAGAACTGTGATGGCACAGAGCGAGAATGAACCACCGTAGGAGTGAACTGGAGCTGGAGACACTTGAGACGTTTCCGACTGTGACTCATTATTTCTTTGTCTGGTTTGGTGAGCTCAGGGAGCAGGGTGCGACTTTTCTGCCTTTGATCATACCTCTCTTGCTGTTCAAATGTTTGCACATACAAATTTGGCCACTCACTGGATTGTAATTTTTTTTCTTCGATACTAGATCCGAGTTTATCAAAGTAGTGACGTCAGTGACGCAACTCTGCGTCCATGGATCATTCGAGGATGGTATTTTTGAATTATTGCTCCTATCACGGGACCTTTAAAAAACAACTTATGCCTTTAAATCATGTGCCTGAGTGTCTGTAGTCTCTATGGAGGTTATATTAAGCAACTGAAGTTGGGTTTCCATATGTTTTCTTTTCCTTCCCCTCCATTTCAGCTTATCCTCTAAAGGATAACTGCTTCCCCGTATTTTCTCTCCCCTCCATCCTTTCAGCTCCAAGCCCTTTGTAACCTCCTCCCCACTTCATTTTCTTCTGTTCCCTTGTCTTTTTTGTTCTCCCCTTGAATTGACTCTAAAGTAAACACTACTGATGTTTGCAAAGCCCTGTCCTGCTGAAGAACTGAGGATGGCTTTTGCACAGCTATTCATGGCTGAAGAAACGTTTGTCAGGAGTTGAGAGCGGTCTGATGGCGACACCCGCAAAGGGATGCAGAGCCTCTTGTCTCTGCTGCGAGCAGTAAAACATTACCTGATCCACGGCTGGGAATTTTAAATGCTACACTATTTTAATAAGGAAGGCTTCTTGTTGCTGTACATGAAGGTGATCGCAGTCAGGGCTCGGCTAAAATTGAAGCAGCTACCTCGGAATTCTTTGGTTAAAAATAGGCGATGTAGCTGTTGCTGCAGAAGAGATACCTTACCTCAGCGTGAGAATAAAGACTCTTCAACACCAAATGAAGCTGAGTATCTCCTATGCAGCACTTCTAGCCTTTTGTTTTGAAAATACTTATTTCTCCTTTCCCTCTGCTGGATTGAGGGAGATGCCTTAGAATCATAGAATGATATGGGGTTGGAAGGGACCTCTGGAGATCATCCAGTCCAACCCCCTGCCAGAGCGGGTCTACCTATAGCAGGTTGCACAGAAACTTGTCCAGGCAGGTTTGGAATGTCTCCAGAGAAGGAGATTCCACCACCTCTCTGGGCAGCCTCTTCCAGGGCTCTACCACTCTCACAG
>JAOXNO010000024.1:63979809-63993028 GCA_028565335.1 Limnodromus scolopaceus
CAACCTGCTCTGGGTGGACCTGCTCTGGCAGGGGGTTGGACTGGGTGATCTCCAGAGGTCCCTTCTAACCCTATATCATCCTGTGATTTTGGTCTCTCAGCATGAACAACTTATGCTGCCTCTGTCAGAGGACCCACCAACTGCTGTGATGACACTACGATGACATTTCCTTCCATGAGCACCTGATTTGACAGATACATTATTATTATAATTTAATACTAAAATTTGAAGCTGTATTTGGCCTAGTCTCTGTGTTGAAATAAACAGTAAAGGTATCTCTTGAAGACTTTCCTTTGTTTCTTCTCCGAAAATAGCACGAGAGACCGTAAGACTTCTAGATTTAGCCTATGGATAATCAGAGGAAAGCAACTTGTTTGTTCCCCAACTTTCCAGCAGCTCTGTATCGGATCTCTCGTGGCTGATACATGTGACTGTGCTGCTCGTAAATTGACCACGCTTGAGTGCACTGATGATAAAATAAATGAGTGGATTATTTTTCACAATAGGCTGTTATGACTGACAGTGATTAAATTATGAGAGATTGCAGAACACATTCTTTGGGTGGCTACAAAGAGAGCTGTCTGTTCAGAGCAGCAGAGAAAGTACATTGCGTTTCTGTGTTCCTCTTCTGAAAGAGTAAAGTGGTGCGTAAAGGAGACGCCGAGCACTGGGACAGCAATATAAGTCAACCAAGTCCTAGTTTCAGTTTTGCTGAGCGTTAGGATGTTTAATTGTTTGCTATTAAAGATTCGGAATAGATCCCCTGGGTCATCAAGAATTGAAAGTAAGCACATTACGTTTCAAGACCTTTACAAGGGCCATTGGAAGGTTGGGTTGATTTGTTCATCTTGGTACTTCTTAGGGATATAGTGGCCCCAAGATCTCATTCATTTATTCTATGAAAAAACACTTATTAAATATAGTTATCCCAGAAATGTATACCTATTCATGGTTCTATCAGAATTTCTCAATTAAATTATTTGCGATTTCTTTCCAATGTAGTGTTAGTGTATAGTTCAGGTTTCCACATCTGGTGGTCAGGGAGCTCTGAAAGCTGCTGTAGCTTTTGCATTACAGAAAATAAATGAACATAATGTCTGTGTGTGTGTGTTTATAACATGCTTTTCTTAATTTTATGGTAATACCACTTTTATTCAGAAGTAATGTGATACGGAATATTGTGGAAGTCAAACATATTTAGAGACCTCATTAAGAGTCAACATTAATCACTTCAACCATCTTGAGCTATTTTGACCTTTTTTTCATCTTTTTTGCATAAATAAAACTTTGTATTTTATTTTGGGTTCCACAATATATGATGTGGTAATCAATACTGATTGTTGTTGTTGTGACTAGTGGAAAAGTAATAGGGCAGTTACCACTCATCCTTTATTTGTATTTTTTTAATTCTCTTTTCCCATTAAACTCACTGAAACAGGGCAAATTAAATCATGCACAAAGAGAGAAAGGTTGTAGTCTGTTACTCCAGAGTATTACCTGATCTAGGGAGTAGACGTGTACGTTGGTTGACATGATTTACCTAGAGCTATATTCCTGGCACAGATGTGACTTAATTTGTCTTCTCAGTAAGCATTTGCAAATCCTTTTCTTCTACTACCATGTATTTTTTTTAACCTAGAAGATGGGGAGAAACAGAAGAGTGCTTGCAAACCTTTTTAGATGCAAAAGAGATACAAGCATTGACTAAAACGTAAAAAGGACTTTCTTCACAGGGAATCCCTTCTCCAGTGTTCTTTCTGTCACAGGGAATTAGCACGTTATTACAGCGTGCTTTCTAACAGGTCTTTATCTGCTATTATGTAGATGCTGTTTAAGTGTCAGGGTTAATGTCTTCAGTGAAGTTTGTATATTACTTTTCCCCCCCATCCTCAATCTTATCATACAACCATAGGTTCGAAGGGCCCTTTAAGATCGAGTCCAACCATCAACCCAACACTGTGTGGGGGTGTGTGGTGGCCCAGCACCATGCTGGAGCTGAGCTCTGGTGTGTGGAGAAGGGCTGCGAGCCTGGTGAAGGGTGGCCTTGGAGTCAGAACCTCAAGGTGTTGAGGTGACATGATGACTGGAGGAAGTTCGAGCTCTACTGAGAACATAACTGAAAGTTGGCATCTAAACTTGAGGGTTTTCTTGCTTTGCCATACGTGGAACTTTATTGTTCCTGTTTTTTTTTTTTTTTCCAGAAAAAAACCCCATCACTGTATTCCTGAAAGCTTAGACTGACTACTTTAGAAGGGCTTCACAGGTGTCTCAAATGACAACTTTGAACATTTTTAAAAAGTGGCTTTACAGAATCTTATGGTCACTTCATTAATGAACTTGGAGATCTTAACCTTTTAAACCCAGCTTCCAGAGCTGTTTGAGCACCTGTGACTAAAGCAACTTAAAAGAATTTTAAAAACACAGCGATACAAACTAAACCATTTCTTAATAAAATTACCTATTTTTTTTTTCTAAACAGTGCTTATAAATATTAGCTTTTTTCCATCAACTTAATTTTAAAACATTAAGGGCTTTTCTTGGATCACTCTCAACAAAGTGCTCAGAACCAGAAGAAAAATTTGCTCTAACACAGCTTTTTAAAATTTGTTTGCATTCCTCTTCTTCTTGCTGTGTTTCCTGAAGGGATTAAACACTAAGTAGAAGAAATACTGCACAGCTTCCAAGAGACTTGAGTATTCTTTCTTTTCCGTGGGCCTGTAATGCTAGGAATTAGCGAAAAGACAAATGGCATCTCTCCCTCTTCCAGTTTTTCTTTTGACAGTTGATTTTTTTTTCCTGCTGGGTTTATTTTCATTTCCTCAAGGATATACTAAGGATTAGTTAGAGCTAATTCTTAAGGTAGCGTTATGGTCAAAATTGAGAAGAAAAAAGAATCTGATATTTCTGCTACCTCTGCATGAGGTCTGCAAAGAGCAAAACCTGCTGGGAGTTGAGTAATGCAGAATATATGTAATTTTCCTGAAACTTCTCTACTCGTTCTTTGAATTGGACAATTCACTGCTTAAATAAACGCGGTCCTCTATTAGAGCAAAGAGGAGGGATGTTCTTTGCTGGGCATGAGCAGATTGCAGCCCTCCGTGGATTTTTAACTCGTGGGGAGATGAAGAGAGGCTGCGCAGCACACGCTGCCTAAACCCTGGCTCAGATTGAGCAGTCGTAAAATGGATTGGTGACTTAGGCTATTCATCCCAGCCAGGACGGCTTAAAGGAGGTCACCGACAACGTCAACAGAGCGGACAATCCTTTTCTTCCAGATAGGCTTTGCCTTGGGTTGTTTGTCAGGCAGGTTCTTTCAGAAGCATTAAGGCCTTTCCCACTTTCATCTCCATTAATCAAGGGCTGTTCGGGAAGAGATTCCCAATGAAAGGAGCTCCAGTGTTGGTTTTTGATGCCTGTAATCCCTTCAGTTAGGGAATGTGGAGGTCTTCATAGACTGTGGGTCAGGAACATAATCAATTCCTGTTTTTTCAGAACTTTGGGAGATTAGAGCAGAAAAATCTAGTGACTTATACCAGATTTGATTATCTCTTTGTTCTAAGAGGATTTCTGTCATTTCCCCAATTATTGGGGATGTTGAAAACAATAACAAACATATGTTGTGATGCACAGAAAGGAAGAGCCGAATTCCCTTTGTTTCAGCCTCTCAAGACCTCTTTGATATATTTGCTATACTGGTTTCCAGTTGCTTTGGGTAGAAAAAAACGCCCAGTTCTAGGTAGTAGTATAGTTCTGATTAAAAAATTAGCTGCAGAAATACATTTCTGAAGCTCTTTCATTCATACTACGTATTTGGCTGTGGCATAATTTGTGATTAGTTCAACAGCTTTTCAGTACGATGTTTGAAATTTTTCTGGTTTTGATCAGTTAGCAAATGAAGACATTCACCTAATTTTGCGAACAGCTTATTTTGCTTGTTCTCCTGTGGGTATGATTTGAAAGAAAAATCCAGTTTGTGTATTGGATCCTTTATGTCCTTTTTGTTCAGGTGAGATGTTAAAGTCTCTGGATGTGAGCCAGGCTTCTGACACGGTTTGGCAGCCTGGCTTTCTAGCAATGGTGATGGGATTAAGAGTGGAAGGCATAGGACTTAATTGATAATCAGGAAGATTCTAAAAAAAGTAAATAAGATTAAGTGAAGGTACAAGAGGGGAGGGAGAAGAAAAGAGGATGAAAGAGATGTTTACACATGAAACTAATGTGAAGTAAGAAGGGTGTCTGTGCCTTGCAAATGGTGAATCCCACACATCACAGTTTAAAACAGCCTTTTCTATGTCTTGGGAATTTTAGAGAATCTCTTTCCTACTGCAAGATTATGGAATGTTGTGCACAACATAATTCTTTTTTCATCTTTTCCATCTAAACGTCTCTTTATCGTGTGGCTACATATATATATTTAAAAGGCATCTTAGCATGGGGTAACACAAGCTGGTAATACATTTTCAGAATAAGAATTAGAGAAATAACTTCTCAACTTCTTTGAAATCTTTTTGGATGGCTTAGCAGAATTCACATTTCATGCGAAGCATGCTACAATATTTTGGTTTGTGTAACTTGTGGGATGAAGAATTATTTTGTCTTTTCGACAATTTGGAACTCTTATTTGGAAGTCACCCTGAGCATGCTGTATGGATATCTTAAAAGGAATGCCTTGAGCTACACTTCTGTTTCCCTTTTCCAGGAAGCTGACTTTAATCCTTACAATTTTTATCTCAAGTGTTGCAGTATATTTTGCAGATATGTGCAGTCTAAAATCCATTCTGCTTTGTTAAAGAAGACAATGAAACATTGTTTTAGTTGGCGTAAGAAATGTATGAGAAATGCGGCAATTTTTCTGTGCGGGGAAAAAAAAAAAAGACTGCTTATTCATTTTGCTTCAAGTATGGAATTGTTTCTGTGTAAATGTGGTCATGGTGATTAATGAACTTGCAGGGAATCACTTGATGACAGCAGTACCTCATAAAAGGAATCTGCCAACACAGGATTCTTTCTTCACCTGTTGTGGATGAGAATGTGGTTTGTTTTTGTATAGCCGTGGTGAAACCTAATTCCCTTGAATTGGGATGTAGAGTTAGTGGTGTCTGTCTCCTGCGGACTCGGATTTGACCTCGGATTTTTAGTGATGTCATACAAGCATGAATTAGCTTGGAATGTTCAACAGGAAAATGTTACATCACTTGACAAGAACGAGCTTTCAGCTCATGGAATAGTTATTTCGGTGGAAATTGAGCTGGGAATACTTCTGTTCCAGGTTATAACTTTAAAAGCGAAAAAGCTCATTTCATAACTCTTTTGTAGTTTTCATAACTCCCACGTAAGCCAGTACTGACATTCTGTACATCTAATACAATTTCTGTGCGTGCCTAGAAGATCTAATAATCTAAATGGATTAAAAAGCCATGTCTCCACTTTCTCTTTTCTCTATGAAGTTTGGAAGTATTGTCTAAGCAAAAATAAACTTCTGTGGACTGTCACCTCTATGTTTTTGGAGAGAAGTGACCTCTGGGTTTCAACTGAAAATGAGAGGCTCTGATGTTGTCTCCTTATATGGAACATCTAGAAGTACTTGATGTCGGAAGTACATCCGTAGGAAAGTACAAGGAGAGTACTCCTACAAGTAGGAAAGAGAAGAGGCCTTGAGGCCTCATTTCGTTCTGCTTCTACTACTGTCCTAGTGAGCGCATCTTGTGTGTCATTTCAGAGCGCCCAAGTTTTTCTAGCTGTAAAAAAATCAGAAATATTTTTATAGATAAGCCAATTTTATAACTACCACAAAACAGCTTATGTCTTCAGATCTTATTTTAGGCAGATATTTAATCTTTGAGCTCTTGAGCAAAAAGTAAGTGGTATATAGAATCATAGAACGGTTAGAGTTGGAAGGGATCTTAAAGATCATCGAGTTCCAACCCCCCTGCCCTGGGCAGGGACACCTCCCACCAGACCAGGTTGCTCAAAACCCCATCCAGCCTGGCCTTGAACCCCTCCAGGGATGGGGCAACCTGGGCCAGCCCTCACAGCAAAGAATTTCTTCCCAATATCTCATCTAAATCTCCCCTCTTTCTGTTTAAAACTGTTGGCCCTCGTCCTATGGCTCCCCTCCCTGATCAAGAGTCCCTCCCCACCTCTCCTGGAGCCCCTTTAGGGAATGGAAGGGGCTCTAAGGTCTCTCTGGAGCCTTCTCTTCTCCAGGCTGAACACCCCCAACTCTTTCAACCTGTCCTCCCAGCAGAGGGGCTCCAGCCCTCAGAGCATCTTCATGGCCTCCTCTGGACCCATTCCAGCAGGTCCATGTCTTTCCTGTGCTGAGGACTCCAGAGCTGGACTCAATACTCCAGATGGGGTCTCCCCAGAGCAGAGCAGGGGGGATGAATCTCCGCCCTCAGCCTTCTGGCCACACTTCTGTTGATGCAGCCTGGGATGCAGTTGGTTCTCTGGGCTGTGACCGCATATTGGCATCGCGCATTGAGCTTCTCATCCATGAACACTCCCAAGTCCTTCTCCTCATATAATACATAGTGTGTTTTAAAACCAGAAATAACCTTGCTGTGGAGGAACTGGCGAGCTGATGATGTAGTTAAACTGTTGAAATATCATCCCTCAAATCTTGGTATTGAACGGAACCAAAACACTTGCAGACGTGTAGGTATGCCCGAAAAACAAGTGAACTAGTAGAATTCTGTCATTTTGGGGATGCAGTAATCCAGTTTTTCCAGAATGTCCCACTTTTCATTTAATCCCGTAGACAATCCAAAGTAAGCGTTTGCTGCTTAATAAATAAATATAAAAATAATTACAAGTGCAAAGGAAGGAGCACTCTGCTTAAATCTTAGAATAGAGGAACAGCAGGCCTTGAAACTCGTCATGAAGTTAATGTACTAAAATGAAGATGCTACTGGAAAAGTCTTAAATTAAAATATTGCTTCTTGTGAGGCATTTGACTGCATAGAAAAGAGATTTTGGGCTCTTGAAAAGACATTCTTCTGTGGAAACATTGTGTCATAAGGATAGTGGGTTTAAGGGTTTAGTTTTTCCCACTTTTTCCCAAAGTACTTTTGCCCTTTCTTGCACAGATGATGTTGTTGTTAAACAACTTTTCTGGGCAGGATTTTCTCTGTGAGGGTTTCATTGCTGGGTCTCCTGTGGCCTAGTGCTTGAGGGACCATTTCTTGGAGATGTCATGTTCTGCCCAGGAGCCTCTCCAATGTAACTCAGCCCATACTGGGATACTGGTGTCTTCCCACCCTGCCCCCTCGCCGGCCTCACCGCAGATTTTTGGCCATTACACAAAATGTGACCTTTTTTCCTGTTTTGTCTTCAGTGTCTGTTTCCTGTTTTCTCCTTCCCACCCCCACCTCATTTTTTTGTTCCTGACTTTCTCTCCAGTGGTGTCTTTTCTTGCTGTCACTGTTTGCTTGTGTTTCCCAAGTTTTTTGTTCATAAAAAAAAAAAAAAAAGAAGAGAGAATTGAGAGCTATAACATAATCCTTCCCTTCTGCTGAGTTTCTGTATCCACACTTCTGTCTGAATTTATTGAACATTAATTTGCGTGTTGTTCATGCTGTTTCCCAAAGCTCAAGTCTCTCACGTGGATGGATTTTTCCCACCCTGACAGAGATGTACACATTTTCCAAGTGCTAGAAATTTCCAGTCTTTAACTTGTTGAGGATCCTATATTTAGGCAGACTTCTGGAGTAGCATATCCCAGACTTTATCGGGACCACAGCTCTGGTTCTTGGTCTCTGACATCTCACTTTGGGAGCTATTGCTCAAGTGATCTTGATTTCCGAGAGAACATAATGTAATTTTAAACAAGAGCCTGAGTCTTTTTTTTGTTAATCTATACTTCCTACTGCTTCCACGCGGAAATATGCTCTTGTGAAAAAAGAACAGTTATCAGCCAGTATATTATTGTCAAGAAAAATTTGAAATGAGTTTGGTCTGTTTATATGTTTATATCAATTTTCCCTTTCTCATTGTGATTTCAAAATACTTCAGAGTTGAGTCCAAAGTTAAGGAAAATTTGGATAGGCTGGGGGAAATCCATAACTGTGAGCTCAAAAATGGTCTTGGATCTAAGTTTAAATTCAAGAGTAGCGTAGCCATAGAGAACAGCAGTATACTTGAGGGTAAATATGCTTTCAGGCATTTGTTCAGTCAGCATCTAAACTGATGAGCCCCAAAAGAGGCAAAGAAACCCCAAACCCATGCAGATCGGGAGTTTAATTCAAACAAATAAGTCTTTTTTTTTGGTGTGGAGTTCATAATGCTGTGCTATGTGTTTGTGTAATAAAACTGATGATAAATTGGATTTGTGTTTGTGTTGTGTCAACTTGGATTTGTGTTTGCCTCGGACTGTTTCAAAGCTTTGAAACTTCTCAGATTATATAGAATGAGAACTGAAAATGTGGCCCAAATGTGGAATAAAAACCTCTACTTAATTTGGCCTGAAAGCTTCCTGTAATAACGCACCATCCCCAGTTGTATGTGATCGTTAAGAGGCTTTTCTGCAGTGGGTGAGGCTGCTTTGGTAAACTGCAGTTTGTGATGTATATTTATCTGGGAATGGCGTTGCCCTCGTGGTTTGGCAAATCACCCTCTGCTTTTCCTTGCCTTTCCTTAGGACAATCCTAAATACTCCTCCCCGCTCTGTTCTTGGTGTTCACGAGTGAGTTATTCTTTTAAATCTTTCTTATCTGTCATCTTTTTCTAACTCTCCAAAGAAAACTTTGTTGAAATAGTTACTCCCTTGGGATTCTCATGCATATCCTGTTATCTGTTTTATATTACAATCTTTCATGCTGGGAATGTCCTTCCAAAAAGCATAACACAGCTAAATCACTCCGATGACTAAAGCCATGTCAAGTGCTGAAGTCCAGGCACAAACCCAGCATTATTAGCATAAAATTATCTTTTGCTTTTCCCCCCCATTAGTATTTTTAGACTTATTTCTCACCTTTAGGGCATCATTTAATTTTGTCCAACCCAGAGATGTTGCAGTGATTGCACTGTTGGTAGTGGTGAAGCCATGGAAACATAGAAAGCTGCTGATATTTTCACTTTTCTAATCAAATACCAGCGTAGAGAAGAGCCTATGGGAGTGAGGAAATTTTGACTGCCAATTTTATTTGCTCAGCAAAGAGGCATCTCCCCTTCACTGCTTTTTGTTGCTTGGGATCGACGATGTTCCACTCCCGCAGGAGCAGCAGATGGATATTTCTCCCAAAGAGCAATATTATTTGGAGTTTCAATACTTTGTTATGTATTCGAGTAAACATAAATATGTAGGGAAAAGTTTGCAGTGTTGCAGTATATGCTTCACCTGTATCATTTTGGTGCATTGTGATTATTTGCGGGGGTGGAAACCATTGAGCACATTGATTCTACTCTTTCAAGGGAATACTTGTGCTCCAGTAGCACAGGAAGGACTCTGAGGTTTGGGGAATGTGGGAAAGCTGGCAGGGAATACGGAACAGCATTTATTCGTTGTAGCAGCAGTTGGGAAAGATCATGTTTTTAACTATTCTATTTTTCATTTGTTTATTTTTCATTTGTTTATTTTTCGTACAATATGCTGTACAATCAATAGCCTGGATTTGTTTATTTACGTGTGTCAAGGTTTCTGCAGGTCCTTCAACAGTTGATTCACACACTGGTAGCAACACACCCGGCAAAGAGACAGCTAAAACCTCCCTGCACAAATCCAGAAAAATTCCACTTTGCACTTATTTGGAATTTGAATTAAGATAAATTTAAGATGAATCTGTTTAAGATAAATTGCCATTTAACCAGGTATTTGCAACTGACTTCATTAGGGATAGAAAGTGGTGGCACTATCAATTTTTGCATTTCAACTTGTGTCCTGCTTCAGGAAAACTTATAGGAAAAAAAAAAGTAGAAGATTCTACACTTGTCACCTATATAAAATAATTTATAATTTTAATGTCACTTCTTCCAAGTTTTTGTTTGCCTCAGTGATATGCAAACATCAACCAGTGCTGTTTAGCTGCCTTGCCAAAGAGGGCTGTTGTCTCTATAGGGCTTGTATTTGACAATAGCAGAAACGATGGAGCGCGCTTTACAGCTGAAACCCAGAACTGCTGTTGCTGCCAAGAGAAGGCACTTCTGTGGCCGTGTTTACACCCCGGAGCTCTGTAAACAACGTTTGTCCATTGAACTCCAGTCTCGTACATGACAGAGCAAACTGTCCTCGTGCATTTGTCAGTTGGTTTCTGGCCGTCGTTCCCCAGTTGGATTAGCGGAAATAAAAAGCTAATCGGCATCGTGAGTGTGATCTCAGTGGTGTCCGCATCTGTATGACGTCCAGCCTCCGCATACTGGTGAAATAAAGTTAACGGGTTTATCCGCTTATGAAAATTACCTGCAAACCTGCTCTGCTCATAGAGGTCCATGAGTCAGGTTCTACCAAAGGCACAGCTTAGTCCCTTCTCGTTTCTTTTTCCTGACCTTGAATCCTGGTCCAGCAGTTATTTCCCCCTTTCGCACGCTGTTGTACATTTCCTAACCGTGTGAGATGGTGATAATTCTCTGTATGACTTCCACCACAGAGGAAATGGATACTTGTCAAAACAATGATGTGCGTCTGGGGTTCCAGCATCCAGGAGCTTTATTACACAGAGGCCCCTCAGTTTGTAGGGAAAAAAAGACATCTCAGGTAGTAGAACATTATTTTTCAACCCGAGTTGGGAAGTGCTTTGATTAACCACGTTACCTTAATTGCCCTGGAAGCATACTTTACGCAACAGTAAACTTAATATTGTAAGTATAAAAAGAAACTGGTTTTAATCTTGTCAGTACATCATAAGTAGAATGAAAGTGAGAAATGAAAAAAAACGTTGTGGCATCTAGAAATCAAGCATTTCTAAATCAGAACAAGTTAAATAAATTACAGAAGCCAAACAGATGGAGATTGGAGGGACAGCATTGCTCAGAGCGAGTGGTTTCTCACTGCTGCTTTTAATCTCCGAAATGGTGGTTATCGCGAGGGTTTAATGAGAACAGTCAAAACCCACTGTGAACTCGCAATGTTGATTTTAAAGACAGGGCAGAGACTTTTCCCAAACTGTTGTTCTTAGTTTGTTGGAGAGATAAGAGGAAAACAAGAGATCTGCCTCTTGACCCATGTCTGTTTTCTGGCTGCTGGAATGAATTTGGAACTCAATCCCGGTTTTCCACTGAGCGTGCCCTTCTCCGGCGGTGTCAGGGCCGGGGTGGGGTCACTCCTTCAATCCAGTTTTGCCAAAGGGCTGTGGGATTCTCAGCCGCTTACAACATTTCTTTCAGCACTGGGGAAGAGCACAAAACTAGCTTGATAAACAGATTCTGTATCGGCACGTATACCCTGGCAAAGAGAGTTTCTCAAACTGAATTAAGTTCCGCTTTGAGATTTTTTTTCTGCCTTGATGTATCAGAGTATTTGTAGACTGGAAATACAAAAGGAAGAGATTGTGCTGTCTCTGGGTAACGTATGGATAGTGCTGGGGGAGCGGCAGGATGGGTATTTGCTTAAATGTAACCTCAAAGACGTTTCGACGTGGGCATCGTGAGGTGGCTGCCTGTAGCAACTGGAAGGTATTTACGTTCTGATTTTGTTGAAATTTTTGGGTTTGTTTATGATGAACTTTATACGTTGTGTGGGTGCTGTTATACAGTTCTCAGTGCATTTCATTTAGTTCCAGAAACAGCACTTCCTAATATTACTTTCTATGTTTAATTAATTAAACACTTTTAGGCTGCTACCTAGTGTCAGGAGACAAATTTTAATAAAAACAGCGTTAAAAGAATTCTCGCTTGTTTTCCCGTCTAATGGTATTATCTTTCCTTTCTGGAGAGTTGTTTCCCTTCAACTGAATTATCCTTTAGAACTAATCCTTTTAAGTTGCGTATGGATTGCAGTAATCACGTTCTTCACCAGACAGTAGGGATGCAGCAGGTGTTTTACGGAAAGTTGGGAGCACCGGAGTGGTAGGGAATTAGGTACATGCTGTTGTGCTGTTTTAATGGGAAAAAGATTTTTAGAAATAGTCACATTCCTGGATTTTATTTTGACTTTACAGACAGTTGAGGTAATCTCCCTAGAGTGACTTCACAGCAATTTGTCAGCATAATAGAATATTTTCACAATAACATTATCTAGACTAGAGATACTCGCTTTGCGCTTTTAGACAGAAATAGCTTTCTCTGTCTCCTTTCACTCACTGTCTGTGTCTATTTTTTTATTATTCGGTCTTCACAGTGATCTTCAGAATTACTCCAGTACTTACATCATTGTTTCAGAAGTATCTTTTAAGTTCGTACCACCCTGCGTAGGGACTTGTCAGTGTTTTTCTGGCGAGTCCTGCGTATCGCGAAGCATGATGACACGGTTGCAGTGATTTTCTAGCACTATGAAAATTAGTTCCAGAGACCGATGATATTTCAATATTTCTCCTAGTAATGTGGGTAGGCTACTGTATTTGGGTTGGAGATGCGTTGCTTGCAAATACTGAGCTGTAGGATGGCATGGGTGTAAACACAAAGGCTAAAAATAACACGTTACATTTATTGAAATATACTTATGTGAAAACATTTTGATTACTTGTCATAACTTGGGAACCACACTTGAAATTGGGATAGCCTTGCTATTTAAAGTTTGACCTTTGAAAAGTGCTACTGATTTTTTAGAGCTATTATGGCACCATCTGCTGACGGATGCACAGACTGGCAATGACAGTTTGCTCACCTGGTTCCCTCCCTGCAAGTAGCTTCAGGTTAGGAGGCAGTTGGGGCAGAATCGTAAGGGAAAAGGGTGATTTTTCGGTTGGCTTTTGTTTGGGGTAAGTATTTTTGGCAGGAAATACTATCACAATGGCAAAAGTCTGAATTGTAACACAGCGTTAGTTGTCTGGTTCCCTGGATTATTGGCATACGGCTCTTCCAGGATCTGTGAGGCTTAAAAAGAAATAATTTGGGATTTTTTGGGGCTATATGTGGCATAGGATTGTTGGTATGCTGTTTATCAATACACCACCTTCTAAGTCTGCAAAGAAGAGCTGTGACAGCATGAGATCAGTTCAGGTCCCATCTCTGGTGGTTTTGTCACAGCGTGGGAAACCGTGGCTACTGGTTGACCTGGATGAAGGGATGGAATGTACCCTCAGCAAATTTGCTGATGACACAAAACTAGGAGGGGTGGCTGACACCC
>JAOXNO010000024.1:63993128-64004944 GCA_028565335.1 Limnodromus scolopaceus
GACTTGGGTCTTTTTAGTCTGGAGAAGAGAAGGCTGAGGGGGGATCTGATCAACGCCTATAAATACTTCAAAGGTGGGTGTCAGGAGGACGGGGCTGGTCTTTTTTCAGTGGTGCCCAGGGACAGGACAAGAGGAATGGGCACAAACTTGAGTATAAGAAATTCCACCTAAACACGAGGAGGAACTTCTTTACTGTGAGAGTGGCAGGGCCCTGGAAGAGGCTGCCTAGAGAGGTGGTGGAGTCTCCTTCTCTGGAGACATTCAAACCCGCCTGGACACGTTCCTGTGCAACGTACTCTAGGTAGACCCGCTCTGGCCGAGGGGGTTGGACTAGATGATCTCCAGAGGTCCCTTCCAACCCCATATGATTCTATGATTCTACTGGTGAGACCCAGAAAAAAGCCGAGTCCCAGCCTGTCTCTCCAGCCTTGAAAACCTCCTTCAGTTTGAAAATAGGTGATTAGATTTTGAACATACAGAACATGTTTTTCTGCAGGTTCTCTGCTGTAACTTTGTTAAACATATTCAGCAGTTTGCTAAACTGTTGGTCTTGGACTTTAGTCTCATCTGTATTTCTCAGGGATGTGCTTAAAAATGAACTTTATCCAAATACAAATTTGACTACTGAATTTAATTATGTAGATACAGTCCTGTGTCTGTGTCAATATAGAGAAGGATGCAAGTTCTTGTGGGAGAACTGGGGCTTTTTTGAGTTGGTACTTGACTGCAGCTCAATATCTTATTGGAAGCCACACAATGTAAATGCAACTAAGACAATTTTAGGCATGTTTTCGCTTCCTTAAAGATCTGAAAGTTGAAAACTGTATTCTTTAGTTATTAATTTATTTCTTTGCACTCAGAGAGCTCCATGTTTTTGCAATTGTAGCGTAATCAATCTAAAAAATGACTAAAAGGTGAAATGGATTTGCTTTTTGCTTTGTCTGCTAATAGGATGTGTGCAAGGTATATTGGCACCTTCAGCAAAATGATGCTGCGCAGAACCATGTGATGCCATGAGCTTTCTTGTTTACATACTGATAATAAAATACAAGTTTTAAAATTTAACAGAAATGTAAAAGGAAAAAGTAACTTAGTCAGTGTATTCAGCCTGATTTGAAGTATAAGTGATTGTACTCTGCAGAAAATAATTGATTTATGCTTTTGGAAAACCTTCTGGGGGTAGTATCAAGTTCCTCAGGTATTACCTAGTGGTTAAACCAGACCCTTTTACCTCTGTTAAATTTGAATGACTGTTTCCACCAGGATTTTACTTCTTTATGGCTTTTTTGGCAAGAAATTTTGTGTATTGAGACCAGCGAGCATCTTGTTCATAAATTACCTGTCTTAACCAACTGTTAAATCGAGAGCAGTTTTCTGTGCTTCAAATCAATAATATGACATGAAAGAACTCCCCTTTCTTTAAAACAAAGCAAAAAAGCTCTGAAATAAGTAGTGGAAGTACACATGACTTTGTTTCAAGTTTTCATATATATTTTTCAGGTGTTCATTGCTCTCTTTGTGTTCTTTTATGTATAACCCATGTGAACATTAATATTTGGAAGCGCAAGTGCATAATTAGTAAGAGAACAAATTGGTTCCTTCTTAGAGATGCATGAGAAAAAAATCACCAATTAATAAGAAAACTCCATTTTGACTTTGTCTAGCGGAGTGGATCGCTGTTCTCTGATCAGTAGAAGTTTGGATTTTTCTCTCAGGAAAAGTTGATTTTGGTTTTCTAGATATTGTTCATTTTAATAATGAACTTTTACAGTATTATTATTAGTAGTATTATTAAGATTGACACCTACCATTAGGAAAGAACAGCAGCAATTCTGTGTAAGATCTGAAGGTGATAGCAAAATGTAATTTGACTAGTAGTACCTTTAAAACTTCATACTTTAAATTAGCATAGTAATCATAGAATCATAGAATTATAGAATTGTCTAGGTTGGAAGGCACCTTTAAGATCATCTAATATGTGGCTTGAAATAGCAAATTCTTTAATCTCAAGAGCTTGTCAAATGGAACCTGCCTTTCGGAGGCCTGTTGCCTCTGAGATAAATAATACTTACACAAATATTAATAATGCTGTTAATAAAGTTAGTTGTGCTAGAGTAAAATTATAAATGTGATTGTAACTAACCTGCCAACCTTCAGGCGAGACAAATAGACCAGCAGTTTAAAACTAATTGTTTGAAGAAGGTTGTAAATAAATATCGGTGACTTCTAATGTGATCTAACAATTTTAAACTTCATTTGGTGGACCCTGGTGTGCTTATTTTTGCTGGCTCACTTCAATAAATTGGGAAAATTAGTTATATTACATTTTCAAAGTAATGCAGTCAAATCCAGTGCTGCACAGCTAACACAATTTGTTTATTCTAGTTAATATTTTTTCAAGAAATGGCAAATAATGTTAAGATTAAAGATTATTATCGCATATCCTGTTGTTGCAGTGTTATGATTTGTCTTTAATTTCACTGAAGGAAGAGCAGGCAGCAGTGGTCAGAGTGTAAGAGTTATGCATGATTTTATGTTGACAAGAACCCAATCTTACTCTGAAAAAAAAAAAGTATCCTTCATAGCATTATTAGTAATTTCAACAGTATCACTGCCTTACAATTTCCAATTCTTTTTATACTCAGTATCTTGCTCACCGTCCTTTTTCCCTATTGTTTGGGAATTTTGCTCTTTCCTTTCCCTTCATCCCCACCACTGGTTCACCATGGACTAAGATAAGGGAATTGTGAAAATACACCCTTAACTTTAAATGCAACAGATTTGACTATAAACTAAAACTTACGCTAAAGCTGTGAATTCCCACCTAAAATCAATGTCTGCTTCTTGTACTGTCAACTGGAAACCTACTGGTTGTTGCTTTGCTGAAAAGGTGTGGATGAGGAGGAGTATGGAAGAGTTATGTTAGGTCTGAGAGTGAAGGTACACTCGCATTTTTATCAAGGAGAAGGAAACTATTGGTAGATCTCTGTAGAGTAATATCTTTGAAAATCTTTGGTTTAGCTTTCTGGCTTTACTTGTGAGCTATGCATTTGAAAAGAAGTATTTCTTTAACCCCGATAAGTTTAATTTAGAAACTCTTGTAGATTATTACTAAACAATTACTGCAAATAATGTGTCAGTAAAAGCAATAATGTTAAATAACAAAACTATTTCTATTGTTGCTGTTTTTAGTGTAAGTTCTGACAATGACAACTGAAGTTGGCTCAGAGACTGAAGTAAAGAAAGATTCTGAGCAGCTGGGATCAGACAAAGCCAAGGACAAGCCTGAAGAAGCATCAGAGACTCCAGTAAATCAGAAGTCCAGGGAAACATCCTCTGAAGAAGCTCAAGACCCTTCCTCTGCCCCAGCACCAACTACCCAAAGTAGTCCAAGCAGCCAGAAGAAGGAAAAAGCTTCACCTGAAAGCAAGGGTATTTCTCGTTTCCTTCCCCCCTGGCTTAAGAAACAAAAATCTTACACCTTGGCAGAGCCCAAAGATGAGGCCAAGAAAAGGCCCGCAGGGGAAGAAGGAGTAGTTGAAGAAAGTGAGTGCCAGACACCAGAGGGGGCGGCTCAGCCAAAAAAGAGCTTAGAAGAAGCGTCGGCCGAAAATCAGCATAATGCGAAAGCAGACGACAGGGAGGAGAAACGCTCCGTTAGTAGCGCTGAAACACAGGTACGTGTGGGAAGGAGAACGGATGCTTTGGAGTCATTTTAATGAGACCTGATTAATGATTTACATAATTCATGTAAGGATCATATATAGAATCATAGAATTGTCTAGGCTGGTAGGGACCTTTAAATCATCTAGTCCAACCACGAACGTAACTGATAAAAACCATCACTAACCCATGTCACTAAGCACTATGTCAACCCTCCAGGTTGACAACCCTCCCCTCAACCACTTCCCTGGGTTTCCTTGTTAGGTTCATGTAATTCATTGTTAGGATCATAGTGGGGGAAAAAATGACAGCACTGGCCTCTTGTGCAGTTGGGTTGATAGAGTTGTGAGGAGCGTAGCTGGATTTAAAGGTTCCAGACCGTTTTTTGCTTCAGGCTAATTGCTAGATGTCTAATTTATTGTAACCTTATACTTCGGCATAGTTCAAAGGAACATCAAACTGTCTCATTGTGGTAGAAATGAGCAAGGAGAAGAGGAGGAGGATCTTAGGTCAGCTTTGTCTCTGAAGCCATTGGATCACAGGAAGACCTCCCTCATGACTTAACCACACCAAGTAACAAATCTTTGAGTCCTTATCATCTCAGTTTTTGTTATCCTTTACATAGAAACCATGCTTGTGGTCACTGTCCTTAGTGATTCATCCTGGGATGTTGGTGCTGAGTTCCAGAGCCTTGCTTTTTTAAAAGTTGCAACCATAACAGTCAAACCTGCCATTCTAGGGTGGCAAAGATGACTAAGGGCACAGAGAATCATCTTGCATATGAGGAGGGGCTGAGTGAGCTGATATTGTTCGGCCTGGAGAAGTGGAAGGTCAAAGGGAATCTTATCACGTTGATAAGATGTGATAATATTCAAAACCCAACTGGGAAACAGTCCTGGATAGAGGGGCCCTGGGGGCACTGGACTAGATGATCTCAAGAGGTCCCTTTTGAACCTCCACCATTCTGTGGTTCTGTATGTCTTCACTTTCATAAACACTGTTTTTTAGTTTTGTATAATTCCTGGAGCTTCTTGTTAAATTTGTTTCTCTTAGGGGAAAAAAAGCCAATGAAACATTTTAAAAAAAAAAAAGCTAATTTCAAAGAAAGAAAGAAAAAAAAATTGGAAGAAAGAAAGAAAAAAAGGCACCCTCAGTGGTTTGAGAGCAACATCTGGCCCCCAAAGGAAGACCTTAATACTTACATTGGTTATTGTGATACCAGTATGTGCATAACTTTAATGAAAGCTTAACATCTTATTTATTAGTAGCTTATAAAAGAAATGAACAAGTTAAGTCGTTGTTTACCTGTATTTTCTGTAGCCTGCCAAAGACGGTAAAGAAACGGAAGTAGAGAAAGTTGCAGAGGAGAAGGAAGAAAATCAAGAAGAAAAAAGGGAGACGAAAGAAGTGCAGACAGGTGAAATGAAACCAGAAAACATTCCTCAGAAGTCTCCCAAGAAAAGTAAAACTGTGCAGTGCAAAGTGATGCTTCTGGATGGCACAGAATTCAGCTGTGACCTGGAGGTAAGGCATCGAATCTCTATTAAAAAAAAAAAAAGAAGAGTTCTTTATGTAGAGAAAATTTGCTTTCATTGCACTGAGGGTTTAACAAATACATTTTTGCATATCTAATGACCTCATTACAGTGTTACATTTGCATCACTATCATTAAGGGCCAGTTAACATTTCATTAAGTTTACTGACTTGTTTATTTTTTTAAAAGCTGGAGAACTAAAGTTTAAAAAAAAAAAGTTTGCTTCCAAGAAAAATTCAATTACAGGTATAAGACAGATATTTGTATTTAAAGTTACGTTCCAGTTCCAAATTTTCATGGCATTACAACTGCAAATCACTAGGTTAGATATTGTGTATATTTATGTGTTAAATCTGACTTAAAATCGCTAACTGAAATAGGAATTGTGAGCTAAATGGAAAATAGCTTCTTGGGTTTTATGGCTTTAATATCCTTTGAACATACATATATATATATATATAAAAAAAAATGTATATATACACACATTTTCAGTCTGATCATAGTGTCCAAGTTCTAAGTCAAATAGTAGTTGTTTAATATTTTAGATCAAGATTAAATTATTAAACACGTAATTACATGAAAGGAGGAAAAAAGTTGCACTCCAAATCTTATTTCAGTTAAATTACCTTTAATTTGATTTATTATAAACTGGGTGACTTCTTCAGGCACGCCTTCTGAAGGCTTGGGAATTGTTTTAACCAGAAACTCCCTATTTCATCCTGGATTGATGGATACCCCTGAAATAAGCTTATTTATTTAATGCTGGGATATGGTGCCCCCTTGGAAAGAAGAGAATGTTCCCTGTAGGACAGTCTAATTTGGAAACCACACTTCCAGCCAGTCAGTTGTAAGACACATTGAAATTTGATTAGTTCTGTTTTGTAATTCCAATAAACTTTGCAAGCACTCAAAAACCACGTTTGTAGAAGAGTTTAGCTTTGTATCTCCAGGTTTGTGTAGGTGATGTTTTCGGAAGTTCTTCCAACGCCAAAGGGAGATTCTAATATGGAATGTGTAATTTGTCTCATTGCTGTTTGTCCTGGTCACACGAGGTGGCTGTAGGGTGAGGAGGATTTTCTATGGCCGTATAAGCTGCTATTTAGAATGTCATCATTTTCATTTATGGGTTCAGTAAGGTAAAGATGTGACCAGCAACACGGTATGATTCAGGGTGTTCTGCAAAATGGTACCTGATACGACACCTGCAGCAAGTAGAGTTTTAAGTGAGTATTAGAACCACAATGTATTGCTAATTATGTGGGGAATTAACGTTCATTATAGAGAGGATAGGTACTCACTAAAGTCAACTCCTCCTTTATGTTTCTGTCTTATGCTTCATACTAGAATATCCATTTATTTGGAATGGGGAGAAAAATAGTTGGTTTGGGCTAGACTTGTGAATGTAGTTGTTAGTTTCGCATGATGATGTAAGTAACTGATGAGCTGTGCTGCCTGGACTGAATATCTGAGTTATAAAGAGTGGTTAAAATCTGCACGTTTTCTAAAACCAGACATCTAGATATATCTTTCACATTGATCTAAGGACGAAACAGTGGTGATACTACAACATTTCCTAGACCTAGCTGTTATCCTTGAAAATATGCCTATTTTTGTCCAATGGAAACTGTTAAATTTTTTACTAGTTAGCGGTGGATGGTGCAGGCTTCCGCTCGAAGCCTTTTGTCTTCTCTTGTGTTGTTTCATTTCCCAGTGTCTGTTGGTCACTCCCTCCACGGATTGTGGATCTCATTAGGCTTCCTAGTAGTTTAATTACTTATTGTGTACAAGTCCTTTTGGGTACGGTAATATAATGCTTGATGGATACTGCTCACCTGTCCTTCAAGATCTTGCAAAACTAAAAGAGTAAAAAAGCTACCTCTTAAATAGACTTTCAGAAGTTTCATCACAACTTAAGTCTTACCTCATGTGTTAGTACAGCCTTCTTCAAACCTGTTCTCAAAACTCTTCCAATCAGCTAAGATTGTTGTTTATCAATATTAAATACTGCTTGGGAATGTTTTGCTGCAGTTTGCTGAAACTTTTAAAGGTTTGTTTTATAGTTGTTAGGAATACAAGCTTTCTGAAGCCCCTTGTGTTGAATAGTTCCCATTCTTGATGTTAAAACCAAACCATTTCAGTGTATGGTTCTTAAAGTATAATATTTTAGCCCTAGAGAGGTCTCTTCCTGACAGTGTCAAACATAGACCCTTCACTGGAAATTAAGTCAACTGTAAAAAGCAATAGTGAAGCCTTTGTTAATATTAGTCTACTTATTTTTTTATGCTGTGTTTACAGAAGAAAAAATTTTATCAGCATAACCAAAACCTGAACATGAAAAATATACAACAGAATAATTGCTCTCCAGAACATCCTGCGTAGGGCTGTGAGCACTTACAGTCTACAGTTGCAGGAATTTTGTCACCTAAAAGTTCTTGAAAAGTGTTTTTATATGTATATTCTTGTTCATATACTGTCCATATTGTTTTTCTTTTTCCTGAAAGAACAGAATATCCACTGACAGTAGCCTGTGTGCTTAGGAAGAAATGCAATTTCAGTGGACCAGAACGCGCTCTCTGAGCTGCTGTCCGTGTGGTAGCTGGATTTCTGTTGTATTCCCTTTTGCTCTGTGAGTTTAATTTAGTCCTAGATGTATTTGTGGCTACATTTCTTCAGCTCCAGTGCATTAAAACACTTCAACATACTTAATTTTTTATAACATGGCTTTTGCATTTTGAATATTGAAAGAACTAAACCCTGTTTCATAGAACATACGAGAATCCAGCTCTTCTCCTCATCACCCCCAGCCAGTTGGAGCTGTTTTTGTTCTTTATTTTGCAAAGTGTTATGTTTGGTACAAATTAATTAGATTAATTTCTCAAATTTGACTGGATATAGAAAGAATTCTTTCAAACTTAAAAAAAATGTATGTTTCAATTCATTGGGATGCTAATGATCTTTCGTAGAATACATAAAATAATTGTATTGGAAAAGAAATTAAAATTTTTAGTTAAGGTTAACAAAAGAAGTTGATCTAGAATTTAGGTTTTTTTAAAGTGTATTATCTCTGAGATTTCGACCAAGCAACAAAAGCTCTATAGAGGTTGGTCTGGATAATAATATAATAATAATCCTGATATTGCTCAAGCATCTTCTTGTCTTGTCAGTTGAGAGCTGTGTGATGGCACATGTGGCAGGGTCTTTGTTTTTAACTGAGGGAGTGAGGAAAAATTAATTTTCAAGGCAAAATTGAGAAATTTCTAATCTTTAGCAAATGTTTGTTGGTTACATGAAGCAGGTCTGCTGTTTTGAGAGAAACATACTCATATCTAATCCTTGATGTGTTTTCATGACCAAACTCAAATGTTACAATTTTACCGTTTGGTGCCTCTCTTGTTCAGTGTTCTGCAGCATCTGTGTTCAAAAATGTCAAAAGTTGTGTTTAATTATGTCTATTATCAACATTGTTCAGCTCAAAGAGGGAAGAGTTAAGTTGCTTCAAGAATAACCTTCCCTTAACACAGTTTTTCCTGTTTTCCAGAAATTGCTGTGCAGCTAAATGTTGTGCTCTTGAGCGGACACAAGTTGCTGCAAGACCCACTCCATGTTATTGGTCTGTTCAATTAAGATTGGCCTGTCAAAATTATTATTTAGTATTTGAAGTACCAAATTCATCACTTAAACTGTCTCGGTTCTTTGACTGTAATTCTTTCGTGCAGAAAATGACCATTTCATTCAGCTCAAGCAGTTTTGCTCTCCTTTCTTGATTTTTCTTTCTCACAAAAGATGTCAACGTGAGAGCCCTTGGGTGAAAAAGAAGCAGCAACAATATAAGTTTATATTGCACTCACAGTTAAGGATTTTTTTTTTAAAGCCATGTCATCCCACTGAATAGATTATCCATTCCTGCATTTTTCTCATCCATTTGAATGCACAACATCAGAGTTCTTCTTTACAATGCTGATTTATTTTGGAACCATGAGAAAAGTGAGAGATGAGTTGTTCCCAAGGGTCATCTGAGGAAAAGCTGCCTTCTCAGCTTAATGATGGGCACTGTTTGTCCTGTGTCATCCTCTGGTGGACATGAGGGGGAAAGTTGTATGCTAGATTTTGGTTTCTTTGCAGAAAAAATGTGTCCAAACATTACCTTCTTTTTTTTTTTTCCTATTTTCCTTCTCAAGACAAGCGATAATGGTCACTCATATTGTTTGAGAAATACACTTCCCAGATCAAAGTTTATGCATTTCACCAGGTCTGTGGCTCTTTCTGATTTCTACATAGTCCTCTTTGGAGTCTCCATCTCTGGAGACATTCCAAACCCACCTGGATGCATTCCTGTCCAGCCTGCTCTGGGTGACCCTGCTCTGGCAGGGCGTTGGACTGGATGATCTCCAGAGGTGCCTTCCAACCCCTACCATTCTGGGATTCTGTGATTTTTATACTTGTACCTCAGTTCCTTCCTTCTTCCTTGTAAGTCTGGAAGAGGAGGTGGTGGGACTCTGACGAGTGCACATAATAAATGTGATATGTGGAGGAGGATGGAAAATAAATGTCCTGCCAACTCCAGGTCCAGTTTACATACAAAACTACTCCAGGCCTCTTCTTTGTGGTACTAGAAGTTGTCAGAAGTTATCTGAATACATTCCGCATCTTATTTTAAGATTTGTTACAGAGTTTCTTGATAACATCTCCTGGAGAGCATAATGAAGAAGCCCAGGAACTCTTAAGGGAGGTTCTGTCTTCAGCCTGGTCCCCCTTGAAGGGCTCTGTCACGTTTATCTATGTTCTGTTCTACGGGAGCCTTCCTTAGGCCTCTGGTAACACACACTTCTTAAATGGACTGGGGTTTATTACCTATAAATAACGATGAATTGCAAAAGTTTTCCTTCAGAGATGATACTTGATATTGAAGTATTTGACATTCTGAGTGGTTGAGACTGACATGCATTGAAGTTATTTTTCTTGCCGTATTTCTTAACTTGTTTTATGGACAGAATATTGAATTATATGCAGCAGAAATAGTATTTCCGTGCGGTTGCCACTACTTGCACGTGCCATCATAGGTAATTGTTCCTGAGAAGCTGGCAGTTTCTCACTGAAGATAAAGCTCCTGCTAGTCTGGCCACACATTCAGAAAGAAGGTGCTTTTGTTTTTTTTTGAATGGCCTGATTTAGCTGCTTTAGGATAAAATTTCTGCACTGTAATACTAAACAACAAAACCATCTTTTAACAAACAGTAGTGTTAGATTTGGGGAGAAAATAAAGGTTTAGTTGCAGATGATTCATGTGAATCTTTTCTCCCCCGAGCATCTTCCTCTCCCATGCCAGTAGAATTAGTCACTGACTTTCCAGGGCTGGAGTAAGAGGTGAAAATGCCTGTGTGTGTGACACCAGCCAGTGGACAGTGCCAGTGAGTAGGTTGTGGGATCTTTCGAGCTCTTCTGTTCTTTGATTTGGTTTCTGTGTTTGTTTTGGTTTTGTAGCTAAGTAACAATTGTGAAGATGTTCTGGGATTTGGTTTGGTCATGGAGTTTCACAAGTGCGTTGTGAAATACCAATGTAAAACTAATTCCTCTTTATAGAGGAAAAACGGGAGTATTCTAGGGGTTCTTATCCCTGTGCCTTGGTAAGCAGGGGATGATGCTACATTATCGTCAACTGAAAAGGGCACGGGTAAAAGTAGGTTTTCCATAATATCATGTTACTCTGCCTGGTTTTGGTTTTGTATTTTTCCTGGAATCTTCCGAAGGGAGTTGAATTTTGGGAGGATAGAAGGAACTCTGAATCTATGTACTCTCAAAAAAACCCCACAACTTAGCACGAATGATAAATTTATTACAATTATAAATTTAGTTATAGCAGTACAAAATTTCCACAGATGTGCACTTTGGTCTAACTGGAATTATTTTAATTTACTTTGAATGGATTAGAATGGATTTGAATGAATGTGCAAACTCTGGATTTGAATGAATGTGCAAACTCTGGATTTGAATGAATGTGCAAACTCAGTCTGTATCTTACGAGTAACATTGGAATTTATTACAATATAAAGTCTAGTTGAAATTAAATCGACATAACTTCTGCATAACAAGATACTTTCATGGAATCCATATTGAGTCAAAGTCCTTTATGTTAAAAAAGTATATTTCTATGTGACATGCAGAATGCATTGAGAGACATTTCAGAGTAAACAAAAAATTCTGGGAAGGAATAACCCCCTGCACCAGTACAGGTTGGAGGCTGATCTGCGGGAGAGCAGCTCTAAGGAAAAAGTCCTGGGAGGCCTGGGGGACAACAGGATGCCCATGAGCCAGCAACGTGCCCTTGTGGCCAAGAAGGCCAACGGCATCCTGGTGTGTCCAGCAGATGGTGGGAGGTCATCCTCCCCCTCTGCTCTGCCCTGGGGAGGCCCCATCTGAAGCACTGGGTCCAGTTCTGGGCTCCCCAGTCCAAGAAGGAGAGGGAACTGCTGGAGAGGGTAGAGCAAAGGGCTACAAAGATGATGAGGGGCCTAGAACATCTCTCTGGTGAGGAAAGGCTGAGAGACTTGGGTCTTTTTAGTCTGGAGAAGAGAAGGCTGAGGGGGGATCTGATCAACGCCTATAAATACTTAAAGGGTGG
>JAOXNO010000024.1:64023451-64041901 GCA_028565335.1 Limnodromus scolopaceus
TGACAGCCCTCCCTAAACACTTTTTGCATAGGGGTTTTGGCCCAATTACTTCTCTTTATCAGTTTGGCTTACTCATTATCAGCAGCTTTTCCTTAGACAATTCTAATTCCCTGGGAGATAAATGATAGAAGTGGACTAATCCCAATTTTTACTCTGTTCGTGCTACATAGAGTCATAGAATTGTCTGGGTTGGAAGGGACCTTTCACATCATCGAGTCCAACCATCAACCTAACTCTGATAAAAAACCATCAATAACCCATGTCACTAAGCACCATGTCAACCCGTCTTTTGAATACCTCCAGGGATGGTGCCTCAACCCCTGCCCTGGGCAGCCCATTCCAAGGCTTCAGAACCCTTTCAGTGTAGGAATTATTCCTGATGTCCAATCTGAACCTTCCCTGGTGCAACTTGAGGCCATTTCCTCTTGTCCCATTGCCTGTTCCTTGGGAGAAGAAACCGACCCCCCCTGGCTACACCCTCCTTTCAGGGAGTTGGAGAGAGCGAGAAGGTCTCCCCTCAGCCTCCTTTTCTCCAGGCTGAACACCCCCAGCTCCCTCAGCCACTCCAGACCCTTCACCAGGTCCGTTGCCCTTCTCTGGACCTGCTCCAGCCCCTCAATGTCTTTTTTGTGGTGAGGGACCCAAAACTGGACACAGCCCTTGAGGTGGGGCCTCCCCAGAGCCCTGTCCAGGGGGACGATCACCTCGTGGGTCCTACTCACCACACTGTTCCTGACCCAGGCCAGGATGATGTTGGCCTTCTTGGCTACCTGGGCACACTGCTGGCTCCTGTTCAGCCAACAGGCGACCAACACCCCCAGGCCCTTTTCTGCCAGGCAGCTCTAATGGACTCACATGTATTAATGAGTTTTAGGCATTTTTAAAGGTATTTTTTTCTTAATTCTGGCTTGCACTTGGTTGCAGTAGGTGATGCAATGAGGTACATTTTACCTGCTTCAGTACTGTGTGTGCAGCTGATAAATTAGATTTTCTCATTTAAGGAGTCCTGCCTTATTTTGTAAACAAACTTACCATTAACGTGAAGATATGCTAAAACCCTGAGCTCTCAAGAGGAACCGGTGACTTAGCCGCCAGGTGGAGAAGGAGGTTCCCATTTAAGCAGAAATTGAAGTGCTCCAATGAGTAGCCATGTCTGAAAAGCTGAAATGATTTTTTGAAATGTTGAAGGACATTAGAATTTTTGACACAAAGCACCTCTTCACCTTTAACAGCTGTGACATTTTAAAATAAGGTTTTTTTTAAAGAAAATAACCTTAAACAAAAATGTCAGCAGTCCTTTCTAGCATCATGTTGGAAATAGCATGTCAGTGTTTTTGTTGTTATTGTTAAAATGCACATTTTTTCAAAGCATGATTTATCTGCACAGGACAGGGTTTTTTTTAAATGTTAACTGTCCAAAATTCATCATTATCAAGCATTATAAAATGATTATCTTTTTTTACCAAAGATTATTTTTGCTAAGTCTTTCACCACAATATTTATGTTAGAAGGGGCAAGAGAAAGACAAAAATGGCTACTTAATTCTTTTGATAATATTTTGATTTATTTCCTCATCTTTCTTCATGATTTTTAGTGGTTCTCCATTGTAGTGCTACTTTCATTATGTTTGGCCAGATGTGGTAAAGCTCAACTGCATTTGCTTTCAAGCAGCATGTGAAGCTCAACTATTAAATTATTTTCCTAGGTTCCTGTTTTGGGATTTTCTATTACATCCGTATGTCTGCATTGTACTTAAGAAAATCTGTTTGAAAGTTCTCCATCTTGTCAAGTTATTAACACTTTCCAATGAACGTATTCCTCTTGCCCATAGTGCTACAATACTGACAGAGTATCAATCTGAGAATATATTTTAATTATTGATGAGCGACTTCAGCTTTCAAATCTCAAATCATTATTTAGAACTAGAGCTATGACAAAAGGCAATAATTTATGCTTTATCAAATTATTAATCTAGTTTTAAGCATGCTTTCCCTTAAACAGTGAATTTGGTGAATTCCAATACATGAGAATTTAAGCCTAAAATATCGTTGCTGTTATCGTTGCTAAAGCTGTTATATAAGAAAAAATATTTTAAAGAGGCCAATATTTTGTTTTCCATGCGTTCTGTGTGAATATGAATAATTTACATATTATCTTTGTTGTATGCAATGCAGAGCTCATTTTGACATCTCATGTTCATAGTTACTGTACAGTCTCTCAAACGAACAGTCGGTTGAAGCAGGGGTAGATTGTCAGCCTTGCAGGAGTTGGAAGTAAACACAAATTCAGTGCAATCGTCTTTGAATGCAGAATATCTTGAAAGTGTTAATATATTACGGTGGGTTTCAAATTAAAAGCTTATTCTGTTATTTACGTAACTTACTGTAAAACGTCCTTTGAAAATAATTTTTAACGTGCTGATCTTTCACTGTATGTGTATATGAATTACTACCTGAGAATGGAAATAATCTCTGCTTCTCACTAATATACTGTAAAAAGAGGGGAAAGGAGAAAGAAAAGAAAGAAAAATCACTTTCTTCAAGATTTCAGTGATCTAAGATGAATATGACTGCCTAAAGTTTTCAATAAAGTTCTTTCTTTACTTGCTTCAACTTGTTTGAGATTAACAATCAGATGTTTCCCATGTTTAGGTTTACCCTGGACATTCACCTTTAATGTGAAGTTTTATCCTCCTGACCCTTCGCAATTGACTGAAGATATCACTAGGTATGGCTAGTTCCTAATTTTAAACTTCAGAATTACTGTTAGTCTAATTTGAAGGCCATATGAAATTTCTTCTTCAGTTTCTGGATGCCATAACAGGTTTGGCTATTACTGTAGAACACCACAGATGTTTTGGAATGGGCTTGAAAAGGCAAAGTGAAAACTTCAGGAGGAAACCTGAGAAAGAAGAATTTAATGACAAGTGGGGATACGATTTGGGCAGGGGATGAGATGCCAATGATCGTATTTGAAAGAAGTCAGTGGTTTATTATATAGCAAATGAGGGTGTTGATATTAAGAGGTGAAGCTCAAGGGATCCAAGGTAATTTGGCAATAATCTAGGCTAGGCTGCTGAAAACAGAGTTTTGTACATATGCATTAAATAGAACCATAAAACTTCCTGTTGGTTTAAGGGAGGCAATTATGGGTTCAGTACTAAACCTGATCTCTTTTGTGTGTTACGTGACATGATTATCTCATGAACTGCAAGGGATATAAAATTTAGAATTTGAAATGTCAAACAAAACACATGGGTTCTTATTTGTAAACCTTAGATACCTGTGAGCTGGAATGTGAAATGAAAGAGTTCCTAAGTCAGCTTTTGTTACAAACTAGATACAGTTTTTCATTCATTTTTATTGGAAATCAGAATTTTTCATGCTCTTTGGTTTATTTATGAAAGTAATATTGACTCTTAAAAATGGAAGTGAAATTTATTGTGTGGCAATAGTGCTCAAATAATATAAGGTATAACAAATTAGTAACGCATTGACTAATTTTAAAATATATCTTATATGATACTGCCCAGGTGTCCCTGCCCAGGGCAGGGGGATCGGAACTGGATTATCTTTAAGGTCCCTTCCAAATCAAACCATTCTATGATCGCATCGAGAGGTTCTGCCATATCTCTCATAAATTTGCCATTGGCGACACTTTCTCTATTCTGATTTTTGTTTGTTTGTGTTTTCCCCCACTTTCCTTTGTCTTGCAGATATTTCTTGTGCCTACAGCTTCGTCAGGATATTGCTTCTGGTCGCCTGCCGTGTTCGTTCGTGACTCATGCCCTGCTGGGCTCGTACACGCTGCAGGCAGAGCTGGGGGACCACGACCCCGAGGAGCACCGCGGGGACTATATCAGCGAATTCCAGTTTGCACCCAATCAAACCCAAGAAATGGAAGAGAAAGTAGCTGAGCTGCACAAAACACACAGGTGTGTCAGATATGGTGGGATTAAATTAAACCCTCATGTCACCTTCATGTCAGTTCTCTTAAGGATATGTGTAAAACTGCAAAGCTGAAGCTATTATTACATTGGAAATCTTTTGCTATATAACTAGAACCTCTTACTTTCATGTGTTTAAAAATTTCAGTTTGAAAGTAGTAGCTTCACAAAGATCTCAGATGAGAGCTTTTGGAGAAAATAATTTTATCTGAGCATATGAATTAGTTTAAGCAACAGACAGCTAGAGTATTTTGAAAAAGTGAAGATGGTAATCTCTCTTAAAGGAATATAACATGCTCTGAAAGAACACTTTCCTTTAGTGCAAAAATGCTATTGATACTTTACAAGCTGAGCTTTTTCTATGTGTCTGAATTCCAGGATTCCACTCAGTTTTGATTCTCAGTTTGTCAATAAACTCAATGCTTATTCAATGGTTTTAGGGGCTTGACTCCAGCACAGGCGGATTCCCAGTTCCTAGAAAATGCTAAGAGACTCTCCATGTATGGAGTGGATTTACATCATGCCAAGGTATTGGGGATTGGTTTGGGTTTGTTTTGTTTTAGGATAGGCGTGTTTAGTGTTAAAGAACATACTATATATAGATAATTCTAAAAATTTCATACCTTTAAAAAAAATTTCATTTCTTAGATATAAACCTTTATTATAAAATTACTTAGTTTACAGCTCTAACATCCTTAGAATTTATTTTAAATCTAAGTTTATTTAATGCATAGACATATATGCAGCTTAGAAATAATATTTTATACATAAGAGCAGGTAAATACATTTTGAATGTCAGATTTTTGCTGCCAAGGAGACATGGGGCTATAAAGTAAAGCCTAAAAGAAGATGTAATTATTTTTGAAATACCATGAGAGTTAAAAACAGAGGGGGAAGGAGGTCTTGGGGGAGGGTGGGTTTTGGGTCACCGCTCTTCTGAGTAGGTCAAATCAAATTTGCATTTCTAGTGGGATTTTTTTTTTAGTTAAAAACCCAGAAAACCAACTAACCAACCCTCTCCCATTCCCTCATGTAAGTCCAGAATCTCAAATCATTAGGAAAATTAATGCACTGTAAGCATTTCAGTCCTATATTTAGAAAAGAAAACCAAGACTTTTAAGTACTGGAGAAGCATTGTTTAATTCTGTTTCATATAGAAACAATATGCACTTGTTTTTGCAATTTTCTATAGACTTTTTCCTGTGTTCTGTTAGAAGCACTGGAAAGAAAGAAACGTAAATTTTTGTTCATGCATATTAACTATGTAACATTTATTCATTTTTTTAATACAAGTGCAGCATGGCAATTCACTCAGTCTGTAGTATTTGGCAATTCACTCAGTCTGTAGTATTTTAAGGAACTTAAATTTTTTTTAGGGTTTTATTGGAGCTTTCTTTTGCTGCAGTGAAGTAACTGCAAGCATTAGAACCACTGTTTGCCAGGATCCGCTTGCAGCTGGTAGTTGGGCTGGTGAAGCCACTTTTTAATGACAGCGTTGGCATTTGATGTAGTTGACTTGTTGGGAAGGACATGAGATTGTGCTCTAGAGTGTATAGTGATTTATTTTGTAGCCTGTAAAACTTGCATCAAATGTTGTCAGTGGAAAAGAATACTCAGAAACCCAGCCAGTGCTGGGAAATCATTATATTTTTCAGCCAACTATCCATTACTTCCTATTCTTTACTGAAATAGTAGGTGACTGTAAAAGATCACCATGATCACCAACGTGTTCAGATTTCCACTGGCTGTTTTAATTTGGAAAGGCCTGTTGGTAATTTTTCTTCTTTTAATATTTGTTGAAATTATTGGTAGCACACTCACCATACCTTCCCTTGCTTCTAAGTTGTTGACTCAGTCCCTGTTGCCAGAATATTGGAAGAACTGGGGCATATGCAGTGACATATAAATGCCAAAGCCATTACTTAGAGTCCAAAGCCCTTCCTATAACGTGAATATACTTGGCTATTTCTGCTTTAAGAATCTTATTGTCAGGGTCTTTCAGGTTTGAATATGAAAGAAGTCCTAGTTGCGTTATTCCCTCAAGGTATGCCAGTGGTAATTACTTGTTTGGAATGTTGTTAAACTGATTTTTATGAAATTGTCTTGTACGTGATAGGATTCTGAAGGTGTGGATATCATGCTGGGTGTGTGTGCTAATGGACTGCTCATTTACAAAGATAGACTCCGGATCAACCGCTTTGCTTGGCCAAAAATTCTGAAGATTTCCTATAAGCGAAGTAATTTCTACATCAAAGTCAGGCCAGCAGAAGTGAGTAATACCTTTCTGTCGTCTTTCTTTTGTGAGATCATTTCTATCCAGCAACAAGAGAAGATCCTCATTTTTTTCCCAGATGCCTCCTCAGGCTTATGTTGGATTTGAGCGGAACTTAAGAGGGTTTTATTTCCCTTTTCAGGTTATTATTAGACACTTCTCTTGATTAGTAAATGCAAATCAAGAAGAAAATCTATTTTCTTTTGTTAATAGATGGCAACCTGTAACTTCTTTTTTTACAAAGAAAGCTGGTTAACGCTGGCCATGTTCTACTGTCTTGCAGTCCTGGGGGAGAGCCAGCTTCTCTTCCTCTTTGGGTATAATTGTTCACTAAATGTCAACATTTAGTTGTATGGGTGTAACCAAAGGCTTGAGTTGTCCTGTAGGACGTTATAACTCTTTCTTTTAGCTGCTGTGGAAATAGTGAAGTCGACTTTCTTTTCAGATCCCATTATAAGTTTGTGGGAGTTCCTGAAGGAGTGGGGGTTACAATTTGAATACATAACTGGAAATTTTGCAAAAAAACCCCAAAATGTCAGATGCTGTCATGCTTTTTCAAATTATACTTTAAAATGTTTAAGGTAGCTTTTACTGTGTGAATAAGTAAAACCACAAGAGAAGTCTAAATGCCAACAATACAATAAAACCATTGTAGTTTTGTAAGTTTTGGAACACACATGTATTGTTCTTGTACTCAGGGATGGTGCACAGATGTAATATTTTTGTTAAGAGACTATTATATAGTGAAACAGATCAGGTGAGCTTAACACTGCAGTATGGATTTTGGACTTTTATTAAATCCAAGGAAAGCATGCAGCACAACCTGCAGTACAATTACTTCATGGAATTTAAAAATAAATACGTTGGGCAGCTAGTCAGAAAATCAGCAAGGAACACTAAAGTATTATTGGATTTCTCATAAGAGTCATTAGTACAGCTAGGAAGTGATAATGTGATTATTACCCATCATGACTAGCCTGCCAAGTATAATTTTATTAAAAGGCTGGAAATTCTGATGGTTTATTATTTTAATTTTTTTTGTATCTTAAGATGTTTTATGAGAGAATTACAGCTTGTTACAGTAATGGAACTATCTGAACTCTGCCTGCGAGTTAATAGCCAGCTTAAGGAAATTTATTTGTGGATTCTTTCCAGCTGGAACAGTTTGAGAGCACTATTGGGTTCAAACTGCCAAATCACCGCGCTGCTAAAAGGTTGTGGAAGGTTTGTGTGGAGCACCATACTTTCTTCAGGTAAATGGTAATTCTCTGCTTCCCCCACTTTGCCAGATATGCTCAGATCATTCTTCAGAAAGATATGAGGAAAGTTGAGACTATTTCCCCCCTAATTTCTCAGTCCAGTAACACCTCTTAGACAGAAGACACCATACCAGTTGTTGACCCCAAATTACCAATTCTGAAGGTCTCAAGTACAATTAACAGGTATATTTAGACTTTCAGAGTATGGAACTAAACTAGTGATCATATGTAAAATTTCTTGAGGGATCAACTCTTTGAAGTCAACATCTAGAAATCCACTGTGCTCCTCCACAAGAAGCCCTCAGGGCTCAACGGTAATCTTCATTCGCTTCATTTTTCAGAATATTCTGCTGAGTGTAAATGATTACAGCTGAATTTTTGCTTATTTATAAGCTAAGTTCACAGTCATTCTTTAAAGAGCCGATAATCACTTTAAAAAGAGACTGTTATTGGTTTATATGATAATAATAATAATAACTATCTATGCCTTTTTTCCCCAGTAACTGATAAATATAAAATTCTGAATTGGTCATTGAAACTGTGATCTATTTGTAAATGAGCACTTTAACAATAAGCCACAGAGTTGTTTCTCTTTCTACTTCATCCATTGAAAAGGAATATGAAAAATCATAATTTGATTTTTAGAATAGCACAAACTCCATGAGGGAGAAGTCCAGGAGTCACAGATTTAGGTTGAATCCATTATGCATTGAATAGGTGTTGAATCTGAGGTTCTTGCTCCAAATGAGCACAGTAACTAGGGTATGTAAAAGGTAAGCTTTCTCCTTCAGCAGCCTGTTTTTTTATTTTAAAAAAAGGATTTGTGTTTTAAGGTAGATGCAATCCTGTCTTTTCATACCTAGTCTAAGCTGAATATCTTTGCTAGACTGAAACCTTCAGAGAACTTAAGAACATGAGACCTGAGCAGTTCATTACTTCGTTACTCTCTCCCTGGATGGTCTTCAGTATTCCAATTTTCATCGAACGTAGAATATGCTTGAATGCCGTATTAGAATTTGTGCTGAGATATGCAGTTGGTCTCAAAATGCTTCATTTTGAAGCACTTTTTTAAATCTCGATCCAAGATTTGTTTTCAAGTTTGATGTAATTCACTGGTTAGGTTTATTAAGATACATAATCCACCGTTCTATTCTTTAAAACTTAAAGTTCTCTCTGGTATGAAAAGTTTATCAACACTCTTCAAATAACTCATGCAGTGGTTTGTTTTGCTGGGAAACTATTTCCTAATTCTACAGTAATAAAATGGACCTAAATAGGGAAAAAACAAATCTTATGGAAGTCAAAAATTCTAAACTGAGAACTACCATTTGCAAATACATGTTTCCAGGAGCATTAACACGTATTAGATAAATTTACCACAGAAATTCTGACATAATAAAAATAATTGGATTTTATTCCAATCAGAAGTGGCTTTTCTGAACCAGGAATGACATTATAATGAGAATTATGTAACAAATACTTGAAGCATTCTGTAAAATTCATATACTCCGCTGATGTCATCTGACAGAAAATCCTCAGAACCTCTCATCCTGATTTAAAAACAGCAAAATAAATCCAGCTCTATTTTTCTCCAGAGATAAAAAAGCAGAAAGCAATCACTACAGTCCAAGAGGCTATTGCTCTTGGGTATGAGCATGGTAAAGCTTGTGTGTGATATCAAAGAAAATTGTATTCAATCTCAATGTACACTTTTTAGCTTCCAGACCCCTAACCTGCCCTATATAACATTGTGAGATTCCTTGTGTTAGCAATGTTTCCATTTTTCTCAAATAATTACATTAAGATCAATCCTCTTATAATGTATGGGAAATTAGGCCAGTATATGAAGTTCATTACAAAAATTTGTAATGAACTATATTGAAAATGACAACCAAAAGGCATTGGATTCACTTGTATCAGCTCAGCCTTATAGGATTCCAGTAACATTTTTCAAAGAGCAACAACCTGCTGTGAGAAATCCAGTCAGACTGTGTATCAACATTGATTTTTTTGAGGTAAGGTGAGTCTGCAACTCTGGATCTTAACCAATGGCTTAGAATTCTGCTTTCTGAGGTTTTGAAATTTTCATGATTGTTTCAGTGTCTCCTCAGAATGTCTGAAAATGGTAAAAGCACATTCTTCAGTTATTTTACGTAATTAATCTTGTAATACAAAAAAATCCATTCAAATGCCCTTAATCAGGAAGTAATTAGTTCTCTTGTTTTTTTCACGTTAAAAGATTAAAAGTTTATCTCAGCGGGGTGGAAGATAAAAATGGCAGTTAATGCTGTAGCCTTGCCAAGACTGGAAAAGAACAGACAGAACCTTGGAAAAACCCTCTTAGCCTTCTTCCTCTTAAAGCATAATGCGCTCTCTCTTGGAAGCAATGTGGAGAAATACATTGGCGCAGAGATTGCGTGAGGCTCCTTTATAGAAGCAAGGAAAGTGAAGCTCCAGATGCTTGTGGTTTTATTCTGTAAGTGGCCTTAGTGCAAAAGGGTGGATTAGTCTGCCTTGAATTCCGTTTCCTTTAAAAACATGTTGGATGAGGTTGGGATTCAGGTGTGTGTCTGCATCTTGGCTTTTATGATAAAGCCATAGACATCCTCTCTTAGAGACAAGGGTAACTTTCTCCCCTGCTCACCTTTCTTTTTTCAAATGTCTGAAAATCCTTCAGTTTTGCTGAAAAATCTTTAGAATGACTGAGTTTCAGAAGCCACCACTGGATACTGTCTTAACGTACGTTGGGTTGGATTCCACCAAATCAGACACTCCCTGTGCAAATGCTTCAAAAGAATAAAACAAAGCCAACATAATTAATTTTCTCTTGCCCATCTGTGCCATCCTGAGTTGCTGATTCTGCCTGAAAGCAGCTGATGTTCAGTGAGTTTCTCGTTCCTTGCAGATCCTCAAATCAAAAAGCTTTGTCTGTAATAATCTGATGGTTTTACACAGAGGGAGACTGGGCTGTGGAGTGCTGCCCTGCCATGTATTTGCAGCGTTCTGTTAATCCAAGGAGCAACATCAAGGACCTTTCTAGAGAAGCTGAGACTGAGAAGAGTTCCTGTAGTGATGGCTTGTATCCTATTGGCAAGGATGGCACTGGAGCCAACACTGCAGATGAGGGTTAGATGAATAACAGCTTGAAGATCTCATACTTAAGGAAATTCAGGGAGGTACAGAGGACCTGTCTCTTCAAACTCAAGTGATGTCAAAAACTAGTGGAACAAAGCAGAATCCCTCACAGCAATTCTGCCACATTGTTACTTAGACTTTCTGACATTGTCTTGAACACTTAAGTAAAAAAACACCATACCCTCAGTAATAGCACTTGTAACTGAATCCCTTTTTCACCCTTTTCACAATCTGCTTTATTCTTCCACCTCCTTACATCCAGTGAGCATCAGCTGATACAGATCTCCAAATAGCACTGTAAAGACACTGGAGCCTCAATCTGGCTTATTAAACTTCTTACTGTTGGGTCACAACTCTCCAGCCATCTCAGTCTTTTTTCACTTGATAACAGCCTTCTGTGCAGCTTTGAGAGGCCATCCCCTGACTTTGAGGAGTGGCAGCTGCTGTATTGGTACCTTGGAATATGGGAAAGACAGTGGAAGCAGGATGTATAGTTTCTACGAGTAATATTCTGAGGAGAGAGATCTGAGAGGTGTTCTGCATGGATCTATAACAGCCTCAGCTTTCTAGAAAAAATACCATTTAACCAAGATAACACCAAAAGAGAAGGATCCCAGATGCTTAGTCATACTGTGGAAAAAGCGATGGTTATCGGCATCGCTTCGGTTCCAACTGCAAATAGTAACTAACAGGCATTGTTTTAGAAGTTCTTCTCAGAGCTCCTGGTAAGATCCTTTCTTGGAATGCACAAACCCTGCTCAGTGAACTAAAGCTAAAGCACAGTAACTAGCTTTGAAGTATCACATTAAATACATAAAATAAAGCCTTTTTGACTGATTTTCCTCATATTTACTTCTTAGACTTGTATCACCAGAGCAGCCTCCGAAAGCAAAGTTTCTAACCTTGGGCTCCAAGTTCCGCTACAGCGGGCGTACGCAGGCGCAGACGCGCCAGGCGAGCAGCCTCATCGACAGACCCGCTCCCTACTTCGAGCGCACCTCAAGCAAACGTGTCTCCAGGAGCCTTGATGGAGGTAGGAAATGGGACTTATTTTTTCAGTGTAATGATTACAGTATGTGTTGTCCCTCAGAGATGACCGGTATTCAAAAAGGTTGATGTTATGGATGGCCAGATGGTTCTATCAGTGCAATCATAGAATTTTTATGCAACCAAGAAGCTGAAAAATACTGTATTCCTCAGTAACGAGCCTGTATTGCTCATTGCTGACATCACCATGAATGTTCTGTTTCGTTAAGAAGCCTTAAACTCAAAATGTTCCAGCTTACCCCAATTAACCAAAATTCTTTTGTTCTTTAATAGCTCCCATGGGTATCTCAGACCAGAGTCTGCTACGGGACTTCCCTACTGCTGGAGGCCAGGCTGCTGGAGATAAAATCCTTGACATTGAAGCTGCTGGTCAGGCCAAGTTAAAAGAAGGTGGTAGAGAAGAAGATGGAAGCCCACTCAAAACTCCACAGCTAGAATTGCCTCAGGATGGAAAGGTATGGCTGACTTTCACACCAAAATTATTTATTCATATGGCGTCCACGTGTGGTTATTTAGTGCCTGTCACTTCTAAGCATCGTACAGAACACGGTTTTATAATATTAAAGGAGAATTAAAGTACTTTCTGTAGGTTTAACTTAACATAAGTGCATGTAAGTGAAAGAGAATACAAACTTCTGAATGACACTGACAGAGGGTTTCTTTTATTGCTACAAAATTAATTTGAATTCTTGGTAAGCTAGCAAAAGCTTTTGAAACATATTTCAAAGAGTAAATAATGTTTTATTCATTGCCTTAGTTTGTTTAGACTTAAAAAAACATTGTTAATATATCCATAGTTGTGTACATTCTGCAGAGTTGGGTACATTATGACTATGTTTAATTACCAACAACAGTATTGTTTCAGTAGCCACTGCAGAATTATTTCATCGTCTAAAAACCTGTATGTTGACTGAGGCATAGATTTCTCTGCAAAGTCGAGTACTTTGGTCTGTTCCTGTTGCAAACAATCATTTACTTGTTTGTTTGAGCTACTGGGGGAATAGGTCAAAAAATTAAATTTAGATCTTGGGTGATTTGATGTAAAAAATTTCCTTCCAAAGTGTCAGCTCTTCTCTGCTTGGAGATCTGCTGCTCTTCTCTCTTGGAGATCATTTCTTTTTCTGGCAGTTCTCCAGAACTTTCTTTCCTTTTTAAAGAGTAATTTTGTTTTCCAATATTTTTGCAAGTTAGCTGCCCTTTTGATTCCTAGGGGAGCTGCTGAGTTCCTCTGTGCTGTTCACATCTTTCCACTGCATTCAAGTGTAGGAAGGGAACAAATACCAACAGTTGCACTTTCCTGGCAAGTTGAAATAATTTTGTATTACCCTAGGAAAAAGGCACACAGAGAGATTCTTTATGGGAGAAAAATGGTAAAATAAATTCCTACATTTTGAATGGTGATAATGGTTAAAATGGTGATGCTCCCTTGTTTTCAAGGTTGCCAGTATATTTTGATATTTTAATCAACAGAAGAAAAAAAGCAGTATTTTGGGAAGTTGTTCCAGGAGGCTGTTGAGTAAGGTTTTGTTACACGTGCCAATTCTGTGAACAGCTTGCTTTCCCCTCCAGCACAGATATTTCTTTTCCTTTCTGGCTCTCTTTAAGCCTTAGAGGAAACGGTTATAAACTCGAGAATCAAAGTGCCAGCTTGTCTTCCCTGTACTGCACTGTCCCCTGACCTTTCTGCCAGAGCTTTGAATGTCTGTCTGCTTCTGTCTCTTGTCACTGACTATTTTGGTTCAAAAGCGCCCAGTTCTTTACAGCCTCAGAACAAAACAATAGTAATGGGTTCCTTTCATAATCCACAGAAGTAAACAAGTTGGCTGCTGGTAAAACACACGGGGATTTCTATTTTTATTTGGCATTTCTATTGCATTAGTAGAGCTATCCCTGCTTCTAAGTAAAAATTTTCACTAACTAATAATTTCTTCTTTTTTCCCCTTTTCTTGTGCCTTCAAACTTGCATTTTGTTGTGCTTTCATTTTCCACCGTGCACAGAATTTTTTTCTTCAGCTCACTCACGTGCACCCATCGTCACAACTCACCCATGCTGTGTCACCCCATCTCCCAAACCTGTCGCCTGTCCCGGAGACGGACGTGCTTTCAGATATTTCGGAGGAAGATCCCTTTGGGGAGCCCCTCCTTACCATCCCAGACATCTCAGAGTGCAATCCCATGAAAGAAACACCAGACGATAATAAAAATGAAATAGCTTTACCAAATAATCCCTTGGAATCTGTGAGACCCTTAGCTAGTCAAGGCTCCCCTGCCGCAGAGGGAAAAATCCATACTGCAAAAAATGACTACACAAGCACTGAGTTGTGTGTCTCCTTCAGCTTGATCAGATGCTTTTCTTTTAGTTTCCGTTCGCTGCTGGATGAGGATGGTTATCTTACTTTTCCCAGCCTTCCTGATGTTTGCATCTCTTTCCTCCCACCTGGCCTTCAGCACTATATTCCTATTACCTCTCCTTCCTTCATCCCCTCCTTTCTCCTTATCTTCATGCTGCTTCTCTCAGCTTTCCAGTCTATTCCTTTTTCACTCACATTTTCCCTTCCTCTCGCTCTGTCCCTCTGCTACCTGGAGCCTAAGGTGACTTCCTTTAGTGCCTCTAATGACAATGACCCGAATGACAAAGCAGAGGAAGAGGAGGTGTGTAATTTTTGTGCTTAAATATTGACACTCCCACGTAGCTTTTATGCTTGCTCAGTTTTGCACACTTCCTAGTATAGGGATACACCTGTGTACATGCCTGTATATATATAAATGCACACACACGTGCGTATATCTGTATCTTTTTTAATTTTCTTATTTGTGGAAAAAGTGCCATTGCAGGATTTTAGTCAATGGATAACTGTTTTCTTTTGTTGGAATTCCTACAGCGTGCATAATTTCATCAGATTCCACAGATACTGAGCTGCAGGTAGAGTTGCTTTGTAGTTCTAAATGTTTATGGGCACACAAATCTGAATGCTGAAAGTGCTGTGTAATAATAAATATATTATTATGTGGTACTATTTGCAGTTTGTGTTAAAACGCACGTCTCCTGCGTGCGTTGGTTGGAACACACCTCTCCAAAGTTCTGTTTAGATCTGAAAAGTGAAATTCCTAAAAGCTGAATTCATAAAATTGAGAATGCTTTAAAATCAGCTTTTTTGTTATTCCCGATTTGAGATGTTTCTACTCTACAAGGGTGTGTGCAAAGTTGAGTCCTGTCCAAGGCACTTTCTATTTTTTTTAAGTGCTTTTATTAATCTCTAGCAGCAGTTAAGGTGGAGATGGATTTCGTTCATTAGCTGGGATTGCAGGTCGTGTCAGACTTTAATCTGAACATCCTTTGAAACAGGCATTTAAAACTGCTGTCCAGAAACCTCAGTCACACCAATACTTTGCTCTGATCATCTGGAGTCGTTGACAAAATGCCTCCTTTCTTTCTTTCTGCTGTGCACGTTGCAGCATTGCGACTAGAAAAAGGTGGTTTATTTTGCTTTTCAAAGGAACAGTCCTAATATTACAGAATCAAAAAGGGGGAGGGCTTGTTGCATTTAACAAAGTTTGTTAAACTGATTAAATCAATGCAATGTATATATTAAAAACATGCTAAATACAACCTGATATCACTAAAACCGCCAATCTAAGTTTAAAGTAATGAAGAACATGACTTTAAAGACTTCCTCAGTTTCTCTGTAGCCTAATTCAATCCATTATTTGTAACGTAAATTTGCAGAAAACACCCCCAGATAAATGAGACATGACTAAAAATGCAATTATGAACCACATTACGTGTGCGTTCACACAGAATCCAAAATGCCACAGTACATGCAATAAGAAAACCCCTCTTCAAATTTATTTACTTGCGCAGCTTTGACTTCTCCATGCATCTTTTCCTAAGATTATCAGTTGATTCCTGGGGAAAGACTAGGAAGTGGTTTGCTTTTTAAAGAATGCTGTTCCTTAGGGCAGGTAGGATACGAAGATTAGCTGTCATTCCCAACAGAGTGCATTGCAGTTTGAAGGAGAATTTATTCATCTAAACTGAAGGATGGGGTGCAATCAGCTCATCCCAAGCCAGCAATGTTCTTAAAATAATTAGGACAGTTTGTAAATACAGTATTTAGGTGTTCGACTTGACTCCTAGACCATCTCACCGCAAGAGCTCATGCATTGGATTCCATTTTCCCATCAACTTGTTGCGGGGTTTAAGGCGCTTACCATAGAAATTACACATATCATTTTTTTGTGTCTTTACTCATTCTTAAATTCCCATCTGGCAAAAACAAGGAAAAGTACAGCAAGGAAGGGACATAGCCTGCAAATTCCATTTTTCATGTCACTTATGCCAAATATTACTTCAGCCATTCTACGACAATGTAGGTGAAGGAAGACCAAAGTCGCTTAATAATTTCAACAACATCTGGGGCCGAAACAGTAAAGGTCTGTAAATACAGCACGTTTTGCAGCATTTACAAAGAGCTGAAGCCTCGGTGTAACTCTAAGCCTATTTTAACAGTTCCTTTTCTTGATAATTTGCCGCGTGCTCACGTAGGTGGAATCTGAAGAGGAGGAAGAAGAGCAGAAGGTGCACAGTTGTTTTTTTTACAATTAAATCTGACTGTAGCTGCCTGCCTTGTTTGCACCCTAAATTTTCTGTGGATTTAATTTGAATAGTGCGTTTTCATCATATTATTTTATTTCCTTTATTTAACTTTTTATTTACTTGCTGGTACATTTTATGTTCTTTTTTTTGTTCTTTTTTTTTTTTTTCTTTTTGTGTGTGGCTTAATTTCACAGAGCAATTCCTTGAGAGTAGACGGGGAAAATATTTATGTCAGACATAGCAATTTAATGTTGGAGGTTTGTATATAATATATAAGAAGCACTTTCCCTTCTCACGGGCTGCCAGGCTGCATGGGATGGGAGGCCACTTGCAGGCTGTTACGGACACAGTGCATGAAGTGCATGGGGGAAAACCAGCTTGGAAATGTTGCATGTTAGCATTCTAGTTTCTGAGTTTAAATAAAAAAAAAGCCCCCAAAACAACAAAACAAAACAACCAACCACCACAAAAATCCAAAAAGAAAACAACCCCTCTGCCTGAATGTTGAATGTACGTTTTGTGTATTTTTGCTGGATGTTCTCAAGGTGGCAACTGGGAATAATAGCCCTATTTAGATAAAGCAAACACACAGGTGCAATTCATAATCCTAAATGGGATTTTAATACATTGCTCCTCAATGTCTGCATCTTCTGTTGAGCAGGGTTTCTAGTTTTCACCAGTTTAATCAGCCTTTATCAAATTTATTATCTGAATAAATAGTAAGGCACAAGCAGCAGTAGAAATGCGGAAAAACTAATTCTGCTTCTGATGCTCATTGATTTTAGGAGCTTTGAGAAATGTATGTGAGGATGGGATTTTAAGGGGAATTATTAGATATACTTCTGAAATCTTTGCCTCTTTTTTTTATTTCACTTTTCAAATGGAAGTAATTCTTGCTTCCTAAAGGTTGGTTTTCATTGAAGATGAGCAACAACAAAGAGCTTTGAACAGTGTTAGTGTGTGGTGCTTTGTCACTGAAGTAGAGATTTTTATTGTATGAATTTCCATATGGTCTGTTAATCTGGATTATTTTATCAGACTGTGGTTATAATCAACGTCATTTAACTTGTGGTTAATAACATAAACCAGTAACTGAAGAAATTTTAGAAAATCCTACTGCTGTCTTTAATGTATTTCATTCATCCAGATGGGGCTATAAATAATTCCCTTTGTCACAAAACCTGTCTTTTCAGAAATCATTGGGTTTGTTCGGTGAGGAGGAGGTGTACGGATCGCAGTAACCCAACTAATACGTCTTTTGGCTTCTTGCAGCTTTTGATCACTGTTGAAACTTTGCTTGTGTGTAACTTTACTAAAGCACTGAAAGTGTGCATTGCGTAACTCTGCTTTATTCAAGTCCAAGAAACGTGCCTTGTGTCAAGCCAAAACAGGTTTTAAAATGATGATGTGATTATTACGAGCTTCAGCTGGGTCACAGAATGCCTTTGGCATAAGGTCTTACTTCACTCAGAAAATACATATTTAGGGGGACGTTTTTACTGTCTGATTTGTTCATCCTAGATTAAAAGCAAAGCTTTGGTCCTGTGACAACAGGAGTTGCCAGAAAGGGAAGGGTTCTTTGTGTTGAAAGTGCGTGTGGGAATATTTGCAGAATTAGGAAGTAGATGCACTGCACCAAACTCTTACTGGGGCTGAACGTGCTTCAGTGAAAGGAAATTAGAAACTAATGAGTTTGTATTGAGTTTGGATTTTTCATGACTGAAGACTGGGTGTCTTTGCGTTGGGAGCACCGACTATAAAAATCCGAACAAAAATGTTACATTTCCAAACGTTCTGTTACAGAGCATATAAAATCTTTGGACAAAAACCAGATGTTTTACCTAAATTACCTAAAATATTTGATTGCATTGTTTTGATAAAACTTCATTATTAATTACATCTATGGTGATATTATCCCATTTTAATCTTTATTCTTTTAATTCTGTACTAAAAATGGATCTGAGGCTTAAAACTTCAATTTCACCACAGAATACTGAAAAAAATATTCTTGTGATAGAGCGTGCAGCACCTTCAGAGGCTTTTCTCAAGTCCTGACATGCTGGAAGGAGGGCAGATTCTGAAAGCAGAGTGAAGTCTGCTCTTCCCACCAAAGCCACCTCCCTGAAAGGAGGGTGTAGCCAGGGGGGGTCGGTCTCTTCTCCCAAGTCACAGGCGATGGGACAAGAGGAAACGG
>JAOXNO010000024.1:64087475-64101377 GCA_028565335.1 Limnodromus scolopaceus
TGGATGGGGCTTTGAGCAACCTGGTCTGGTGGGAGGTGTCCCTGCCCAGGGCAGGGGGTGGCACTGGATGATCTTTATGGTCCCTTCCAACTCTAACCATTCTATGAAAGCCTCTCACTCCAATCCTGCACACGTGCTCACAGCTGCCTCATTAGATTTTTCACGCCTTAAAGGGCAGACTTCGGCTGTCTCAGCAATCTTTCATGGATTAAACCACTGCTGTCAGAGAGACCATTAAGGGCAAGATGAGCTCACAATGTTAGGTTTACTCTTTTCTGTTAAATCATAAACAAGTTGAGATTTTATAGTAGCATATTTTAGACCTTACCCTTAATCCTAAGGGATTCACAAAGAAAATATCTCTTGAAAAATGTAAATTACATGCAATATCTAAATTGTTCTGCAAAGCAAACTGCAAAGTTTACATCAGCTTTCTGTGTTACACGCTTTGTTTTGCCCAGAAGGTACAAAGTAGTCTGGGTGAAGACCGGTGACAAGGTGGGCTTTGGGCCCCCCCAGGAATGAGAAGGGTCAATTCCTTGTTGCACTTGTCCATGAGAATTCACCAATTATTGTGCTGCACCGTAGGAGGTAACAGAGCACTCCCTCTCTGCTGCTCGTTGAAGCTGCCCAGACTGTGAAAACAAAACCTTTCTTTAAAGTGCTTTGGGACTGAAAACCCGAGAATCAGAGGAAATTTGATGTTAAATAGAGCTTCTATTTAAATTCTTGTTTTCTTATTTTTATTTGGGTAATTTCGTCAGCTCCCACATGATGTGCATATTGCTTTCCACCACCAGCAGAGCTTTCCATTGCCATGCAACGAAGTTGGCAGTAAATTACAGATCTCTGACAATGTGCTTTTTTTTTCTTTATCCCAATAGCATCAACCTACTTCACTACCTCTAAGTGGAAAATGCACCACAGTTAATACAGAAATTCATCTTGATACATGTAATTGGTACCAAGAGTGGGTTTTAGGTTGGGTTGGGATTTTTTCCTCATTATTTTGCTTTTTTTAAGGTCTTGGCTTTAAAATAAACATCTCTCTGAAGATCTGCATTGACTTAATCTTTCCAGCTATGCATTTTTTAATGGATACATATCCTGTCTCAGATTATTGACCTGGATACAGCATAGAACAGGTGTCAGGAGCTGAAATTCATGAATTTACTTCATGGTAACCCTACAGCAAAATCCTGAATACATGTATTGGAATAGCAATTGCTCCCATCATTGTCACATCAATCTTAAAGGACTTAATGTCAGCCTCTCCTCTAATGAGCATTGTAACGTCTGTCAAATCAAGGGGCAGTGTGAAATTTGGCTGTTAAATTCCATTTAGGTTAAACTTCTTGTTACTTTGCACTGGTTTCCAAAGCGCTTAAAATGTTAAGAAGAAAAAAAGTTTCAGTAAACCTTGATAAGAATTCAATGAGTGAAGGAAATTCAGCAAGAGATCTCTTCTAATTGATGCTCTCACAGGTCAGTCTTGGACTTCTCTAAATTTTTGGCAACCACCACTTCGATTGAGACATGAGCTTGTATATATGAAATGATCAGTTTAATTAAAAAGATATGATGCAATCTAGCACCACTTTCATTAGCATATTTGATGTTTTTCTTCACAAAACATCGGTGCTTAAAATTATCAACAATTTCTTTCCACCAAGCTTGCTAATTAAATTCATCTCTCTAAAGTCTCTACTGAATGGCTTTATTAAGTAAGTTTTGTCGCTTAAGAGCATTTTGTAAACAAACTTGAGGAGGAAATGAAGGAAATTCCCAAGGAAGGGAATGGGTTTGCAATACCCAACACTACTAACTAATTATGTTTTTAATGTTCCAACAATGTCTTGGGGTCCAACAGAGTTAGGGAATTCTCCATATTAAGCAGTTAACTGCTCTCCCCATTCTGGCTGCATTAAGAACAGCCAGCAGAGACCAATATTTGAAGGAAAAGGAGGTATTGCTATCTCCATTTTACAGGCAGTGGACTGGTGGGGGGAGGAGAAATGACTGGCTGAAGGTCAGATGGATGGACTTTGTGAGAGTCAGAAATAGAAGTGTGATGGTTGGAGTGCTTAGTCCCAAGACCAGCCCCGCTCTCTTACATCGCTGATAGCAGTTAAGATGGTGGTTTATAACATTAAAAACCTCAGAAAGTTGGCTTCAGATAAGCATTCATTCTTCTGAGTGCTTATCTTAGCCTAGCTCAAACTCTCTGACTCCTCTGAGCCTGCAAAATGGACGGCTTACAAGAACTTCTAAAAAATATGTTTCTGTATTTTAAATTCCGGTTGGAAGCACGCTCTAAAAGAGGGATGAAAATGAAAGATAACATGAAGCAAATAAATTAACTTGCAAATCCCAATATGATTTGATCTGGCTGGTTTTGGTGAAAGTCACCCTGGTTTATCTTTTTCACTCCCCTTGCATTGGAAAAAATCCAAATTCAATCATTTCCACGTGTACCAGAATTAAAACAATCTGAAAGGAGATGTTTTGCATGGACTGTGTGACTAAAAACTGCTGGCAAAGCACTCTAGTCTCTGTAATCTCTGGAGTGACTGAAGTGCTTGTTTGTGAATGTGTTATAAAAACATTTTAAATGATATGTTTATGATAATAGATACAGTAAACCATGTGTAATGTTTAATAAGTAGTGAGGTTGGGTTTGGCAGTAGAAAAGACACAGCCCTTTCGTTAGCAGCACAGAGGCTTAGTTCAGTCTGGTTTGGCTCCGGCTCCTGGGAAGGTTTATTTTCTCCTGTATGTGCTGAGAGGTTCAGGGCGGGTATCTGCAGTCTGTCCCCATGGTAAGTCGTACCAGGCTGGTGCTACTATTCAGTGCCAACGTCGCTGAGAACTTCCCGCTACACACAACCTTTTTCCACCTGCTTAAACTTCGCAAACCTGAAAGGGTTTGGGCCATAGACATCAGTCTCAAATGGCATAGGATACGGAGAGAATAAAAATCTTCAGGAGGTTTGGAGAGGGTCAGTCAGCAAGAGCTGGACTTCAGAAGAACAAGTGGAAGAACGTCTGCCCACCTGAGCTGTCCTCTCCCACAGCTGGAAGGAAACCTGGGATTCCCAGTCCGCAGCTATTTGAGCCATGACCTGGCTTGGTGCCCCTCTGAGAGGCTGAACGTCTAGTCTCATTAGACTCTCCATTAGTTCAAGTAGGAGGTTGTAGAGAGGTGACGGTCGGTCTCTTCTCCCAAGTAACAAGTGACAGGACAAGAGGAAACCTCAAGTTGAACCAGAGAAGGTTCAGATTGGATATTAGGAACAATTTTTACACTGAAAGGGTTATCAAGCATAGGCAGAGGCTACCCAGGGCAGTGGTGGAGTCACCATCCCTGGAGGTATTTAGAAGCCAGGCAGACGTGGTGCTGAGGGACATGGGTTAGTGGTGCTTTTTGTCAGTGTTGGGTTGATGGTTGGACTTGATGATCTCAAAGGTCCCCTCCAACCTCAGCAATTCTACGATTCTAAGTAGCAGAAAGAGTTCTGTGCATGGTAACCTCCCCGTACAATGGCCACTTGGAAGTTAGATTTTAGTTCTGCAATCCAGCTTGTTTCTTAAACTTGGGAAAACATTTAGCTGCCCCACATGGATGCACAACCCATGCATAGAGTGAGAAAGTTATAAAATCCAATGTGCAAGAATGAAGATGTCCATGGAATTTTAATTAATCCCTCTGTGTCCATTGTAATAAGCTTTAATTGCTACAATTCTGAATCTTCCTGAGCTTGGTAAAAACAATGCAAAGGTACTTCTTGATCTTAGAATTTCTCTTGGGGCAAATATGTTGTACTTGAGAACTTCAAAACAAAAGCAATATACAGACCTTGTTTTTTTTAAAATGTAGGTTCATGTGCCAAGCCTATGCATACAATACAGCAATGCAAATTGCACCATAGCTCAGGGTAAGTACGACTATATAATTTTTTTAAGGTTGTGGGAAAAAAAATTGAAAAAAATTGAGATAAAATGTTATTTACTGGTAAATTATACCATAGAGCAGACCAATCTAATTCCTGATCCAAATGGACTTTAAGGGGGAATTAGCTAGGCTTCCAAGGTGGTTTCAAGGCTTCTGGCATCTTTCTATTACCATGAACGAGTTCAGGCATTCGTTCCACTTCGAATAATAGTTTTACTCTGTCCAAACATGTTATAAAAATATTCTGTTGTATTGCATATGATATTTACATGCACCTTAATAGTTTAACTGGTGAAACCGTGAGACTTTCAAGCAGTATTTTGACTGATACAAAAGTTTTTACAAATGTGTTTTTTAATTATTTTTTAAAATTTTAATTATTTTTTTCATAATATTTTAATATCAAACCCAGATTTGGGGAATTACATTCACAAGGGCTCTTGCCAGTACTTTCTTACTAGCACTGCAAATAATCCACTATTCAGACCATACCAAGAATTTAGTCCGCAATGCTTTTAATTTAGAGTTAGTTTTCTGCTTCTGTTTCCTTGCTGCATTCCTTCCCAAAAAAAAAAGTTGGTTATACTGCTCTCATCAACCAAAATCACTATCTTCTGCAATAAAATAGAGTTTAAGAGTTTCTCTTCCCCTGGAAAGTCAATACAGATTAAATAATTTCATCTCTTGATTAAGTTCATGGGGATCCAAAGCAGTCCCATTTATTTTGGTGGAGTAAATTTGGACTTATTAAAGAACAGTTCTGAGCAGAACATAAATCCATCATTTCAGTAGATCCAGATTCTCTCTTCAGTTTTCCCAGTTTTCCATGTATGCATGTATTATGTGTGTATATGTAGGGCTATTGCTGGGTACCAATATCTAGTGTGGTCCAACATACATATTTATATGTTGGTTTGATCCTGGTTATAGCTTCAGTAGCACTTGCAGCAATCTCTTGTTGCAAACTCCACTGAAATTTTATGGAAAATTGCCATTTTACTTCTCTAAGGCAACAAAATGGTTAATGTGCCTCTATGAACACAAGGTGTTGCAATTATTTATCAAATGGCATTATAATCTTATCGTAATCATTATGTATTGATGGAAAAGCTGTTGCTGGAAGATCTTGGATGTTTCCATCTGGTTAAATAGCAACTCCTTTTTTTTTTCTAAAGGGTGACAAACATTTGTTTACAACTTATATTTATGAATTCAGTGTCAGAGAGCAACATCAGAGACCTTATAAAAAGAGGGGAGAAATTTGTGGAAGCTCTGTAGAAAATCTGCTCTGTGTTGGAATATTTTTTGATATTTTTTAGTATTTTTGAAAGGACTAAAATTTTAGACATCTCTGAGTTTCAGTGCCACTAACTCCCCCCCGTTCTTGGCCTTGGCCTCCAAGACTGGAGTTATGGCAACATAAGAAGAATGAGTGATAGCCCCAGTGAGATTTAATTAGGGTTTCTTCTTCAGAAGTTAGAGCAGCTAGAAGCTTTTAAATGTTTCTGGAGCTTTGGCATGAAACAGTTTGGATAACTAGAAGAACTGCTGGGGCTTCAAAGGGTAGATCTTCACATCACACACAGAAAAGGAATGCATATATTAGGGGAAGAACTTACGCCAGTTCGAGTTCATCTGGAAAATATTCCCTGTGCTACAGAGGCCGGTGCACCAGCACATTCACCCTGGTGCCAGGCAAATCTTTTAACTAAGCCTCAGTTTCGGTGTTTTATGATGTGTGTGCTCAGGTTCTCCCCAACTTGCACCTACAAAGCAGTGGCAAAGCAGACAAAAAGGACTCTGGCACAGAGACATTGGGACTCTGCTCTGCCTCTTGAAACCCTTTCAGTCCTTAGGTAGGGTCAAACAAGGGGGCTATGTGACTCTTTTCACTAAAGCAAATGACATCCCAGCCAAAACCTTGAGCACTTCCCCTAGCCCAGAACCTCTTTTGGTGAGCTGTTGCCCTCCTTGACTTGTACTAACTGCTGTTGTCCAAGACCTCCTGACAGTTTGAGGGAGGAGAGGTTATTTTACCCCAATAAAGTCTCAGTTTCAGGCCAGAGTTGAGCTCGCAAGCAGATCCTGCTGCAGGATGCAGCAAAAAAAGACCAGTATTTACTGAACTGTTTTTGTGCTGTTCCAGGACGAGCAAAAGCTCCCAACTCATGTGCAGGCATCAGCTCAGCTTTCCTACCTTGTCTCAAACCACCCTCACCCCTCTTGTTAAGCATCAGAAATGCCATAGCAAGTTCTGGAAAGTAATTCTGAGGCCGAACAGGACAAGATAAAGGGCAAAAAGCCAATCATAAGAGAGATGTACAGATGAGCTGGCACGTTTGTGGGCAGCATCTGCTGTCCAATATCAGCCATTCATTTACTACTCCTGATGATCCTTTTCAGCTGGGTAGTTCCTGGCAGGACTTCCCTAAGGGATGATGCATGACAGCCTTGCACTCCTTCTCTCGCAGCCAAACTTCAAGAAGAACTTGATATCACTCTGTGTTTTTTGGGTTAACGTTAGACCTGAAACTTTACTGTCTTTTTTCCAGATTTTACCCAGTTTCTACAGGTCTCTTCATCTTCAATCACTCTTTGCCTTTTTGCATCATGGCATGTGATAGCTACTGGAAGGCTGTGTCGTCTCCTGGGTAGGGATGAGACTGAGATTTTTTGGTATGGTATGGTATTTTTTGGTCAGGTATGGTTTCTATATGTGCAGAAACAATAACTTTCCTCCACAAAGCCTTTGAGGATCTAGAATGGAGATGTGCTCTAATGGTTGCTTTGTCTTTACTATCAATGCTGGGCATGGGCCCTAGTACTAACATCAGGACTTGAGTAAAAAGTGTCTCATACCTTCTTCGTTATCATGTCTTCTATGACTTCCTTACTTTCCCTGTCCTTTGAATGCCAAGATCTTTCACTGTCTCTGAAATATCTTATTTACTTCACAGTCATATTTCTGGGTACAGAGTTGTGGGGTATTAAATGCTCTTTGTCTGTGGTCCAGGGCCCATGGGTTACTGAAATGAAAGTACATTTAAAGGAATAAAACCATAAACTCACGCCACTGAAACCACACAAATACTATTTGTAGGTGACTTTAAAGGGAAATAGAACCCTCCTTAGCAATAATGTAACTGCTGCAGAACGTTTCTCAACTCTATCACTTTACCATTTTCTACATGTAAAGATAAAAAAATAATAATTGCAGTGCTTAATTAATATTCTTTGCCTCAGACAGGTGTTAGGCATTACACTATTAGCATATCTCATTCTTTCAGTGTATGTCCTGATGAGCAAGTAAGGTTATTCACAGACAATTAAGTAGTCAGGGTCTAGAGTTTGTCTTATAAAGAGATTTATTTTGCTTAATAAATTGCTATTAGAGAGATGCTTCCTGAATCAGTGAATAATCCCTTTGATTTTGCCATGATTGCAGTGAAGGCTGAAGCTCATCAGCCCTAGATAAGTCACAGGCCTGGAGAGATCTGCTCCACTAAAAAGTCTGCAATTAGAGCATCAGCTTCCAGAGAGGAGCCCTGCCTGCGTCTGTGTCACCCCATCCAGGAGAGAAGCTCTGTTCTCTGATCTGAGTTATCAGCTGAACTACTTGGAAAGTTAATTTCTGACATCACGTGCCTTGGCAAGACTGTATGGTAAAGCCCTGAAAACTATATTTATTGCTACTTTATTATGTATATATCTGCAGAAATAATTTCTTATGAAATGTTGCTACAGCTTTTATTTAATTTTGGGGGGATTCGCATCAGCATTAGAAATGCGGGCTGAGAAGAAGGCAGGATAATTATGTGAAAGGCAATTCAAACGTAATGAACCATTAAAATACTACTGTGAAACAAGTTTCCTTAACAAGTTATAAGCTAGGAATGTAGCGCGGGGTTTCATATTTAGACCATGGTAATGAAATATGTTCGTGTTATCCTTTGAATGAATCTATCAATCAGAACGCAACGTGGTGCTGATAGTTCTGGCTAATATATCATGAGAAATACAGGGCTGAAGCAGGGAGGTTCTGTTGCCCAGGAAATGTGATTTCCTCTGTGCTAATTCCGCTTTACTCATTATCACCTAAGTCCTTCCTTGCTTTATGAACCCTCTTTGGGCCCCTGCCCACCCAGCCTGCATCTCAACATGACAGTATACAGGGGAAATGGGGCATAGGATCTTGGAGATGAGCCCTTTAGAGCTGCTGGGAGCAATATTTTCAGCCTGAGAAGGCAGTGCCTGGGAGCTGGATGCAAAGAGAATCCTCCGCCAGCCACGCCTGACCCTGCTCTGAATCCATGGCTTTTATGGCAAAGCTTCCCTCTCGCCCTGCCCTCATTCCATACCTGTCTCTCTCACAAGGGGATCCTTGAGAAGGTGCGTTCTTTGGCCATTTCCAGGCCCAAGCTGAAAAACGAGAGCCAAGTCAACGTATCTGAAGCTGTGCCATACAAATGAACCTGTCCCCACCGCTTCGGTGGCGGCTGCGCTCCCGGAGACCCCCTGACCTCCCCTTCCTTGGATCTCCTCCTCTTGGCATCCTAATTCCCTGGAGGAAAAGCTGCTCTTAATTCACCCGTTTGTTTCGCTCGAGTTCCCCCGGCAGCTCTCAGCCTTCAAGATAAGTTTCTGTGCGGCGGGTAGGCAGCTGTGCTGCGTGCGTGAGGACAGGAGATCTCCACATATTTACTGCCTCAAAAAAAGAAAATGGGGACAGCTCATCTCTGCAGTCTCTTTACGAGCCCGAGATGCTGCGTGTCACGGCGTGTGCGGGGCCGGAGGGGGGGCAATATGTGAGCAATAACTCTCTGCTCTCTTCCAGAAGCCCTTGCTCAGAAGGATCCGACCCCGAGAGGAGCCCGAGTGACCTTACAAATCCACCGGGATATTGTCTTAGCGAAGAGAGGAGCCTCACGCCGTGCTCTGAAAATTGAGGAAGGGGAATTTATTCTGCCGCTGTCACTAGCGAGTGCCAAAAATAGCAACGAACGCTTGAACTGGTGAAAACTGACTTTTTCCCCAGAGAATTTTTAAAAAGGATTATTTTTTTTTTTTTTTTTTAAATGCTGCTGTGTGTTTCCAGCATGTTTGTGCTCTGCCTTGCCAAGTTCTGCCTTGCGTAAGAGTGGGTGTAATTTGTCTTCCAGGCATGGTCTTGGGCCAGGTGGCTTCAGGGGTTGGTGTGATTTGTCAATGTTGAGGACGATAGGAAATACTAAAAGGATTAAATAGTGCTGTGGTTTCCTCGCAATGATCACATTGCAAATTTTCTTTTAGTACTTCTGGGCAAACAGGTCGTAACGTCTAGAGCGATTTAGAAAGCTTTAATAATTGCTCCTAAGCTTTAAATAAATTCTCAGAGTAACATTAGCACATTGACGTCTTCTGTGCTGGGGTGAGCGGGGTAATTTGCTGTGCGTATGGACGTGATCAAATGCAGCCCCAAAGTAATGCAAAACCTGTTCTTGGATCGGGGAACAAACTGGGAGGGGGTATTTCCACAGAGGGCATCTCCAGCTGGGCTCACAATCTCACAATCATTACAAAAATGCTTGTGAACGAGGCGTGTGTCTGTAGTCTTGTGTGTTGACTCAAGAAGGACTGAATGAACAGGTTGAACGTACATTCCCCATCGATGGTCCCTAATTTTGGGTCAAGGCAGAAGCACGTGCAGGGGTAGAGATGGTCCAGTTGCCACTCAAGAGTGAAAGGGGGCTGCCCCATTGGACCAGTTCAGCTCCCTCACAGTGGCTGTTCCTCTTGGTGGAACATCAGGTTCAGTTCCGTGTCTCAAACAGCTTTCCTTCTCTTCTAGACTTATTTTCAAGACATCACAGTGCAGCCCCAGTGACTCAACAAACCTAAGATGTCAACCTTCTAAACAGGTCTTAAAAATTAATTATTAAATCAGCATAAATCTCAGAGCTAAAAGAAGGTGCTCTTGGATTAAATACACACAGCTGCTTAGTCTGTTTGTAATCCAGTTTTCCCTGTGGTACCTAGCAGTCAGAGCATAAAAAGGCATTCTTGAAATTAAATTATTTCTAGGCCTCTTATATAAGAAAACAACTGGATACTTGGGAGATAAAAAAAAAAAAAAAAAAAGGGAAAACAAACATTGCTCAGACATTGCTGTGCTTATTAAAAGATAAATGCTTTCCAGGGTTGTATTTCTTATTAATACAATCTTGAAAAATCTTTAGAAGACAATAGATGTAGAGAATGAACACAGCGTATGGGGCACAATGTTTCCTTGCAATCCACCCTTGCTTGAAGCAAGAGTAATATTTTAAGTTACTGATTCCAACTAGTTTTCTTGGAAGACAGGGTTTAATTTACATTTAGGACTGCCTGAAGGTGTTTTGAGGAGTCCAAATAAAAGAATAGCAGCCCTTCAAAGCTCTCGCAGAAACGATTCAGAAAATGTTGAGCGTACCTGTGGCTTGCACTTGCGTCGTTTGTTGTTATCAAACTTATATTGCCTCTGGTTTTGAAATCTTAGGGGAGCATTTTCTTTGCAAAGTGGTGCCTTAAGATGTAAACGTGTTTTCTGAAATGCATTTTGTTATCACTTCTGAAATACTTTTGATCTTTTTTTTTTCTTTTCTTTAATTTCTCCTTTGAAAGAACAAAAAAACTTTACAGAAAACAAACACATTCCTTGCCCTGACAGGAAAAGTTTAAGAAAGAAGGAAACAAACCAGCCAACCAGGAAACCTTTTCACAACTGTGGAGGTGAAGCAATTGTCATAGTAGCTCTTCAGAAATGGCAAATTTCGGCAAATTTCAATTTTTAGCAGAGCTGGGAGGGGTTGGCTCATACTTTGCACTGGAACTTCTGAGGTCTGACTGTGCCAAGAGCATCCCTAAAAGCCCAAAAAGGCTTCAAGCTTTGAGATGCCAGGTGCTGTTAGAAAACAAGCTGTGATCGTTAATGGTGTGTTCAGAGAAAACTCTGCAGCCAGGGAAGAGATAACAGAAATAAAAGGTTTACAACCACTCTCTCCCCTGCCACTCTGCAGGACTGATGCTTTCTGCTTTCATTTCAGCCAGCTCACGTGATTTCTGATTGTAGTAAAGCCTGTACAGTTCTCTGTGGTCCTGAGAAAGGTTGTTCCTGTCACCTGCGAGGTGACGTCTTATCTCTGACCCTCTCGGCATCTTCCCTGCTAAACCCATTTCTCTCACTGCCTCACCGCCACCTTCTCCATGGCACTGACAGGTCTTCCCCCAGTTGCCTCTTGGAAGATAATCACCCCCTTCTCTCAGGGGGGTTTCCCACACAACATCATTCTGTTTCCTAAGGGAAGAGCTGAGAAGGCACAACCAAAACACACATCATCTTCACCTGCATTTCCTCAGAGCCCTGGGTAAGCAGAAAGGTGTTTCTGGTGCTGCAGGCACAGGGGACCTCTCAGACAGTGTCCTGGTCTTATCTCAGAGAATACTTCTTAGCATGTGCCATTTACAACCAGGAATAAAAAAGAAAGCTAGAGAGTGTTTCTGGTGGCTGACCTTCCCCCAGTCTCCAGTAGTTTCAGTTTAGGTTTGAATTAGTTGGAAATCGACGTTAACTCAGAGGAGTTATAAGGGATAAAATTTAGACTTACTTTATTTCTTCAAGGTCCAAAAGATCAAAACCATCTTTATTAGCAACTTCTCTCATTTGAGGGTTTTCTTTTTTAGCCTGGATAAATGTTACTCATATCAATCAAGAAAGGCACTGTATGCTCTGTAATCTCAAGAGATTAATTTGCAATTTATGGATTATCGTACAGCTCTCTGTGCATTATCTTGGGCACAGAAATGCAGTTAAGAAGTCTTTGTCCTCGGTCATTTATTCACAGTTGCCTCACTCGAGCTAATTCAACTCTCCGTGAAAACTGAATCGGAAAGTGGATTGCTGAGATCTTCAGCATTTAAATAACTCAAAACTGAGTTTTATTTTGGTTTTCCCTGTGATGGAGATGGAACAATTAGCGTTTAGCTGTGGGCAGCAAAGAGGCAGGAAGTTTTGCAGCCAAAGAGAAGGTACCTAAAACTGCCTGAATTCAGAAAATGGTGCTGTGGTACTGAGTCACACCTTTTAAGCTCCTCCAGGCTCAGTATTTTGTCCCTGAGGGGTATAAAGCTCAGAAGTCTCAAAGAGACTCTAGTCACTAAGTGTATCTACTTACACCTCTCCATGGGCTTCCCAGATGACTGGGCTAGGGCAGGATATGCTTTCCACATTAACCCATCAAAGGATGTTGGAAGTTCAAAGGAAGAAACCTTTCCCGCCAGCTGCGTCAGTTATAAACTGCTGAAATGGAAGATAATGAACATTTCTAGGCTGTTGATTATCAGTGTAGCAATTGTGATGGACCACGTCAGGGAGACCCATCTCATTTCCAGCTTAACAGCATTTTGAAAGCCACCACATACTTTCTTTTGAATGACAACACCCCCTCTGAAATTGAAATGTGTGGAAGTACCTTAATTCCATTCCTGCCGGGCTCCCCACCAGCCTCCCCAGGCCACCCCCGAGGACTGAAAGCGATCCCATTGTCATGCTGCCAAAGCCAATTAACACGACTCACAATTTTCCATAATAACTCTTCAAAATTAAAGCAGTTGGTAATTAAAGTAATCCCCGCTCCCTGGTGACACATGCAGCATGACAAAGCCAGAAGTAGCACGGCGGCAGCAGAACCTGTCTCCTTTATTTACTCACTGCTTCACTGCCTTGTTCCGCCGAGCGAGTGATCTGCTGCTGAGTTACAGCAGAGCGACTGAGCCAAATATCTGTGGTGAAAAATGTTAACGTGAAAGCATCTGCTGCGATAGCCCACGAAATGGAATCAATATTCTTCCAGCTCCATCCTGCCCCTCCTGGGGCCAGCGGTTGATTTCGCTGTGGTTGTCGGGGAAGGGGAAGGAGACCTGCGGCTCGGCTGCCGGACGGGGCCTGGGAAGCTCTAACCTGGAGACTTTGCAGCTCAGAGCCCAAATAAGTTGTGTGGCACAGGGCGGGTTGCTTTGAAACCACCTCCACCTAACGTCACCTCAGCAGCCTTGGAAAACGTACTTTTAAACATAGGAGCCAGTTAAAACTGGGACACAACTTCAGTTTAAGTTCTCTGGGCCAGGCTGGGTAGGTCCAAGCAGCGTTTTCTTCTTTGGGATAGTCTCCAGGAGAAGTGTAGGTCCAAGCTGTGTTTTCTTCTTTGGGATAGTGTCCAGGAGAAGCGTAGGTCCTATCAGTGTTTTCCTCCTTGGGATAGTGTCCAGGAGAAGCATAGGTCCTATCAGTGTTTCCTTCTTAGGGATAGTCTCCAGGAGAAGCGTAGTGCCATGTCTCTCTGGGAGGAGATCTTCCTCCCTCCTGCTGGACCAGCTCTGCTCGCTGTATGCCAGGTGATGGGGCTGGTCTGTCCCTTCCTGGCCCTGGAAAACCAACTTCTTACAACAAGGAGAAGTTGTGCCTCTTGCCTCTTAAGGACTGATTTGACAGAAAGATTGCTTTCTTGTATGATTAAAAGTCTTGGTTTAAATAATAGCCTGTATTCAGAATAATTTGATGAAGGGCAAAGAACATTTAATTTTTTTTAGTTATGAGATTTTTATCTTTTTTGCATTCATTTGCTAAAAAAAGGATGGTGACATCTGGGTCCTTTATGCTTTTGTACTGTTCCAGTAGCATAAATCTACACTGCAGTTAACAAATGCAACGTGAAATGCTCTTTGTCCTCAAGAGATACTATGTGAAGCAGGACTAAATAACAGTTTAAGGTAAAAGATAAGAAATAACCTTTATTGAAGAGTGAACTCTTCTTCTTTAAAATGACTGCTGAAGGAAGCGCTTGGTGCTCAGAAACAGCACTGTCCTGGGTTGAGAGACAAAGGACTAACTTTTCTTCTAATACTGGGGAAAATTGCACTTCTAGAAGACTCTAGTG
>JAOXNO010000024.1:64143890-64154263 GCA_028565335.1 Limnodromus scolopaceus
CTCATATTCAGCCGCTTGTTAATTAGAACCCCCAGGTCCTTTTCTGCCAGGCAGCTCCAGCCACACTTCCCCAAGCCCGTAGCGCTGCAGGGGGTTGTTGTGGCCCAAGTGCAGGACCTGGCACTTGGCCTTGTTGAAGCTCATACTGTTAATGTTGGCCCAATGGTCCAATCTATCTAAGTCTCTCCATAGGCACATGATGTGTGCCTATCTCTTTATATTACTGCTGTATAAATACTCAACATGAGCTGTGCATGGCTTTATGGGACTACAGTTGATTAGGCCATTGTTTCCAACCCAAACTAGGCCTACATCACACTTGGTGTTTTGCTTTTTTTCCTAGAAATCATGAATACGTTGTAAACTGAGTTTAATTTGTGCTGAAAACAGCGTGGTCAAAGGGAAGGTTCGTGCTCAGAATATTTGGGCTGACTGAATATGCATGGACACTGCACCACTGCCGTGGAAGGAATCTAAGTCCTGATTAACGGGTATAACTTCAGTGGTCAGGATGATAAATTAGACAGTAAGATTGCAGAGGAACTGATTTTAAAAAAGCTTTATGGGCTCATAGGGAAAACATTTGCATCCTGGAATCATCAAAGGAATTACAGAACACCCGGTGTTATTTTTGGCCAGATGGTTTGCAGTTAATTTGATAGATTTGATCTGTAAATTAACAATTATTTGGGGATGTTAAGAACACACTAATAGTTTGGGAAAAAAAATATCGATAGGTAAAGCGTAAGCAGTATCAGGGTTAGGAAAATAGGAATTATTTCAGATCACAAACGTGTTAAGCTTCACACCTGGAATTAATGTCAGGAGTTGCTTATAATGCCTGCACTGAGGGGTCTTTTCAGATGGTTAATTCTGTTACTGACAGGTTGGTAATCTGTGTTGCAGCTTTCTCTATGTTTTTGTTTATAACTATAACAGGTTGCCCAGGGAAATCGTGGATGCCCCATCCCTGGAATTGTTCAAGGCCAGGCTGGATGGGGCTTGGAGCAACCTGGTCTGGTGGGAGGTGTCCCTGCCCATGGCAGGGGGTTGGGACTGGATGATCTTTAAGGTCCCTTCCAACTCAAACGATTCTATGATTCTATGATTCTATAAATCTATTCTGTTCTTCTGTGCAGTTTTTATATTGGCATTTAGGCTATGAATGATGCATTTTGACCAGCATTTTGCAACATTATGACTCAAGGAATAGTAATCTGTAAGTGCCTCACCATTCTTGCCAGAGGTGGAATTTCCTTTAACAGCATGAAACTATTATGAGGAATCACAGACAGAGACAACAGATCAAGAGAAATAACTGGGGCCGTACTGTAAGAGAATAAATAATTGCAGGCAAAGCTGTCTGTGGCCTGGAGAAAGCATGAGAAAATTTGTTTTAGGATTAAATTGTGAATAAACCAAAGAATGTTTGAAAACTGAAATGAGGGCCTTAATTGTATATGAGCACTGGACAGTGCGGGTGGGTGTTGCTGTTGCCCACAGTAGGTGCTTTCTGCAGTACAAGTGATGTGGCTTGGTCTTTATGTAGTCCATGGGTTGAAATTCCTGTTGTTGTTAACTTAAGTAAGTCATCCTGGTATTTTTATATGTTCATTAAATAGCCTGTCTGAAATGAACTTGAGAAGAATAATTAGTACTGCTTTCTAAGCATATGAGAATGAGAAAAAACTCCATGCTATGGTTTGAAAATTCTGGTGGAAATTTTTGCAGCTTCATCCGGGGATTTTTGTTGCTCTCCTGAGATTTTTCTTGCCAGCAGTTTTCTTCTCCTAGACTGTTTCATCTTTCAATATCAAGTCCAGTTAGGACTGCTGGGTTTTCCAAGGCTGTTTTCAGTTGTTCAACACTTCCGAGGCCAAAGAATTGAGTAGCAACAGCCATAGGCATTTCAAATAAACCCAGTGCATGTCCGTGTTGGCACAGGGGGCAGCCTGCCTAGGAATAAATTCTAGAATTGAATCATATTTTAAGTTAATCTTAAATGTGTCTTAATTTTATAAAACCAGGAAAAATCTTTTTGATGAGTTACTTGGAACTATGTAAGATCCTGGAAAGCTTAGGTCATCCCGAAAAAAAACCAGAATGTGGTCTGTGCAGGGTGAAGGGTTCACATGTTCATTTTTAGACTAAAGATCACATGCAGACTCTTTCTTTTCCTACTTTTTAATGTTTCACAGCAGGTGAAACTAGAAAGATAATAATGAGTGCATATATGTGTATTTAAAAGAATATGAAAGCATTTTAACTCAAAGCAAAGAACAGTAAATGAAATAGTCTAATCTCTGGGTTTTTTTCTTGTTGGGTTTGGGGCTTTGGATTTTGGTTTTTTTTTCACACAAGGGCTCCTGTAAGTCCCTTTTTGCATTTACTCCCAATGACAACTATAATGCTGGATTTAAAATGAGAGGGTGATATCTTTCAGTGAAAAATGGTATTGAAATGCAAAATATTTGCATTAATAAATGGTCATTATTCATTACTACTATAATCATCACACTCTAAGCAAAAAGGAATTGAGGTTTAAGTCCTATAATTAAGGTTTTTCTAGTATTAAGATGTAAAGGAAATGTACTCTGAGGGCAGTTGGTAATTTTATGAAATATATGATAAATATGTCTTACGGATGAGTTGGTGGAAATAATAGATTCCAAAGCAGGTTTCAAATGAATTTGAGATGGATTGAAATAATGTTTAAAAAAAGGGGGGGAAGAAGTCTATTTTCCAAGAACAGATGTCATCTGTAATTTAATGCATGATAGTTACTCTAACCCAGACATTACCCTGCCACAATCTGACTCATTATTGTATAAAAATGAATACCTTGAAAATGCTAAGTGCTGTATGAAATCAAGCAGTATTTATATTTTGAGTGGCAAAATCTTCAGAAAGAAAAAAACATTTCTTTCCAGATCTCTACCGAATCACACAGCTGACCGTGTTAGGAAAGGAAAGATAGTAATTGTGCCTGCATAATACCAGTAAAAAAACCCCAAACATTAGAGGTCCTTTATGGCAGTTCTCATTTTCAGGAATGAAAAGCCTCTTTCTCCACCTGTAGGTAAAAGCCCATGTCCTGCTAATTCGTATTCACTTGAGAAAGCAGATGGGATTTCCAGAATGAGTAAGAACTTGCATCATTGGGTTCTTTGACAGATTATAACATTTTAAAACTCAGTTTGAATGATCTTTCACTGTAACACATAGTTTTGGGAAGTGAAATGCATTTTCTATCTGTTGCTTGTTTCTCACTGAAAAATTGTTCCATATGAGGAGCAATTTTCTTTCTATTTAGAGTGAAAAATAGAGATCAGATGAAAAACAGCTTAATTCCTTCTTTGAGAAATCCCAATTGTCACATTGTGTTCTTAGGTTTAGGGAGAAAGATGAACTTTTAATTGCAATGCTTGAAGTGCAAATTTACAATTTTATTTTCTGTAGAAGTCTACAGTAAAGGAAAAGTTTAATTTGTTTTCTTATAAATGTTAAAACCTATTTCTAAAAACCTTTTCCTGAAGGTCATATCTTGTCCTCAACTTGATTCAACCAATTTTCAAAGTTTCCTCCCAAACTGCCTCTCTTCAAACTTCTATTGACTGGCTCAGTCGTTTAGCTGTCTGAAAAGCGCGGTGGGTTTGACAGTGGAAGACTTTATTTCTTGTTCCTTGTTCTGTTGAGTGATATTGATCATGGCATTTGGAAGCAAAATGCTCCTTCATCCCTCGTAATTCTTTTCTCTCATATGTTTTCTTGAGTTTTGTGTTTGGATGCATTGACGCAACATAATGCAGTGCCTTGGAAGTATTTCCAAGCTACCTTGGGCACCAAAGGCAGTATAGCATCATCAAAGTGTCTAGGTTAATTGACCCAGCTGAGAAGACACGTAGGTGGAGCATCAGAACTAGGTTGCAGGGTATTTCTGAGCAATAGCACATCCTTGCCCTTCAAGATTGGCCATGTCAGAGGCTGCAAAGAGACAAAACCTTCAGCATCTCAAGCAGGAAGATGAGGATGGAGCTCTGAGGGGCAGAAGGCTTGCTTGGAGAACCACTTGGTCTGTCTTGGCTGTCGAAGCCACTGCTACAATTAGTTCCCGACAAAGGCTGATGAAGACTGAAAGTAGCTGTCTGTGAGGGATACTGGAGGACAAAGAGTGTGTTCACGACACTTGGCCAGGATTATGAAAATCAGATCTTATAATCTGTGAAGAATATCAGTGTGTCAGAAACCATTCACATTTTCCAGAGGTGTTGTCTGAAGGATACTGTTCAGCACACCAAGTCAAGGTCGGAGTCTTTTGTTGCTAATGGTGACTGCTACAATTGAAGGCAAATGGTACCAGGATTCTGTTGTGGGGCTACCTTTGTGGCTACTCTGTCTCACCATAGTCCAAAAAGAGAAGGGAACAGACAAACCTGGTACCAGTTGCTTTATTTCCAACCTTGTACAGTCTCTTCCCTTCTTTCCCCCAAAATCGTTGTTGGCACTGCTCGTGATGACCACTACACTTAAGTCAGCAGATATTTTGCTGTATCTTTGTTAAAGCCACCTCTAATGTTAACACCATGACTTGGAGTTATCTGGCCTTGGGAAGAAGGCGGTGTTCATGAGAAGTCTGTGTTTCAGAATTCACCTTGCTAAGACACACGTTAGTACTAAAGTGCATGGAATATAAAATGAAAGTAAAGAGTTACAATGAGAAGGTGGGAACTCCTGCGCTTGCTGAACCTTGTGCTGATGTTTCCTCTCCTGACACTTAGAATAATGCAATTATTCTATTGCTTTGAGAGTGTCAGGAAGCTCAACTCACACACTTTAAGTGAAATACTGTCTTTGACCAGTCGAAAATTTATGCCTGATTTCAATTTACTCTGCATGAAACATTTGCAAACAGTCTAACTTTAATCTGGAAGAAGTTCAAACCAAAAAAAATCTCCCCAAAAGATGACGACAACTTTGTTCAATCATTTTTAAATTATCTTAGTTACATTTGTGGGCTAATGAATAAAGTTATGGAAGTGCATGTTAGGTGATAAATAGGTTGGAAACAAGTCTTTTTGCACATAAACCATCTGTATGGATTGCTCTAACTCAAAACTTCAAATAAGTGCAAAAGAAATTACTTTATATTAAAAAATAATAGTTGCTCAATAAGCTGTTGGAATACTCAGGAGTTGTACAGGTCCTTGTGTAACAAAGACAGGGCATTTAGTAAAGTATGGTGGTGTTTACTGCAAGTTTGGCTTTTAAACAAACTTTAGTTTGCAGTAGGGACACTATAAGTTACGGCGAAAACAGAATTAAATTAACAGAACTCCTGTTAATTACCATTAGTGGTTCATTTGTGTTCCCTTTGGAGAGAAATGCAGTTCAGAAAATATGACATTTCTTTTTAAATAAATTAAAATAGCTGTGCTTTGCAATGGCATTGGCTGGAGTTGGACTTGTTCTGCACTTGGCACGTGTTAGCTGCGATTTTACATAGATAATTTACACCAAAATTATTTCTGGCAAGAACCTGGTTTGGAGCTGACCAGAACCTTAGAAATGGCACTTCAAGCCACTGGGGGATCTCTGTATGAGGTGATCAGGCCATACCTAGAAGAGACAGGCAGGACCGTGCACGATGAGCTGTTTACATTGTCATAATCAGATGAAGTCACGATGAAGGTAAATGCCTCACATTCTGAATTGTTTTCTTATCAGAACTATTTGACAGGCCTTAGAGATTTTCTTCCAGGTTCCTAAATAATTTATCTAACATTTATTTTTAACCCTGCTGCAAATATTTGTAATCCATAAATTTATCTGGTCTTTCGTAGATTTGACACAGAAGGAAATGTCATATATTAATAAAGAATAAGAACAAGCAAGACATCTGACATCGCTGATGGTTGGGCAGCAGCCCCACTAACCACTGCTGATCTTGAGCATCGTGGGACTCTGTAGGAAAACAAGACACCAGTTCTGCCTGTGAGAATGAAGTAAGTGTCTGAAAGCAAATGCCTGTACTAAACCTCTTTAACTTCACCTATCCTGGCCTGAGTCTTGCTTAGTAGAAGTAGAGGGGGATGGGAGAACCCAGAAACTTGGAAAGGTGGATGTAGGGTTAGAAATGTCTCCATGGAGCCTTCAATGGAGCCAAAGTTTGCGGAGGTGAAGCTTTGTTCGATGGTGGGATAACCACTGGGTGAGAAGGGCTTGTATGTGGGGGAATAGACATGATGTGTAAAGTGTAAATAAATGTTTTACAGAAGTAAGGAAAGGAAAGGTAGAAGGATTGGATTTTGAGGAGTTAGGGAAAAGGAAGATGAAGAAGGCTATAGCAGTTATAGTGAAAAGCAAGGAGTGAGGAAAAAGAAAGTAAAAGAGAAGAGGAAAATTATGAGCAAGAAGGAGACACCAAAACCAGTGAGACAGACATCTTCATTTAATTTCACGCAATATAGGATAAGGAAAGTGTTGTTATTTCCTATTGATTTGCTCATGCTCTATTTCTGTGACCTGAATCAATACCATTTATATCTGAAACTTTCAAAAGGATCTCTGACATATAATTTCACTTGGGATTACTGTGAATCTGATAAATCGAGAAAAACGTATACAGGTTTTTGTGGGCTGTAGGGAATGGCTTCGGTAGACCATGTGTTGGCTACAGGGCTAAGCTGGGTGTACCCAAGGGGAGGAGGTGAGAATAGACACCAAAATACAAGAGCAAAGCAGGTGAGGAGACAGATTAGTCTTGAGGAGGCTGCACATGCAAAAACAGTTGGTGTACTTTTTCTTAATCCAAGATGATTCCTGAACCACATCAGGATATAGAAGATTAACAAAGCTACTAGCCAGCCTGCTGATATACCTCCTGCTCGGGAGTGAAATCCCTCATCAAACCATAACATTTAGAAAAGCTCCTTGAATTTATCCTGTCCCTGTAACATTTGGACACTGATTAAACAGGATCATCAAATGGGATCATCAGTATCCAGTTATACAAAGCAGTATTTTCAAAAATTAAATCACTCTGATTCACAACAGATGAACTTGTGATGTAAGCTGCAGAAATGAGCACGAGTGAAGGGCCTGGGACAGACACGTGGGCTCCAGCAGCTTCATCTGAAATACTAGATCATCAGCTAGAGCTGAAATAATATTTTTAATGTACTCCTAGTAAGTTTCAAAAAAGATAATATGCATCTGAAAAGATATTTATTCTCTTCAATTATGTATGAAACACTACAGTCACTGCATTGGTGTGTAAGAAACAACTCTTAGAAAACAAATTTTTTAATAAACAGGTATATCAAGGTTTTTTCAGGGCACAGATTACTCCCGTGTATTTTTTAGACTGGAATCCACAGTGGATAGCCAACTATGGCAGAATGATTTATATTCACCCCTCACATCTGTGTGCAGGTGTGTGTGTGCGCACACATGGAAGGGCCCTCTGGTCACACCCTTACTGATTTCGGGGTCATTCAATGCACATCCATAAGAGGAAGGTGAAGGCAGAATTCCTTCAGGAAGGTTCACTTGCTGTCGAAGCCATTTGGAAGCTGCTTTGTTTGACAGGGCTCTCAAGACACTTTTCTAATGTCTTGCAATCTTTTTTTATCTTCCCCACCCCACCCCCCTTTTTATTTGATTTTTCATGCAGGGATGGAAGAAGAGAAGATCGTATGAGTAAATAAAGACTGTCTTCAGTTGCTAGATGGTGCAAGTTTTGCATTTTTAAGGTTTTGCGTGGGCTCCCAGGAACTGCAACCTATTATCAAACCAGCTCCTTGTGTAAGTGACTTATTTACAGTTTGGGGATGACGTGGGCGCACAGAGTTCCTGCGCCTTTGATGTCTGTGCCTATGGGTAGTGTGAAACAGCCTTAGCTTAGAGTTTCCTTCTAGGAGGGCTTAAGTAGTTTCCTTAGGATTTCATGCATCCAGTTCTGTGACTGGGCTTTGCCGGAGGAGTGGTTGCCCATTCAAAAGTTCAGTGCAAGGAATTCAGCCTAAAATTCATACCATACAACACTTATGGAAGTTCAGGTGCAGAGGGCTACAGATATCAGTAGCTTTCTAGGTGTGGTAAAGTGTACTAGAATACGTTTGTACAGAAATGTATAGTTAAGTGTGCAAAACATGGGATTTTTTTCCTGGTTTGATCTAGATAATGCTGCCTCTTCGGCACCACTGCGCTCTTGGGAATGTAGCTGTTGGTGGGGCACAGGTTGAGTCAAGATGATCTCTATTATTCATGCTACTAACTGGAACTGATGGGAAAACAAGAGGACTTTCGGCATTGTGTTTTAACTTTGTGTTGAAAGAAATGAAAGCTGGAAATTATCCAAAGGCTGACGCTTCTCACTTTGAGTTGAATTTTCCTGTGGAGGTTTTGTTTTCCAACTAAATTCCAGAGTCCTGTTGGGCAGCACGGACTGGCCAATGCCTTGGCTCAGTCAATTTAAAAAACATCTTCAGCAGGAACTTTTTCAGCAGGGTGTGATTTATCCACGCATTTGAGATCAGCACACGTGAAATGCTTCTCTTACCTTGCCATGTCCTGTCTTTAAATACAGATTTTAAGGAATTGAGCAAAACAGTAAATTTGGGGATCTGATCCTCTGCATTTGCACGTGCTTAAGTGGCCTTACTTAAGGTTACATTGACCTGTGTGAATTACTTACTTAAGGTTACATTGACCTGTGGGGTGCCTGGGCCCCACCCCACTGGATGATGGACATTTTATGACATATTCATTATTTCGGTTAGGTATAATTAACATTTTAATAAAAAAATCTTCAGAGAAAATCCAAAGCCTGAGCAGAAGCAGATCTTTTTTGTGCTTATCCTGAAAGGTGTAGAGGAGACTTTTAACAACATCATTTGAGCACGCGGAACGATTGACCCACGCTTTTGTACAACATAAATTTCAATGAAAGTCATGATTTATGTGTGCCTGTACGTTTCTTCTGGTTCCTTGTATATGTCTCATATGTGCACATATTATTTTGTCTTAAGCGCTTAATAGGTACTGATCTTTAATAATTAAAGATTCACTTAATAATTTATAAAGGCAAGGCAATGAAGGATTCGGACAGAGTATTTAATATGTCCTTAGAATAGAACAGGTGAAGTTCAAACAAATTATAGCTTTAACATCTGGCACTCCTTCGTGCAGAAATAATCCCAGTCCTTTCTCTTCCTCCTGCTCTGCCCTTGTCTTACTTCTGCAGGGTACAGCGAGGGTTAAAGTTGCTATCGCAATATGGAGTCCACTGGAAAGGTCCCAGCTAAATGCTAAATAAACCCATCTGGGGGCATAATGATGGACAGCCTAATAATTCAGTGCAGTTTGCCCTAATATTTTCAGCCAGACTGTACTTGGGCATGCTTCTCTTGGTATTAGTTAGCAATTGGTTCCAAATTCTGCTGAAGAGGCATTGAATGACTTTCTTGTAACAAATTTTTACTGATTTGTAGTGCATGCAAGTTTACCTGCCATTAATTCTTTTTAGAAAGAGGAAAATACTCAGTATTTTGTTAGAGTGTAATTGGATAAGCCTTAATTTATGACTTAGGAAAAAAAAAAAAAAACCATCAGCCTACATTATAATGCACAAGACTAGATTCCACTCAATTATGCTGATATAAATCCACTGTAATTCCATTAGTCAATGAAGTTTTTCCAGATTAATGCCAAAGTGACTGAAATTCAAATGCTGCCCATAACTTCCGTTGTCATCTTGAAGCAAAAGGCAAAGTCTTTCAGTCTTTTTCTTTCTCCTCAGTCAGTTTTTAAAGAGGGACTGAGGGAATGGCAGGCAGAGATGAATAGTGCATCTCTCTGGGGATTTTTAATACATGAAGGCAAAATTTTTGGGTCCTTAAACAAGAATGTGGAAATACTGCATTTCTACATTTTTTTTTGACAGGGAACAGGCAAAAAGTGTGCTGTGCCTACGCTTTTGCTCTGCAGGAGAGACCTGAGCAGAGCACTGCAGACGTGCTCCTCAGCCTGGGGTTATTCCCAGGGGGCACAGAGCCCACCTCCAGTTCACTCTGCTGTTTCCCAAATGTAAATACAGAATCATAGAATCACCTAGGTTGGAAGGGACCTCTTAAGATCATCTAGTCCAACCAATGAAAAGAAGAAACAAAACAAAACAAACAAACAAAAAAAAGCCCAACCAAAACAAAACACACCACCCCACATACACCACACCACACTCAACCTAACACCAACCCAACACTAAACCACATCCCCGAGCACCATGTCAACTCCTCTCTTGAATACCTCCAGGGATGGTGCCTCTACCACCTCCCTGGGCAGCCCATTCCAATGCCTGATAACCCTTTCAGTAA
>JAOXNO010000024.1:64154363-64167752 GCA_028565335.1 Limnodromus scolopaceus
GCCAGGATGCTGTTGGCCTTCTTGGCCACCTGGGCACACTGCTGGCTCATGTTCAGCCGACAGGTGACCAACACCCCTAGGTCCTTTTCTGCCATACATCATATGCTTGGCTGTTTTCCAGGTATAATTACGCAGAATCACTACTACTGCTTCCTACAGGTACCTACAGCTGACCAGGTACCAAAGGTTGATGGTTCCAGGCCTTTTTCCAGGTACCCGTCCATTAGTTAGATGTTTGGCCCACTTTTCTAAACCAGTTACCCTGGAGCTGGCCAATTATTATTTTTTTTTTCCAAATCAATTATAAGCAATAAAAAAGAGGTGGGACTATGGCTGTGTTTCAGTTATGATGAATAATTCCTTCAGTGTGACAGGAGATTTAGTCCTGAAAAGCTGAAAAGTACTGTTATACCTAGAAATGTTATATTGCCTCTATTTTGAAGAGGTAAATGACATTCTACTGTCTAAGGACAAGGACTTGAAAAATGGGTAAGTAGCTCAGAAGTATATTTTAAATGCAATTATCTTTTAAAAATGTATTTTATCAAAGTGTTTCTATTTGGAAGAACTTTTCCAATATCAAGCATGATTCTGCAACCCATGCCAGAAAGCGTATGTGCACATTTTAGGAATTCCAAGGACCTCTGCAATGTGGTAAGTATGGCTGGAGCAAAATGTAATGTATGCTTGAAGCCACATGTTTAAGTCTTTCTCAGTTATACTCTTCTGGGGGAAAAAAGGAGCCTTCAAAAAAAGACTTTTACAGTATATCTAAATTCTGTAAAATGAATGCTCAGAGCGGCCGCTTTCTTCATGGCAATCATGCCTTACTTTATCAGGCAGTCGTATGAATTTTAACTTCTATTGTTCCCTTCCTCACAATTTCCTGAGGTGAGCTCATTTCGAGCTGAGGTTGAGAAACACAATCACATCAGCTGGCTTTGAAAAATCTGGTCAAAACTTTCTGAAGCGATTATTGTCACGAAAACTTGAGGGCAGCGGGTCCAGGTCCTCTGCCGTTCTCTGCGTGCTGTGGAGGAGGGAAATCTCTTTGCCTCTTATAATCAAAACCATTGGGCCAGATGCTGTCACCGTGCGATATCAAGCATGGAAGGAACATGCTTCAAACGGTGAGGCTGCGTGTCAGTTCTTGAAACGGATGGACCTCCACATTTGATATGGAAATAGGAGAATGATATCAGGTACCTGCATCTTCTTACGCTCCTCGCATCAATGCTCACGCAGCCTCCCTCCTTCGTGGAGAGAAGGTACATTTAGAAATAGCATTAAAGTCAACGGGAATAGGCAGGTGCTTCAGGGTGCTCATTTATTCAGGTTTTCTAGACTGATCTTTAAAACCCGCTTCATCTTCTCCTTGAGAGATCTGACATTTGTTAAGACTGCTTCCCTCCCAGTTGACTTAAATTGGAAATCGTTTCAATTTTGCGTACACTGATATTGATGAAAATATTCTGAAGCATAAAATTCAAACTGAAACTAAGAATGACATATAGAAATTTACTCTCTATAAAAACGTGGTGGTAGTTCAGTTCTATCCATTTCTATCAGACCTAATTTCTGCACATTTTGTTGGGTTTTTTTTAAATAGCTTTTACTTGTTTTGGTTTCAGAATGATAACGTGATATGTGGTTGAGCTTCAAAGATATGCAGCTGTGCCAGTACGCAGAGTGGACGCTTTGTAGATAAGAAAGTGTTGCCTAAGCAGTGATTGGGAAGATATTTATAATATGCAGAATCAGTTGCTGGCATCAGAATTCAATCCCTTTCACTCAGCATGTTTTCTCTTCTATTAAATGTGATTCTTGCTAGAAAGCCCAGCTGGCTTTAGTCTGCAACGTAAACTAGCTTGGTAACGGGTCAGTGGTCATTCTGCTCCCTGACAGGGAACACAGCTAAATTTTCCCAAAGAATCCATTGTCCCTGGTACAGAATGGTACTCACCTGGCATCTGCACCTTAGGAGTTCACGTTTCTCTTCATGTTCCAAAATTAACAGTCCTTATCACAGGCGTGCAAAGGGAGAGTCTTAGCTTCAAACTCATGTGTAATAAGCTCTGTAAAACTCCTTTCCACTCAGAAAACTGATATTGATAGATAGATAGATAGATAGATATAGATAGATAGATAGATAGATAGATGGATAGATGGATGGATAGCTTGGGGAGTTTTAAGACTTCTGACCTTTTCTAAACATGCAATTAGTGTTTCGTTGCTGTATATTTAGAATCCCTTGTTATTTGAAGTTTTTTGAGTTTTGACTTCCAGCTGAATGTCTGAGAAATGTGAGAGAAGGACAGCAAACAATAAAAAAGTGGAAGGAGGGATTTTGCTTTGTGTTTGTGAAACATTCAGGTTTCTTTTCATTTTAACTTCCTATCTAAATTATGCTTTGCAAACAGTAAAGCGATCAATACTGTAGTGTGTGCATAAGCATGAAAGCTTCTTATTTAGGAAATAAAATAAGGTCTTAACTTGTTGCTGACACAGAAACCAAAGTCGCTGACAGCTTATCTCTGAGAGCATCAGAAAAAGAATCTGAATCTTCATCATTTTCAATCAGTAGACAGCAGGGTTTATACATTAATTTTAGTCATTATGGCTGAGAGAAACAGCTAGAGCATCACAGGAGCATTTCCTTCCTTTATCTCCTGACAAGTGATACCAGGGCAAGGTTTCAGCCACATCTGTCTGTGGTAACGAAGGGAAGGCATATGTATCATACCAAAGTGTAATTAGTGCCTTTGCTGCAGGATGAGCTGCAATTATGGAGCAGTTGCTCTGATCATCTGGTTGTGGTAGCACTTTCCTACAGGTAAGAGAGAGAATCAGGTGAGAAGAGACTAAAATGCACCCTCACCCCTTCTCCATCTTTTATCCTTCATCTCCTATTAATATTTCACTACAAAGCAAAGCAGACCGGAGGGTGTAGAAAAGCCCCCTAAGGATTTTATTTTCTATACTAAATTGTACTGCTCCTAATCTCTTCCCAGATAGATTCTGAGACTCCGGTGATTGATAAGCCTTCACTGATATCAGTCAGCGATGCCTAATGGGGCATACAGCTGACCAAGTGAGCTGTGAAGCTCTCCCTAAGAGCTTTCCAGCTGGGAAGAAATTCTTGTCAACCTCCAGCTACTATCTCAGTTTGCAGATTAATTTCTTTTGGACTGCTGTCACACCACATTAGCTCTCTGAACATTTCAGATGGTAGCAAAGTACCGATTTGTGCCATTAAAATGACATAGAAAGGTACGGGTTTTCTGTTATTCAGTGACTCAAGTATAATCATCGCATAAAAAAAGATAATTCCCCCAAATTGCCTAATTGGTAGTCTTAAACCCCTAACTCGGGATTTTAAAGCAGAGGCAGTGGGTGATCTGGCTGCCAGCAGCTGCTCTGAGCTGAATCCAGCTGCGGCTGTGGGAGAATTGGAAGGGCCACTTATCCCTCACTTCACTTATCACTGTTCCTCTGTGGGGAATTACTGCCCGTCAGACCTGGGGGCTGAGATGCTTGTTTTCTGCTTGTCGTGTAAACTGCTTCTTGTGTAAACTGCACCTTGATACGCTTCAATCAAAACAAGCCAGTTTAAAGAGTTTCTGGAGCAGGCTTTGCTAACCTGGCCCCTCTTGGTGCGGTTATCTCGTTGCCCTCAGGTCTGAGGAGACCACAGTTCCTCACCCCACAGTGGTGAGGATCAGCCAGGTGAGGCACCAAGGGGTGATAGGCAAACTCTTCCCTTGGCTGTGGTGGAGTTGAGGGATTTGTCTTGGGTCTTTAGGTCTGTCTGCATCCGTGACTGATTACTGATGGGAGAGAGCATTATGTGCTCGTGCTGCTGGCGGGCACTGAAAAAAAGACAAACAAAGCAAAAACTTTCAAAAATGTCAGTGATATCAGTAGAAACCACACATACAGCAACTTGCATGAGGAAGAAGATGCTGGTTTTGAAAGATGATGTACCTTCGTTTTGACTTTAACAAGACTCTGTTACTTATGAACAGGGTTTTCACTGTTTACCTTTCCGTGCTATGTGAGGATCAGATTTAGTTGCATCTCACTCTTTGCTGTGTAAGATTGGCATGGAAATATCATCATTTTCCAAACTCCTCTTAGGAGGCTGCCTTCCCCTGGTCCAGTACCCTTCTACTTGTGAAGTAATTTTTGGTTCCAGTCCAAAAGTACTAATGCCATGGGGCAATTAGAAAGATGCAGGGCAAGTGGCATTTCCCTCATGGAGACCTTTTTTAAAACATCTATTAGTTTCTCCCTTCAGCCCACAGTGCCTCGGAGAGTCTGTTCCAGGGTAGAGCCCACCAGAGTGTCATGTAACAGTCTGCAGAAAATACTCAAATTCTATTTTTACAATTGTCTTTTAAAATCTAGGCTCATTTTCTCAGTTTCTTGACATGCCTTACGATGCCGTGTCCCTGGTCTCAGAGTTGTAGTCAGGCTTTGCTACCTTCTAATTTTACTTCATTCCTTTTCAAATATCTTCTTCAAGAGACTTTATATTACAAGTTCTAAAACTCAAAATACGCTATCCAAACAAGATCTTTGCTCGGTAACAAATACTGCTGGGGAGTTCAAAGCTTCAGTTTACATTAAAGGCAATTTTTCACACATCTATTTTTGTCTCCAAAGTCACCAGATAGAATAATTTGTAAGAATTTGCATGAGATTCCCGATGGCTTGTTCTTCTTCTCAGGTCCACCTGTAACTCTGCTTTTTTCACTGTGGTTACTCCAGGGTTACACATCAGGCTCAAAGTGAAGTCAGTAACAGTTGGCCTTGAATATATAATGGCAAACGTTGAAAAATCAGATCCTAGGTATTATAGTGTGGCTGTTCAGGGTTGTTAAATTCTCTTAACTAAAATCTCTGGCCTACATCCATAAGGCCAGGCTGGATGGGGCTTGGAGCAACCTGGTCTGGTGGGAGGTGTCCCTGCCCAGGGCAGGGGGTTGGAACTTGATCATCTTTAAGGTCCCTTCCAACTCTAACCATTCTGTGCTTCTAAGGGGAAGGTCTAAGAAGATATCCAGAGGTATAGTATCCAGCTGCTATGTATAGCTAGACCTTCTCCTTTTTGCCGTGTTTTCTACTTTTTTTGATGTTTATGCAGAGAACCACTTACATCTTGCCAGCTCTGAGCTGCTTGAGTCATCCTCCACAGGTTAGCTGGCTTCACAAAAACAGGCTCAACTCTGATCCAAAATTTCTAAATAAAAGAGAGAGTTTTGGATAATGAGGCTGAGCATCAGGGAGGCAGGAAAAGTAGGTTGTAGTCCCTGCTCTGGTAAAGAGGTACTTAGACAAAGTGAGCTTCATGGGGAAAGACTGAGAGCTCAGATTACTCACGGACAGCATACCATAGGAAGAAATGTCTGCTGATAATAAAGCCACTGTATTCTGCCGTGATGCTGAACCAGTGAGGGACTGCTCTGCCCAAATCCACTGGGCTCCTGACTCCAGCCCTCTATTTTTCCAGCTGTAGTCAATGCTAGGAAGCCAGGGGAGTGTTGCTGCACTGTCGGAGCACAGGGCTCTCCTCTCCTGAATCCACAGCATGGGGAGCTCAGGAAGGGTCTCTGCTTGGTCTGAAAATCCCCCACTTCTGAGAGGAGGAGGAGAGCAGTTTCCTAGGAAAAAAATATCCACAGTGTCAAGTCCCAGCTCTGCAGCAAGAACAGAGCAGTGGGAGAGCAGCGGGGCAGTGGGGAGAAAAGAAACACTCTCTGAAATCCTGTCTAGAAAAAACCTGCAAGTACTGCAGTACCTGGTGGTGTTATGATGGGATGTATTTGTTTTCAGTTTCAGTACTGTCATATCCAATTAGGATCGATCCAAATTAAATCCAGTTATGCAGAAGAAGGATTTGCATCTATTTTCTGTAGTGTAGATAAAAGCTATTACCTACAGACTACAGAGCACAAGAAGAACGGCACTGACTCCATCACCCCCATACATTCTTATTTAATCCCAGAGGTATGTCCTTAACTGTGAATCTTGAGGGGAACGGAGATGTCCCAGGCTTGGAAAAACAGTGCTGACCCTGTATCCCTCTTGACAGCATTTTTCCTTGGCTTTACTCTGTTTGCTGTGGGCCAGGCACTGAATGGCAGGGTATTTAAAAAGTAGATGCTACAAATTACATCCTGAACCTTCCTAGGAAACTAATTCCCTTGTCTTGTTTCTCAGTTTTGAACATGAGACAACTGCTCCCTCCTACCTTGCAAGGATGTTAAAGAAATGCATTCAGGTCTAAGAAGCACTCAGATGCCATAGTGGGGGAAATCCAGAGTAGTCCATAGAGATGTTACTAATTCCAACTTCAGAAGAGGTTATAGACTGTGGTGAACGACATTCAGTGAGCTGCATGCTGAAAAACAAGGAGAAAACAAAACACTAAATAGCTGCCAGCTGCATGAGAACCTCGTGCTGAAATGAGCGAGGTTAAAAAAAAAAACCAGTAAATCATAAGTGTGTCAGAATTTATAGGCATTCAGTGAAATAATTAAGACTGGATAAGATTCCCCTAAATGTCAATATGAAAAAGCAATAAATTCTAAATTTTGCTCTGGTCTGTACATATACAGTGGTTTTTTTTGAAAATGAAGTTGTGTATTTCCCTAGAGAGCTTGTCCTCTCCTTGTCCCAAGATAACTTTCTTATGTAATAGTAAAGATGAAGGGTGTCCTGTTGAAGGAGAGATCTGATTCCTTTTATTCCTGCTTTTCTCCAGGGCAGACCTTCACAGACAGGTCCCTGCTGGAGCTCTGTGGTTCACACTACCCTCACCTGCATCACCAGGCTCCCGTGGCCCCAGTACCAGGCTGTGATTTCTTGGACGTGCACCTGGGGACACCCACAAATTCCTGTGGGGTGGCTTCTCCATTGCCCCCCCGCACAGGAGTGTATAAGTGTATACTTATTTCTTCCCAAACTACTGCTGCTTGCTCACCTTCTTTTTCTACTTTCTCAACATATTATATTGTTTTTACAGGATGGCATTTGTCTGAACTTAGATTTGACCTTGGCTCATGTAGCTCACAGCAAGGAAATAGGTATTTTCTGATAACTAGCCCACTTTTTACTCCCTGAAGGACCCCCACTTCTGCTGTTGATCCCTCCGACCCACTCCTGGCAGTCTCAGAGCCAGTGGGTACAGACAACAGCCATGAAAAACTCCCTGACTTCCTCCAGCCTGGGCAGGCTTCAAAATGCAGGGCAAGTGGAGGTCTCGGCTCCTTTCCATAGTTTCATTTCTGCCCAAATTCTTTTGCATTGAAAGCTTTACCATGTCACATCAGCATAACCAGGCTTTTGGCCTTTGCTGACTTTAATTAACATTTTGTAGAGCTCAGTGTGGTTCCCTTTTGAGGTTGTCATGCTGATGTAGGAGTGCTTAAGAGATGCCTCCTGCTGCAACAGGCAGCTTTAGGAATAGCGCTGGCTACCTGCCCTGGGAAACCCACAGGAAAGAGAAGCTCTCTTAGAGCAAAAAAAAGGAAGAGGGGAAGAATAATTTTCTTTGTCCTTCCTGCATGCACATTGACCTTCTGTTTGTCGCTGAAAAGCAGAAGCTTGGAAACGTGTAATTAACTTGTCTTTCTGTGATTTTCATTTTCAGGCTATGGCAGCAAAACAGAAAAGCAGTGATAAACTGGTATCTGTAGCAGATACTTCAAAGCAGCTCTTCCTTTGCTTGAAACCTGATGGAACAAAGCTTCCAGAAGCAACATCAAGATGTGAAGTCCGTGCACCATAATCAGTGTGCTGACAGAGGGCTGCCAACCCCTTCTGCTCTAGAGGAATCAATTAAAAAGCATCATTGAAGCTGGCGAAAAAGCCCAAAAAATGGGGAATCAAAGGAGTATTGTAGTTTGCGAAGTGTCTCACATTGGCTTTAAGATTTTTTTTTTGTATTACTGATCCCTGACCTCTGTTTTATATCAAACCTTTCAAACCCTTCATATCTGGATTGCATGCAGATCCTGAAACAGTAGCCAGCGCATCATGGCCATGTGGTTCCTGTATTTGGCAAAAGCAGCTCAGTTTCCTTGTGTGGTAAGGTCCATAGTTTGTAAAAATGTCTAGTTTACCAAGCTCACTCCTTCCTAGGGCCTCAGGTGGAACGGGAAAAACAGGGAACTCAGTTTTGGATTTGTAGACGATCCAGAGAAATTATGCCCCATAAATAAAAGTGATAATGGAACATGTACAGCTCCAGCCCCCTCTCGCTAAACCAGCCTTAAACTTTTGATAGAGCACAACATGGTGTTATGACATCATGTACCTGAAGAGACTACAGGAGAGCTGGGGAGGGACTCTTGATCAGGGAGGGGAGCCATAGGACGAGGGGGAAAGGTTTTAAACTGAAAAAAGGGAGATTGAGATTAGATTTTAGGAAGAAATTCTTTGCTGTGAGGGTGGTGAGATACTGGAAGAGGTTGCCCAGAGAAGCTGTGGCTGCCCCATCCCTGGAGGTGTTCAAGACCAGGCTGGATGGGGCTTTGAGCAACCTGGTCTGGTGGGAGGTGTCCCTGGCCAGGGCAGGGGGTTGGAACTGGATGATCTTTAAGGTCCCTTCCATCCCAAACCATTCTACGGTTCTATGATTAGGAGGTTTTTTAGCACCTAACATATTTGGTTCAGAGCAGGGAGATGGGGAGCTCTCTTTTGATGCCTTACCCAATGTGGCATTTACTTTGTTGGCACTGACCGCTGAGCAGGCCAAGAGCAGCAGTGAACTTAACATCAGTGCATAGAAATGAGACAAAAATAAAGACTTCAACTTTATCATATGTAAAAGTATCTCATGGCATGGAAAAGCTGGATTAACCACAGGAGATATGAGTAGATAGATAGCTATGCATATTATTTTAATTTTAAAGCTTCAGTAACTTTCTGAAAGAATGCTTTTTCTTCTTAGTACCACTCAGTTCTTCTCATTTCAGAACTTTCCTCTTGCTGTCTTTATTTAGTCTTTCAGAGCTTCAACAGGAGGCATATATTTTTGGTTGTGAGACAGAGCCAAAATTGCCCCATCCCTGGAGGGGTTCAAGGCCAGGCTGGAGGGGGCTTGGAGCAACGTGGTCTGGTGGGAGGTGTCCCTGCCCAGGGCAGGGGGGTGGGACTGGATGATCTTTAAGGTCCCTTCCAACCCAAACCATCCTATGATTCTATGATTCTATGATTATTTCTCTGTTCTTTCAGGACAGTGGCAAGTAGCATCCTTCAAGACAAACTCAGTGAAAGGAAGCTTTTTTAAGGTAAAAAAAGTACTCCAGAAGAACCTATGGGTAGCGGGTAATGTTTTTCCTCACAGTTTCTTCACGAATTAGCACAGAGTTAATAAAGCTTTAAACAGGCATATCTAATGATCTTTAACAACAGGTGGTAAAACTCACTTACCCAGTTTACCCGATACTGGCTGTAAATGAGGGTCCCTCAGGAGAACCAGCCACGGAATGGCTCACTTCTTTTAATAATGCCAACCTCTGTTTCTATGGAAACAGCACATCGTGTTTGCTGCTTGCAAGACATGTGTTTAGCCCCTTTTAAAATAAACTCTCTTCTCTTTACATTGTTTTTAAGACTGAAAGAAGCACTCTGCTTCCAACACACCAAATTATTAATCCTTCCCCTTCCCCTCTAAATAAAAGTAAAGCATTGGATGTATAGCCTGTAATTATCGTGAGAAATAACGGCGGTTTTGTAGGTTACAATTTCTAAGAAGAATGGATACCTCACTGCTTGATTGGAAGTTTTGGAATTATGGCTAAATCCAAATGCCGTCGTGTTAAAAATGGTACCGTTTGGCTTCATTAAGGGCGTATTCTCCTGCGTGTTTTTCCGTATGTCAGGAATCGGTGATTTGCATCACCGCGCTTTGGAAGCGCTTGCTCTTCACATTGCGAGGTGCTTAAAGATGCTAAAAGGCCATCTGTCGAATACCTGGTGTGTCGCACACGCGTGCACGTATTTACCTGTGTTTGTACTGGGCCATCCATTTTTCAGCCTGAGTCACCGCTGAAATTAATGGGGTTTTCCTCCCAAATTGCCGGTATGAAACAGCAGCGGGTCATTATATTGCAAATCAAATAAGGTGTTAAAAGCCGCCGCTTGTCTATGTCATTAGTGGGTGTTTAGATCATACCTAAACAATTTTATCATCTGATGAGTTTTACCGTGGAAGCTGTTTTTGTAGCTTGCCCGTATCTCGAGCAGTAGAAATAGAATGGTGCATCTCAAGCTGTGATGGAATGAAGATTTACAGAGCTTGGACAGTCAAAAGGATGGCATTATAGGGTTGTCAGAGTAACAGGCCTTGGGAATCTGCACTGTTTACGTTTAAAGGGAGAAGTCAGCTGGAGGCAGACATCTGAGGCATGTTGGATTGATTTGCAGCTTGAAAGCAGATTGTGTTTGGGGAGAGAAGAATGGAATTCTGGCTCACATCTGTCTTTCAGATCATGTAACAAAAAGACCTTTTTTTGAAAAAAAAAAAATAATAATGTTATTAATGCAGCCCGGCTTCAGCAGCAGCACTTCCAAACACCTCGTGAAACGCAGCCCCACCTTCGCAGCAGGTCATTAACAGAGAAAGCTGGTGTCACGACTGAAAGCAAAGCAAACCAGTCTAATCCAGTTAAAAAGATCAAAAATAAAAAATGAAGAGTTATTCACGGTTTAAAGAAAGATACGTATTTCATACACCACTTCGTATGATGTTTGAATACGACTTTTTGAAGTATGGACGAGATTTGATCCTATATTTCTCACTCAGCTCATTGGCTGGGGCTTTCTTCAATGCCCGTGAGCCAAGTATAAAAGAATAATTTGCATATTGAACTTGGAAACCAGCATTGTGGTGAGTATAGGTTGGGATAAGAGAAAAAAATCTCAGATATTGTAGAGCATTGCCAAGATCAAATGAAGGATTTCTGAAATCTATAAATTAACTCTCTTGATCGACACTACAAACATGGCTGATAAAAAACTAAATGTCTCTGTCTTTCTCTTGTGGGAAATAGAAGTTTTACAGTGTTAGGAGGCTTTTGATACTTCTGTTTCTCTAGTACTTCTCAGTTATTCTCTGTAATTCATTACTGCAATGAAATTCCTTGCCTGTTAGTGAAATAATACTGCTTCTTAGCCAATTTGTGAAGATTTTCTGTCTGTTCCTATTGTGCTAAATTGTATTTCGACTCTTACTACTGTAACATTTTCAGTTCTCTGTTGATCAATACAGTGCACTGTCATTTAAAGGAGAATATTTTTGCTGGAGTTGAAAAGGTTTTGTACAAGAAACAGTAATTTTCTCTCGAGGTGAGTTGTCTTTCCCTCTGCTTTATTCTATGCTATTTCTCTAGGTCTTTCTGTTATAAAGAAAATTTTTAATATGAGCTTTCAAAGACACACAGGATGTGTCTCTATTAGAGCCGAAACTGTTGATTAAATGGGTAGAGATATCACGAACTCTTTTTAGTCGGTTCTTTGTACCTGCTTTAACTCTGAATTCCACAGAATCCAAGCTACTTCTAGAAGCAACTTTTTAGTCTGTAATAATAGAGTCTTTAGGCCTCTCCATTTTAAGTGTCTGTTTGAATAAAAGTGTTTTCTGGAATCATCTGGGCATTTCTATGTAATTCTGCCCTGGGGGATACAGACCATCAATGGATTTGCCCTGCTCTCTTCTTCTTGGTTTTTTTTTTTTCCCCCCAGCTTTTTTGTCACCGAGTGCTGGGAAGCTTTGTGTGACTTGTACAGCCCATCTTCTGTGGACCCTCTACCTACCTATTGAACAGGTAAATGCAGCAGCTCCTCGTGCATCCCTCTGTACACAGCAGGCTTTGGCAGACTCTGTATCATTTATATCAGCTATAACAGCCTAAGTGTTGTGTTCAAACCAGTGTCCAGTGAGCTGACAGTTGCTCTGCTGGTACCCAAGCCGTCAGAGAACGCTCTCCTTCCTGCCCTTTCCTCTCAACGTCTCTTTAGGAAGTCAGGAGTGGATGCAGAAGGAGAAAGTACAGGTAAAAAAATGCTTTTCTTTCATCAGCAATAACCAGAGTAAGATACTCGTCTCTGTCTTTCCAGCTGTTGAAAACTATAAGCCTCTGAAGGAGCTTTTTTCAATAAACAGAAGAAGAAATATAGTTTCTCAAATGTCATGGAAAATTATTCTAGGCTGTAATTGTTTAATTATTTCTTCCCATTCGTTGATCCTCAGCAGATTTTGAAGGGCTGGCACACGAGTTCTGATACCCATCCAAAAATACCTGAAGTTTCACAAAGTCATCGCTTTTAAAGCCAGGAGGTACTATGATTATGTCGTTCTCCTGTTTAAGGTAAGCCAGGAAGGTGTATCCACTAAATATAAATTCATGCTGAAACTCATCAGGTCTGTCGATTTGACATCGGTCTTTTTCACATGATCAACCTCAGTTTTACTTCCTCACTCTCAAGTATCAATCACAGCAGTGCAAGGATTTATTTTCATATTTAAAATCCTCCTTATTTCCTTAAATCTCTACAGTTTGTAGGATATGATATGACAATGTTTGGTTATATTTGTATTTTTGTGCTGCCTTTGAAGCAGTAATTGTAGTAACCACAGTCTGTCCCATCCATAGGTGGTGGCACAGCTGGGAAGCTGTAATGAGAGTTTAAGAACACAGGGGTCAAATATGGTTCCAATACATAGTTCAGACAGGAAAAAGAGAATGTTTCTGCACCCACGTTCACCAAAGAAGATGATGAGGAAAAAGGGTCTTTTATTACTTTCAGCATTAAAAGGTGATTGAGGTTGTTCACTAGCACCTAAAGGGCAACTTCGAGTATAACAACCACTATCAAAACCTTAATTTTCATTGAAGACAAGAACAGAAGGAGAAAGCAGAAAGGACTGATGAAGCATATAAATACAGATTTCTCTCATTTTAATAGTTTTCTCTTTTCATTTGAGCTATGTGAAATATTGTACGGGATGATTTGCAAGGACATCACCAGCTGCTACACTTCCTCGCAAATTATTCTGAAGCAGGAAAGCCTTTTAGCAGTGCTGCCACGTTCATATTTAGCTTTTAGGTTGCCTTTCTGGCCACAGCATCACAACGCTGAGCCAAACAACATTGCTAGAAACCCTAGTAGGAGAAGCAGAGTAGCCATGGGGGTCAGTGGAGAGAAGGGTTTCTCACAGAATCATGGAATGATATGGAGCTGGAAGGGACCTCTGGAGATCACCCAGTCCAACCCCCTGCCAAAGCATGGTCACCCAGAGCAGGTTGCACAGGAACGTGTCCAGGGGGGTTTGGAATGTCTCCAGAGAAGGAGACTCCACCACCTCTCTGGGCAGCCTCT
>JAOXNO010000024.1:64222169-64234470 GCA_028565335.1 Limnodromus scolopaceus
GACAAGGCCCTGGGCAACCTGGTCTAGTTGGGGGTGTCCCTGCTGGCTGCGGGGGGGGTCGGACTAGATGACCTTTGGAGGTCCCTTCCAGCCTGGACGATTATCATAAAATCATAGAATCATAGAATTTCAGAAGAAACATAGTGAGTTACTGAAATCAGCCAGGCCAGAAGGCTGGTGATTTGACACTCAGGTCAGGCAGATGTTGGGTTTTTTTTTTTTTAAATGAACAGCACACAAACATGTACCTTGACAGTAGGAGGCTTCTGGAGATAATTTGAGACCCAGCTGGATTAACGACAGTCTCACCAAACAAAACCAAAAAACCCACAAGCAAGGAAACAATGGGGGAAAACATGCAATGGAGCGGACAGTGGGCGTGGGAACATGCTGCCAAGCATGAAGTTACAGATCCAGCTGCCTTCCAACCCATTTTAAAATTAATCAACTCCCCAAAAACCACTAAAACTGACAGGTTTGCTCAGATTAAGCCTATACACTAGGTGAATACTTTGCCTCATTTTTCAGCTAGCTTAACTACATTACAAGTCGGGGAAAGTTAAGGTGAGTAGTAGGAAAAAAGGTCTGGAAACAGGAGTGTGGAAATGAGAAATAGAGAAGTGTGGAAAAGGGAAGAAAGAAAGTGTGAAAATGGAAGCTGTGTAAATCCTCACCCGTGAGAAAGCTAAATTCAAGCCATGAATGCTCTCACGGTGAGGGGGCACATAATCTCTGCTACAGTAGCCTGTAAAAATTGGCACATGAAACACATCGTAGCAAGGAATTTCAGAAAATCTACTGAGCTGACAGAGAGGGAAGGCAGAGTGTATTAAAAAATAATAATCTTTTAAACTGTATTTATGAAATTCCAGAAAGGAGAAAAGGAGGAGTTATCTGTCCACTCTCACGCCTGCCAGTATGATCCAGGTAGTATGGAAGGCTCCAGAGAAAAAAAAAAATAAATTCAAGGAATTAAAGGCAAGAATGAAAATGGGAAACAGGATAAGGTGCCGAGTAGATGGGCCAAAGACAGATCATACCACACTGAACCGTTATCTGCTTTTGGAATAATAGCTTTCTAGACAAAATAGGCAGTAGATCTCATCTGCTCTGACTTCAGCAATGCATTTGATGCAGTAGCACACCTGAAAGTATTAGCCAAGCTGGAGAGGAGAACTGGGAGAAAAGCCATCAACTTAACCATCAAATGAGGAGTTGACAAATCGGGCTGGTAAGGGAGGTGTAAGACTTCAGGGATGTAATTAGTGGAGTTTTCCAAGGTTCTGACATGGAACTAATCTTAATTTATCTTAAATTGAATAAGGTACTTTTGGGTGATGTAATTCTCAGAAGTCACTAATAACGTGGCTGAACTAGCAGTTTTTCCCATGTCGGTAGTGTTCCTTTGAAACAAATCTCCAAGCTTAGTCTTTGACATGAAGTGACCCAAGGCCATCTCATAGCACAGACTGGACTCCTCTCAGAGGAAAATAAATGGGAGCATAAATAAATCCCGGAGCATAGAACACGTTCCAGTCACCAACGGATGTTCATCCAACCAGCCCAGGTGGGAGATACCCAAGTTAACCCTCTGAAATGCAACCAGTGTGGACAAGAGGTCCTTGGCACCACGACCTGCTCCTGTTGGGCTGCGCTGACTGCCCATACAGCCCGAGTTGATAAGTATTATCAATATGAAAGAGATCAGAAGGAAAACTGAATCGTCTTAATGGGCTGGAATGAAGTGGGATTTAATATTAAAAGTGAAAAAACATGTATATAGAGGGCAAAACAAACACAGTATTGCCTGCAAAGTAGGAACTTATTCTGAGAACAGGAAGATCCAAGAGCTAAACTGGTTGTACAGTGAGTCACAGAATAACTCTGAGCAACCAGAATTTCCTTACAAATATGAAAAACAAGCCCCCAGAAATATCATTATATTTACAATAGATATCAGGCTATTCCTGGAATATTTTTTTTTGATAGGAGGACAGCTGGCTGTTGCAATGAAATTAAAGTGCTGATAAGAATCCCAAACTGATAAGGGAAATATATTTATTGGCAACTCATAATTAATCTGCAGTAGTTTGCAAAAACAATATTAGCAAACTGAAGGGCTTAGTTAGATTCAGAAACAGATTAGATGTTTCTGTGAATGCTATCCTGCACAATTACACTGGCTGGAATAAAAACTGATATGAGAAAACAATGGTTTTATGATTCTTCCTATGCACAATTCACAGTAATTGTAAATTACTCTCCTCTAAAACATTATCTACCTGAATTAGAACCAAGACAACAGATTAGACATAGTGCTTTTTGTTTAATACAGTGGGTTCTTATATTTCAATTTCAAAAAAACTGTTCTAAAACAAAAGTATTGTAACTATCAGATTTCCATTCTTTGTGCAATTCAGCATTGTAATTCGGCCAGCTGTCATTCAGACAAGTAATACTATTAAAAATTGGGCTTTATTGAATGCATAAAATATTCCAGTGAGGTTAATGTGAAATACCAAGTCTTAAAATACAAAACAACTCAACATTGCCATACAGAGAACATTGATGAAAGAGTTAACAAATGTGACCTGAAAGTTAACCAGGTGCAATTAATTTGCTCCTGAGTATAATTGGAAAAGGTTTTTAAAAAAAGGGCATGAACTTGCCCTTGTGTAGCTAAATCATACTAATTGAAGCACTCCTCCATTGTAATAGACCATTTATTCCATTGCATCCCCATATATACATGCACACAGCCTTGCTAAAAGATTTCTACTTGTTCATCATAATGCCACATTTGGCAGGAAAATTAACAAAAAAGGTAGTGCTGGGAAGATGAAGGTAGAAGTTCCTGGAAAGGGTCAGAAAAAGACTCATAGAAAGAAAGAGCTTAAGAGCTAAGACTAAAGGAATCCAGGAACTCTACAAGCTGCCTGAAAAGCTTTTCAGAGAGAAAACTGCTGCTGTAGGTTACAACTATTTTCCTTTTGTGATTTGGGCCGGGGTGACCAACGACAAGACAATAGTTGCTCTCCCCCACCTCCCACTGCAAGGAGAGGGAGAAGAGAGATAAAGAGATTTAGGAGTTTAGAAAATACTGAACTAATGAAATATTTATAAGAAAATAAATAAAGGAAATAATGAAATAGATACAATATATATCTACAAAATCATACCAAGCTCCTAGGGACATGTCACTGGCAGGCACCGGGAAAGTTCCAGACTGGTGTCAGCGATGGGAACTGGATTCCAGACCACACTAACGGGGACCAAAGGTAGACAAACTGACAGGGTCTTCCTCAGGCACCAGTCATCAATGAAAGAGAGCCATTCAAGGAGAAACCAGTGAAGAGGAGCCAACCTGACCCCTTTGGTCCATCAGCTTTTATACCAAGCATGGCAGATGGGGAGGGAACACCCTATTGGTCAGTTTGGGTCAACCAAATCAGCTGACCCTGGTTGCCATGGAAACAAGGATAAGCAAGAGCCTCTCTCAAGGAACAGAAAGTTGGCCCTGGTCCACCCCAAACCAGGGGTGGTTTTGTTTCCATTTCCAAATGGCACTCAGCAGAAAGCAAAGGACTCGTAATGGTGTATCTTGAGGATAAGTAAAATCAGCTCTAGGTCTGAGAAAGGCACTCTGAGAGGGCTGCACACAAATCATTTGGCTGTCTCATACATGAGGTGGACAACTCTAGATGCCTACCTCCCAAACCAGCAGCCTCAGAAACTCTGCTCAGTTCCAATATTAAGTTTCCCTTTCCTTCAAAACCAGCCCGGTGGTGCCAGCTCGCCTTTCCATCCACAGCCCAAGCTTTAGAGCAGCCATCCAGATGGGTAACACCATGCCAACGTCCTCTTGCTGCTGAGAAAAGCCCTGTCAACACCTTCCCATCCGTTAATCCACGTCCAATGGAGCAGCTGGAGCATTTGCCAGTCCCACCCGCTGAGCTCTGCATGGAAGGGGTTGGTTCCTTGGCTCACAGGGATGGTAAACCGGGCTCCCCAGGGGAGTAGTTAAAAGACCATCTTGGAGACAATCCAGTCCCTGTTTCAAGGATTTAATCCAGTGACCCTTTCATTTAAACATATAGAAACAATTCTGGAATAGACAACGTAACCCAGCATTTCTGCTCTGATGGTGCAGTCATGTTCTTTATTCCCTGGTGAAACCTGCCCAATAAACGAGCAGAGCGAAACAGCTTTGCCCCAGGAGGGAGGGACAGACGTTAACATCAGTCTAATTCATAGGGAGTGATTAAGACGCTTACCTGAGAGGTAGAAAAAGTATTTTTTTTAAAAAACAAGAGAGACATGGACATAGTGGATCCAGTCCACAAAGATGATGAAGGGACGGGAGCACCTCTCCTACCGGGAAAGGCTGAGAGAGCTGGGACTGTTTAACCTGGAAAAGAGAAGGCTCAGGGGGATCTTATCAATGTATATAAATACCTAAAGGAGGGTGCAAAAAAGAAGGAGCCAGGCTCTGAAAAGAGCCTGGTGCCCAGGGACAGGACCAACAGGAACAAACTGAGACACAGGAGAGTCCCTCTGAATATCAGATGACTGTCTCACTGTGAGGGTGACCAAGCGCTGGCACTGGTGACCCAGGGAGGTTGTGGGGTCTCCCTCCTTGGGGTTAGTCTTGAAACCATCAGGACCCAGCCCTGGGCAACCAGCTCTTGATGGCCCAGCTTGAGCAGGGGGGTTGGACAAGACGACCTCCAGAGTCAACTCAACCGTCCTGTGGATATCTGAATGAAATATTCCATTTGGGGGTAATTTGGGAACATCTGTGTAGTTGTTTTGTCAACCACGGAGTTTCTTTGTATGGCGCTATTTTGATTTCTTGCTTTAAGTCAGTAGCTTTACCTTGGTCTCCCAAGCGGGCAAATTTTTCCAAAGCGAGTACATTTTTCAGTACCAGGTATCTGTGTTAAAATCAAAAGCTCATGCCCTGCTATACTTATCAAAGGACTGTAAGTCCCACATAGGATGGTACCCAAAACCCAGCCTTTTAAGCTATGATTTAATGTATCTACTAAGGAAATAAAAGCTTACATCATTCATGTCTTTAATAGCGTTTTCCATTTTTGTAAGAATCCTTAGTGCAGAACTAAAAAGAACAGGATGTTCGTTTTACACAAAACTTTCTTGTATCAAAACCGCTTTGAGTATGTTTCACATTACATGGAAAAAAAAATACTCAGCCTTTACATGTGTAGGGATGTCACTGAAACCAATTAGTCGTAGCCAAGTATCTAGTGGCAGGCTAATATATTAAGCACAACATTATATACAACGTTACGATCTCTAATTATACTTTGATATGGAAGATTTGAGACCACGGAGGACAAACAGGGTCTTACAACGGATATATGTAGATAGACATTTTATTTCAAAAAATAGCAAATGTCTTAAGAACACAAACCAGAAGGTTATTAAAAGCTTCATAGCAAAATATTTAGCCAACTCTGTTACAATATATAGGCTTGAGGTTCTAACAGTTAACACTACGCCTCAATTCACTGAGCAAGGAACGCTCCTGATACATAAACATCGCGCAGTTGAAATACGGAGCTGAATACTTCAAAAAAAAAAAAACAAAAAGAAAGGGCATTTTTATCTTTGATCTTTCATAACCAAAGTAATTGAAGAGCAACGACATTTTAACCGGCTTGATTCTTTTTGGGGAAAAGCCATTCAAATTAACTCCTGAGTATTTAGGTTAAGTGAATATATCAAAAATGACCAATTAAGACCAACGTCCTGTTAGGTGAGCCTTCGAGACCTGAAGTGACACTCCCCAGCACGGCTACCGTGGCAGGATCACGGCCTAAATACCTTAATGAAATACATGGAAACTTTCTGGTGTGCACATTCAAATTCTCATTTTCTTTAGCAATAGCCTCCAACTGTCAACGGTGAGGCTTGCTCTGCTGAGAAAAACATTGTTTTAAATGTCACTTTCTTTTGCAAAAGCTTGTAATGCAAATTGCTGGAGCTAAGCCTCCAGTGAACCATCACACCAATAATTACGTGGAATATATAAATCAGAATTTAGGCAAGGGGCTTTCCTACTATGTTAGTATACATATTGAATGGAATGCTTTGTATTGGTGTTTTGAACACAGAGATCTAGTGATTTCGCTTCTTGCTATTGAAACGAGAGGCAATATATTCATTTTCCATTATTCTCTTCAGATGCATGTCACAATATCATCTTATTATACGTCATGTTTCTAAAATCCTGCTGGCGTTCATCACGTTCCCAGGATTTTAATTGAATCTGCACATTTTGATTTTAAAACTGATACCAATCAAAGCGGTTTATAGAACCAATCCCAGAAGAATTTCCAGATTTCTTACTTTATATACGTTTTCCCGGAATTACAAGATTAAACTACAATGGATGTAGAAAGATCATTGTACAAAGCATAGTTAATAATTCACAACACTGGTATTCAACTCGACCGGTTACAATGAATTCACAAAAAAAAAAAATGGTTTTAATTATACCCACTCTTTTCTGTCCACCCACCCCAATATGTAAACAAGTTTCGCACAATGACGATGGCAAGATCGCGGTTACCGAGATGGACCGTATGGGAAAGACAACACCGAGGATAAAGGCCTGGATTTGACAATTCCAGTATGTGCTCCTGCTCACTTCCCCATCTAGACAGCAAGAACCGGTTTTAGACTCTTGCAGTCATCAAACAAACAGAACTTACAGGTAAACGGAGCTTTTTTTTTTTTTTTTTCTAATGCAGGCTTCTGGAGTCAAAGTGATAAAAAAGTGACATGCTTATATAGAACAAAAGAAATTGCAACTTGGGAAAAATTGGAATGGGTCGTACCAAAACCTCTCTGAGCAATGGTAATGTACAGTATTGCAGCTGTATGTTACTAAGACCAAAAACCTCTTGGCATTACAAAGATGAAGATCTCTGTTCACACACGCCAATTTTAACGGGCTATTAAGCATTTGGTTAAAAACAGGCTTGTACTAATCTCACCGAAAAGGAAACACTTGTCAAAACATTGGGGTTTTTTTTAAAAAATACTGTATGACATCTAAATTGCAATTTAAATATTAAAATCTTGTTTCAGAAGTTCCCCGCTTTAGGTTGTTACTCAAAAACTCGTCATGTTCAAAACTCAAGTTATTATGAGATCTTGATATCATAAGAAGCTTTTCCTTATTGGTAAAGTCTTTCTTGACCGCTGCTTGTGGCACAAGTAACCTGTCCATCGGGTCCTCTTTGTTTTCTAGTTTCATGTACCCTTTACTGTTGCTCCGATCCAGCCTGGGCCAGCTGGGATGCTTCCGTTGCTCCGCTTGGACCGTCAGAGTAGACGGACCCCTGTCCAAGTCCAGGGACTTCGAGTGTGAAGACAGAAGATGCAACGACGTGTTGGACCCAAACTGTTTCCTGGCAGCGCCAGGGGATAAAAGCTTTCCTGTGCTTGGTCCCAGAGTCATAGAAGATTTGAACTGATCCGATGGAGCCTCCACGAAGGAATTGTGTCGAGGCAGCACGGCAGCAACCGGTCTGTAGGACTCATTGGTATCAGTCAGTGGAATGGCCAGAGAATCCATAGACAGATTTCTAGACCGACTCCTGGTGATCTCCGAGTCCTCGGTTATGTTGTCTATGCTGGGCTCATCAATAACACAGTTATTCAGTTTAATTACGGGCAGCGTGAAAGCACTAATGGAAGATGACACAATGGATTTTGTTTCGCACTTTATAGAGCCAGCATTTCTGTCATCTGAAGCCTTGCTGGAGTGAGGGTAAAGTCCAAAGACCGACCCAGATTGCTCAGTCAGCAGAGGTGGCAGGAGGCCACCAGTGGTCCTGTCTTCATTTAGGGTAACCTCATCTTCTTCGGCAGAGCTATCCATCCGAAAATTACTCTTGAAGCCAGAGAAAGGCGCGACCGTGTTGGCAGCCAGCCGTGAGGCGCAGGAGCTGCCGCTGGGCCTGAGCTCTCCTTCCCCCAACAGGCCGGTGAAGGCCCCGCTCAGCTGCTTCTGCTCCCTGATCCTCAGCGTGTGGATGTCTATGACAGTGGAGTAGATGTCTCTCATGTGTATGATTTTTGTTTCCTTGTCACGGTTTTCGTGCAGAATGGCGTTCGCGCAGATAAAAATGAAGATTCCGATGCCCATAGTGAAAGGGCCCAGCATCTTCATCTTATCCGAGTGCACGTGCTGCTCAAAGAAACGAAGCAACAGGCTTCCTTGGCTCCTCAGGACCCGGGTCTCATTTACAGACAGGTTCTCTTCAGATCCCAAAAGCTGCTCCTTTTGGGGCCAGTAGCCGAGGATGGCCATTGCAATTCCCAAGAATGCGATAAGCACTCCCAAAACGAGGAAGAATCCCGACGGGGAGTAGAGACGGATTTTACCCCGGACAATCACTACGTCTGCCCTGGGCCGGCGTCGAACTGGTTTCTTCTCCTCAGAAGGTGGTGCTGCAGCAAGATTGAGATGTTGCTGAGATCTGGCAGAGTCTTGCCTTTTTAAGGCAGCCAGTCCTGTTATGACTCCTCCGGTTGCTATCATAGTTCTGTATTGTGCCCTGGGAAAAAAAAAAATAAAAAAGAAATAAAAAAAAGCAGAAATATTAAGGCAAGCAAAGGTTGTGTCTATAAATATAAACAGCACTTTGTTAGTCTGTAACTATTTCTTGATAAAATATTCATGACTTTAAGAAAGCTAATAGATCTTTATCCAGTTATGACATAGAAGAAGTTCTGAGATTCTTAAAACAAAATTTCCAGAAGTCTTTTATCACTGTAAATACAGGCAATAGATCTTCCATCAGTGATACAGACAGCAGCAGAAAGCTAGTGCTCTTAGTGGGGATATATTAGCATTAAAGATTAAAATATTCACAAGTCTTAATAGATGATTTATCTCTGGATTGGTCTGCAGCAAAGTCAAGAATATGTTATTACCTCGCATGTAGTTTAGATCATTTTAGCACTTTAGCTGGTAGTTATTTTAAAAATTTCTATGACACACAATGACTATACAAATGATCCTACATATCCCCCTTAAGAGATCTTTTCTTACAGATTTTAGCATATACTAACACATATTTATTCCATCATTTAAAGCAGCTTTTATTAATCCTATTCAGGTCACCTGAGTCCCAACAAAGAATCATTTTTGCCTTTCCTGATAAAGCTGTTCCTCTTCTATGTCATATCTTGGTCTTTTTTCTCCCCTTCTCAGTTCTTCATGGACTACAAATCCAGTAGCTCAGTTTAGTTTACCAGGTAAGAAAACTTCATACATTTCAAGTTCATCAGTTCAAAGCTTCATCATTTTATGAGGAAATTGTTTCATTTTAGACTGACTTTCCTACCTGGCTGCCTACTACATGACAAACATTAACCAGCCTGTGTTTAAAAAGAGAAAGGCATGTTTATAGGTTTTTATGAGTAAGACCAGGCTGGATGGGGCTTGGAGCAACCTGGGCTGGTGGGAGGTGTCCCTGCCCAGGGTGGGGAGGTTGGAACTCGATGAACTTTAAGGTTCCTTCCAGCCTGAACCATTCTGTGATTAAGAGTAACAAATGAAACAATACAGTTCAGGATAACTGTATTTTATTTTCCAAGGCATCTTATAATCAGACTCAAAAATAGTTTCTGAGCTTATCTAATGAATATTAGAATGAATACTAGATAATATTCTAGAGTAAAATTAAGACACTATAAGCCAGGTATGAAAAAATTATGTTCTCTTTGGTGGCCTTACTTGGTCAAGATAAAGAATAAGATAGATAAAGAAGAGATAAAGATAGATAAAGAAATAAAGAAAGGCTGACATTCTCTTGCAGAGGAAAAGGCTCCGTGTCAAAGCTGGGGATGGTTTAACAAGCAGAAGAAGATAAAGTTGGACTGGGTGAGTAACAGCAGAGACTGAAAAGCAGAGGCAAAGCAAATGACTACTTCCAATATATAGGCAGGAATTTTCATCAGCTCTCTTAAAATATTTAAAGAGATTTTTTTTAAAACTCTTAGCAGTGCATCCGTGCAAAAAAAAAAAAAAAAAAAAAAAAAAAGTTCTATCACGGTATGAGAAACAATCAGACAAGACTCTGTGCTTGGACTTTATGGTAGAATTCCAACACCGCAAACAGGTCTCACATAATCACATTTAGAAAGAGAAGTCGGCCCAACCCACCAGTCATGAACTTGGTTATGAAATTAATGGGGAATTTGAGACAGCTGGCCATGTGGAAGGACCAATCCAGAAAAAAAAATAATGTACCCACTGTTCATTATTATCTGTTCAGCAGCAATTCAGATGACAGACAGACCAAGTAGCAACCTGAATTCCCTCCCTGCACCATCATTATTAAAGGACAGAATGGTTTCTGTCTCCCTCTGGGAGAAACCTTTTCTTTATGAAGGAAAGACCCGAGAAAAGGCCCAGGCTGCTAAGTACACAGCATTTTCTGAATTTTTGTAAGAGAAATTCATAGCATCATTCCAAAAATCTCAGAGATTTCACTTGTGGTGTCGGGTTTGATGTTCCTAATCTCTCCTGAAAGCCTCATCCTTTACAATTAAATTCCATTTTTATGCTATCTGGGCAATTTCAATAGTTCGATGCCAATTTATTTCTTGAATGCTTCATGCAAAGCCTTTTTTTTTTTGACATAACAATTTAAAAATCCCCTCCCAAAAAAGTTATTTGACATTAATAGTCTTTAACAATGAAAAAACTTTCTTGTCTGCCTATGTATTTAAGGGTTTCTGCCAAAACAAAAGATCATGATTGTGTAAAACAATGTTTTGAATCTCTAGACAGAAATAAATAGGACTTATCCATTACAAATCTAGTATTTTGTCGTGACTCAATTATATGTAATTAGTTTTCTCTATCAAATAAATTAAGAGAATTATGGCATATCTTTACCGAAATGAATAGATCATTTAGCTATAACTTAGTTTATCCCATCATTCTTTTCCAGATCCCAGACCTTTGCGGGGAGGGAGGGGAGTGACAAGGAATTTCCATATTCTTGTGGGATTTTACAAGCACACATCAACCTGATCTGCCCACCCTCAGGGCTGCAGGAACTGCACACAATGGCAGAATTTTGTTATTCTGTGTACGGGACCGGGCTGTGCTTATCACAGCTCCCTGGATCGCATCAAAGGGGGAACGGAATAAGATCATATCTGCTTGCTGAATATTTGAAACATACCGCTAGCAAGAGCCCCTCTCTAACTCAGAAAAGCAGAGACAGCAAAAATGGTCCTAAAAATTACATTTTAGGGCATCTTTCCATATAAAGTTCTCATTTGCAAATTTTACAAAAATTGCAGGAAAACCGCATCTCAGTTTCATTACTAATTGGTCTCCAGCAACTTGAAATTGAGATCTCTTGAAGTGCAAGTGAAAGAGAGATCTCTCAAGCCTCTTGGCTGGTCCCCTCGCAATATTCCAGGGGAAGAGGCTGTTCCCCTGTTCACTGTACCTGCATCGGAACTGGGACGCAGGGGGAGAAAGTCTGGCAGCAGCAAGACACAAACCTGCTTTCTACACAGAAAGGGTCTCTTTACCGAGTTCACATCAATATTATCACATCTCACTTCTTTAATGGAAAAAAAATCCTAACCAGGTTTGTAAATAATAATTTGCAATAAGCCACAGCCTTGGTTAAAGCTTAGATGATGCTTAATATTAACAGCTGAATTTTCATCTTTTCTGTGTCTAATAAAATTAATGGCATTAGCAGACATGTTGGTATGAGATGATTTCACTTCATACAGACAGCTTTTCAGAAACCAATTACAATGAAGTGCATATTAAGATGGAAATGTTTTTTTTTAAATTATATTTAGAATAAAATGACATTGTAGATACATTTGAATTATTCCACAAATCTGTTTAATTTCACTGCATAACAGCCATAATGAGTGCCAGTGACAAATGCTTTTTATTTAGCTTAGTACAGGGATTACATTTAATTTTACTCTGAGGTCTGAATTCAAACTTCTGAACAAGGAAAGCTTAGGAGAGTTTGACTCAGAGGTAAAGAAAGATTATGCTAAAAGCTCAGAGATCACCTCTTTGGTGGCACTGTGAATGACACGGGCTTGCTCTAAAACGAATCAAATAATGGTAAAATGGATATGGAATAGAAAAAAAAAGAAAGAAAGGGACGGGCCTGTAATTCATTTTATAAAACACAACCATCTCGCTGACACAAAAGCACCACAGCTGCCAAGCTCCTCTCGAAGAACAAAGGTTGAGTGACTCTCTAACCTC
>JAOXNO010000024.1:64256932-64274976 GCA_028565335.1 Limnodromus scolopaceus
CAGACGTGGTGCTGAGGGACATGGGTCAGTGATGGGTTTTGTCAGTGTTGGGTTGATGGTTGGACTCGATGATCTGAGAGGTCCCTTCCAACCCCGGCAATTCCATGATTCTATGATGCATATAGTTGGCATTGGAGAAATACTAACACATAAAATATAATTTAGAATTGAGGTATCATTCACTGGTAAGGCACCCATATGACCTCCAACTGAGTGCTCCACCAGAATTACTATCATCTTTGGTGCAGGATCAGCCTATAAGTTGCCAAGAATCAATACTGCCGGGTATTGAGCACTCCTGCTCTAAGTGCTCTGAAATTAATTTTCAGCCTGAGACACACCATCAGGAGAGGAAGCTGGTTACACCCCATCCTGAGACCCACACAGGAATCCTCCAATTCAGAGCAAGGCCAAAACCTTAATGAAGCCTTGACTCAACACTTAAAATTTCAGCATAGCAAATTAAAATAAAAACAAACTTTTAAGTATTTTCTTCTGTATGCTCTCCTTGTTGCAGTAAAAATTGAGATCAAGTACAAAAAGGACACATTTTATTTTTTCTTAATTTTTTCTATTTGTCTATATTTCTCTACAACACGCTTCTCTATTTCATGTGTGGTCATTTAATCTGTTATTTGTAAGAGTTTTTTACATGGCAATACAGAAAACAGAAAATAAAAAGTGTTAATATTTTCAGGAGCGCTCAGAAATCCAGCATTTGAAACTTACATTAGGTACTGATTTCTCCCGTGTTGTCTCCTTTAATATTCTTTAATACACAGGTAACAGCTATTTAAGATAGAAGCACTTTAGAATTATTCACACTGGTCCTAACATCCAGCCATAAAACTGGCAATGGAAAATAAAATGTGTATGTCTTCCAGGAAAAGACTTCAAGATAACTGCATGAGGCCACCAGCCAAACGGTTAATACCATATTCCAGTTTCCACAGCCAAAATGCCTAGGAAAAACTAAAAGCAAAGAGGGCAAAAGCCTTAGTGGCGGTAACTCAGCTACCAACACATTCATATTCTAGATGTTCTGAAGTTTGTAGACACCTAAAAAATGTCCAGTGCAACCTCCTGTAGAACTAGTATATGTGAAGTTTTTTCCGCAGTTATCTTTCATAAGTGTCTTAGAAGATGTTCACAGTCCCACCCCTTTCCACTCTCCATGGAGTCCAAAGATCACACGCTGAGAGCCACAACTAGAAATTCAGCAGCTAAAGGAACTGTCTTTTAAAAATAAAAATAATTACAGTTTTAGAAGACAGGTTTGTGAGGAAAAGTTACAGGGAAAAGAACCAAAATAAAACACACACATAAAACTTCCTTATTGTATGTCAGAAAGATTCCGTAGAGGTGTCTGGATATGGTAGCAAACTTCCTAATTTCCAGCTTCTCAAGGCCAATTCCTATTGTCCTCATCCCACACTAAGTTCAGATCTCCAAATCTCTTAGGGCATTAGTGGACTGCTACTGAAAGTCAACGGCCAAGTCTCATGCCGAGTGACTTCCAGATGGCAGAACTGGGGAGCGATCAAATCTCTCTCCATGCCTGTTACGTCTCCACTGAGTAACTCCTTAAATCTTCATGGCAAACTTTTATTTTAACAGTCAGATGTTAATTATCAGTTTCTGAGATAGCTGATTTCCTTCAGTCAGAAGAAATGTAAATGTGGGGACTGCTATGACAAATTAAGTAAGATCTCTGCAATATAAGTTTACCTGATCAGAAGACATGAAAAGAAGAAATTAGAGGACGCAAAAAACCTAGCATGTAACTTTTACTCACAGGAAGAAAGCACCCGTAAATTAGCCTTGGATTAGACCTAAAAACTAGGAAAAGAAAAGAGATAATGTCTGTCTCTAAAAAGATAGTTTTCCTGGTGTTCATGGAATTTTTGAAATATATAAATATACAGTTACTTTTGCACAAATGTTCGCATTGGTTGCTTATTATTCAATTCATCTGTGTTAGTGATTAAGCCATCATAACTGATTTATCATTTTCAATAGTCCCGGAATTCAACGTTCCACTCCGCAAATGCCGAATGGAAAAAACACTTAGGCAATAAAGTAAAAAGTCCCTGAATGCTGTTTATCAAAGTAGTAACATCTGAAGATGAATTCAAATACAGAACATCTGCTGACACGTTGTCATAAAAAAGCCACAGCTGCGTTGCAGGCCACGTACGTTCTCCCAGGATTTCTGCTGAGATGGGGGAAAAGAACCCTAACCCAGGAAAGGAAGAGGGGCTAAAAACACTTCACCCCCTTAATAAAGATATTAATACAGACGTCGCATCAACACAGACCTTAAATTTGGCCATTTTCTTGAACACAGGATAGAGATTTGCTGCCTATACGTGCAGCCCTTCTTGCCATCAGTACTTTGCTGGCCAGGGCCAGATGCTGTTGCTGTGACTCATCGAGGATATCACCACGGCGCAGGAGAAATCCTGCTGTGATGTACAGCCTGTTCGATGTAGGAGTATTACAGCAGCTCACAGAAATCCTTCTGGGGCCCTGACAGATGCCAAGCAGTACCTCGCTTCTCCTGTTACAAACAGTTCAAGTGGAACTGATTGGGGCTACTCATTTGAGCAAGATTTTATTCATTGTTGGTCCAGATGCAAAAGATGGGCCTTTAATTTTCACAGAATCACAGAATGCTATGGGGTTGGAAGGGACCTCTGGAGATCATCCAGTCCAACCCCCTGCCAGAGCAGGTCCACCCAGAGCAGGTCCCACAAGAACGTGTCCAGGAGGGTTTGGAATGTCTCCAGAGAAGGAGACTCCACCACCTCTCGGGGCAGCCTCTTCCAGGGCTCTGCCACCCTCACAGGAAAGAAGTTCCTCCTCATGGTTGGATGGAACTTCCTATTTTCAAGTTTTTGACTGTTACCTCTTGTCCTGTCCCTGGGCACCAATGAAAAAAGACTGGCCCCATCAAAAAAGACTGGCCCTATTTCTCAAGAATAATTCATTTTCTAACACATGGTATTAATGCAGATTATACTTGCAGATCATAAAATCCTTGAGGAGGCTTAAGAACAGGTCATACAACTAATACACTTCCAACGTTTCCCTTGAATGCCTTCAGTGCTCCTGTAGAAGAAGGCGTCTCCTTACTCCACTCCCAGTCCTAAACTCTCCAATGTGCCACTTTCTCATTAGGACCTGCCAACAACTCCCTCTTTCTCCAAGCAGTGTCTGATTGTCTCTCACTTGGTCACCAAGGAATCCTCAAATCATATCGTCAGGCTTCCTTGCCCTCCCCTGTCCCCATAACTCTCTCCATAACTGGGTCTGTGTGCCTCCAGCTCTTCTCCATCCTAACTGCACTACTTGTTTTCTTCATTCATTTTATTCAACCTTCCTCATTTTTCTCCTATTTAGGAGATGAACCATTCAGGATGTCAATCTTTCTAGAAAGACTGTAAGAGCTGAGATAGAGATCTGTTATGCCAAAAATGCTAGGAGCTGGCAACCACCAGCTCTTTGACCTACTGTAATGTTTCCCACACTCTGATCTGTGCACAATGGGCAAGTGGAGATCCAAGAAACAGAAGAAAAACATTTTAAAAAGCCAAATTTAACAAGATAAAACTCTAATGAAGATTAGGAAGCACATGGATGCTCTACTGCATCCAACCCCAGAACTTCTTAGGTCAGCCTTGCGGTGCCAGGGCCAAAGTTACAGCAAATTGCAATGGAATATATGAACATTTTGTTAATCTTCATTAATGAGACATGTTATCTTATCCATCTAATCCATCCCAGCAGCAAGACAGCGGTAAGTAAAAGTATGCCATAAACATAGAGATAAGCCCACACTTTGTTTAGCCATCTAGTTATAGGACTGATAGGTGCATTAATTCTTAGTTGAGGAAAAAGTTTAGTGAGGAAGAGGTATGGAAGCCAGCAAATTCCAGGGTTAAGTGTCTTCTCCAGGTTTTCTCTCCATCCTTCATCTATATTTCCCCATGCCCTGCATAATATTCAAGTCATTTGTCTCATCAATTAGGTATCTGAATGCCCACATATGTGCTTTGAAAACACATAATAAAACAAAAGGTTAAATCTTAAGTTCAAGCAACAGGAGGTTGCCATCAGTCTAAATGGGATCAGAATGTTATATGCAATTCAGAATTACTTTTTTTTCTTCTCAGTAATTCTTGATGTGTGCCTTGCTGCCTTTTCAAAATCATCGCTACTATGGTTTATTATTTATACACTTAGGAGTCTTTGGAGGCTGTCCATCTCAAATCTTAAGAGATCTCATCTTGTTATTCATTCTTAAACTTTCATGCTTCAGCATTAAATTGGTTTATTAAACAATATGATGCTAATTACTGTGGAACTTTAAAATGCTGATCTTTTCATAACCCTAAGAAGTAGAAGACTCAGTTTAATGTACCCACAGGAGTTATGGGAACTTCAATTATTATTTCTATAGTGAAAAAAGTATGCTTTATATTTACAAATTTAGCATAAACTGCTACAGAGAGCCTGATTCATAAACATCTGCTTACCTGCACTAGCTTTCTTCTCATTTCACAGTAAATTCTTCAGTTACAGCACCTTGCGTGCAAAATAATACTAAAATCTTACAAGTTGGCTGTGGAATTTGTTCGTAAAGAAAATGCCTTTGGTGCACCTAAATCCTGGAATTGCCTCCATTAAAATCAGCGTGATTTTTCATGCGACTAATGGCTGCTAGAACTGGCAAGAATTTGTAGAGCTGAGGCCAGAATACTACAGCTTTTCATTTTGCTGTTTGGCAGGTGAGGAAAAATTCTGTCACTCCACAGAAACCGGCAGATCAAATCATATGTGTAATTTCATATGGTTTTGCTCATCAACGAACCACATGAGCTGTATGATTTTTCAAAGCTTGTATTTTAGTTTATTTGCAGGTTTGACACTTTGACCAGTCAGAATGAATTCATAGCAGACAAGTGGCCAAAAAGTTGAAAAACTATTTTAAAAAGTATTCCTGCTGTGTAAAGTTTCTTCCAGTTTTAACCTATGGAAATAGTTCAGCTCTTAAGTTATTAGCAGCAGGTCAGACACAGCAACAACAGCACCTACGAGCCCCTTCACCATCCAGCACCTTTCAGCACCACAGGCTATAAAAGTAAAATAGAGCAGTCCGTGTCTCAAAGAGAAGTATTCATTTCTTACACTTCAAACACATTAATTTTCCTCACTTCTTTATACTTTTTATTTTCCTAATCCGTTCAATTAAAAAAAATATATTTTTTTTTTGCCTTTTCCTCACCTGATTTGATGACTGCAGAGAACAAGCCCCTTCCCTCCTGAAGGCACATCCACGTATGTGCTTCTGCCAGAGGTGATATTACTGTAGCTCCCCTGAACTCCTCCTGGATTTTCACTTTCTATTACAGCACAGTGACTATCCCGAGATGTTCTTCCTCATATTAAAATTAACTGAAAGGCACATTCAGCAGTATATTTTCATGCTCAGCAATTTGACAGCAGCAAAGTATGGTACAACCACAGAAAAAAAAACATTTTCTCTGAATATCTCCTTAAAGTAGGCTTGTCATATGCTTCTGTACACTAAAAGCCTTATTTTGGCTTGTTCCCAGACTTCTCTTTGGTAGATTACTTGGCAGTGTGTTAGCGTCCACCTTCAGATCCTGGAAATAGGGCTGGTTAGTTCCTCGGTTCTGTAGAGGAACCAGGAAAACCCATGTGCTAGTTTTTATCAGTCACTCTGAAATGCTCATCACTATAAGAATGAGATGCTGAGATTTCTAGTGAACGCCTTCCATTGCCTTATCTTCCTTCAGAAACGTTTTCTGTTTCAGACTGACAATAAAGTCCTCATCCAAAGCAAACACTGAAGTCCGCTACGTGTGCGCAGAATAAAGTAGACCACGTGAAAAAAAATATGACTAAGTAAAAGGAGATTGATTACATTACAGGGAGAAGAAGGACATTGAAAATTCTCTCATTGTTGTTCTTAGCTCTCCCTGCTTCTCTTCGTCTTTTATTTCACAGCTCACTCATCTGTCCCAAGACCTTAAGAGTTTCGCTCAGCACTGTTTGGTAAAGATAAATCAGAATCATTAGCAGCTTTAAATCATAAGGAAGCTGTACTGAATTAATGTATGCTATAAGCGCACAGCAGTATCGCTTTTACAGAAATGGAAATAAATAAAATTTACTTTAGTGTATATGTACCAATATTCATTGAATGTGGAGATCTCAAATAAAAAATAGAGACTAAATTATTAATTTCAATAAAACCAGAAGCTTTACAGATAAAGCTAATATATATTACAAAATATTTGGTTTTACAAAACAAATAGCATTTTTACAACAATCATTGGATGGTATTTTTTGTCCAGCCTTTGACTAGAGATGTAGGGTCTTCTGCACACTTTTAGGGGAAGATCTTTACACAAGGTCCACCTCAGGCCACTTGCTAGTCTTGTAATGATTTGACATTAACTTAGATTTTGGGAAAGTGTATTAAGTCAAAGTACGTCTGATTGCAGAGCCTTGCAATTCACTAACAGATAAACGAAGGACTAGAGTATACGACTGTCAACAGATTTAAATTATGTGCGTTAAACAAATTCTTAGTTTCAGGAAAACTACATAAAACTAGACCTCGAATGTGTATTTGTCAAATTAATGTGAAAAACTTGGAAGTCTCCATATTAAGCCTGCTTGATGTCCTCTCTGTAAAATCTCCTGCTATAAGCATCTCCACTTAAAATGCAATGATTGTTAAGGATCACCACAGTTAGATATACTCCAGATGAAGAGCTTTTGCAGTTCAAGCCAAACTGAGCATAATAAAACCTCCCCTAGTTCACTGAAAAAAAAAAAAAAGCATCCAGAGTATGACTCGCCTTCCTTTCCCTGAGTATGATAATGAAGATACAGTGATGAAAATCTGTCATTCGTTGGCAATTCTTGTCTTCTCCCTGCTGATGTTTTTCAAGATTGTCTACCAAAGATACTGTGCTTCCTCGGTATTTTTCTCGTACCTCACTCTGCACTGACACTTCGGTTTGCAGGAAAGATGAAATTTAGAACTAACTAGGAAGCCGTAGATATAAATGATTTTCGAGTCTTTTGCTAAAAAGATAATCAGAGCCTGCAGTTTATAATGCTTTAACCTGCACTGGTATGAGCATGAAACACGACGGCTTGACAGTATCTGGTCCAGCAGTTCCAGCTGATTCTGCCACGGACCACAAGAAATTATAAAATGACCATTTTCCAAAGCCCTTCCTGTCTGATTTTCTGTGATACATTATATTTTCTATCATTACGAAGGAAATGGTTTCCTTTTCCAAAGCCCATTTAAAACGCTGCCAAGTTAACCAGTTGCCTGTTTTTTTTTCTTTGCAAATTCTTGTTTGTAATTTTGCCAGAATTTAATAGCTTCGGGCTTTTATGGAATAGGGCAGTTCTCCATCTGATGTTTTTGTGAAAACTCCACCAAAAACTGGTTGCTTGACTTCTAAATGAGATTGGGGAATAACATACAGCAACGGTGATATCCATATTTTTTAACCAGTTATTTGTAAATTTGCAGCTCCTAATTCTATGCAGACTGTTGGTATAATATAACTGGGACATCAGTTCTGTGATGGCAATTTTTGTTCAGACTCTGCAATAACATGAAAGAACAGGATACACACACACAAAAAAAGCATAATGATCTGTTCTGCCCAAAACTGTAAAATATCATTTAAAGAAAAAAAGATCACAAAACCTTTCTCTGTACAGTACAGATTTTGCAGACTAACACCTAAGTTCACCATTATTAACCAACCACCTAAATAAGAAAGGGGATAATTTTGAATGTTTCACATAACGTTCCGTCCACCTTTCTCATGTAAATCATTTTTCTTCTAAAAACGATATGTTCTAAAAAAAGAACTGTTCAATCATACAGAGTTATGAAGCTGAACAATAACAAAGTTTGCTCATGTTAAATTGCAAAAATCAGACTTTAGGCCCGGCTCTAAACTCTTAGCAAACAGAAAGGCTTTGGTGACGTTCCTGAGAGTTTTGGGTGGCAAATGAGAATTTTAGAATTAACAAATCCTTGATGCTATTTAATTATGCATATGAAATTCTGGTCCCACTGATGGGCTCACCTTGCAAACACACAAGCAACATGGTAATCCTCCTTCGACATACCGTCAGCCGGTAATAGCTACACACTTTTTCAGCTGGTTAATTATCTCATCAACATGCCAAACCAATTTCTTCACAAACACCATGGCTTGTACTTTTTACCTTCTTTGTTAAAATAGCCAAAACATTATTTTGCTTATGAAAGTATGTATTTCTCCTTAAACTATTTATTTGAGATAGTATTTGCATGGCAGACTAGAGGGATTAAGTGTGTTTAAAAATAATACTTCATTCATGGTCATCCAGACCACGTTTCTGTTAGGGAAATCTGGCTTGTCTTACCTTCCTTCTCCCAAGTCTATCACCGGGAACAGTCCAACATCTCACCAAAAACAAAAAGAAAATGTAATAATGCCCTTCTTCCAAAAATATGATCCGTCCTCATCAGTGCCTTGGACAGAATCTCCAAATCCCACACCTGAGGCTCGCCAGGAGACAAAGATAACCACGACCCAGCCACTAGAAGAAGCACAGGCAGGAGGAAACGCAGTCTCTTACGGTGACATTTCTTCCTTTTGGGTGCCCTTTCAGGCACAGAGCTACCAAGGGTGCCAGCCAGCTTGAAAGGCAACCTCCCCAGGGAAGGAGAGCCTCCTCGCTAACTGGCCTCCAAGGGCCATCCTCCCCTCCAGGGCAGACATCCCATCTAGCCCCAGTAGCAGACAGGGTCTTACCTGCCTCCCCAGTTGGACTTGTCCCCGAAATTTCACAAAAATACAGCACCTTGTCATCCAAAATCTCTGACACGGGGTAGTGTGATGACACAGTTACTCGTGCAATGGCCCCTGCACTAGTAGCCAACTAGTCTTCCGAGCAATACTGTTTTCTAACCAAGACAAGCAGTTAGCTATTGCCTCTTACTGGCAGGTGTCGGCTGATAAGTCAGAAGTCAAGCCAGGATATGGAATTAATACAAAAAACACACATGATGCTCCATCTGCCCAGAATCTATCGAAAAGGTAGCCCTCATGGATTTCTTGCAATACCAGGTAACACCTGGCATGAAAAAAAAAAAGTCATATTCCACTAATAAGGTTTTAAAACACAAAAGGATTGCCCACTTTGGGATATTGTTCCTTCAGTTCCCAGGAGAAGGCAGAGAAGGCAGGCTCAGGCTTTCCTGATGAACTGCTGAGGCAACAGAATGGACCCCACCTCCACAGTCAATAGGGTGTCTACAGACTCCTCCACATGTGGAATGGCTCCAACTATATATTTATCTGTCCAACTATGTGGCCCTGAAATGTGCAGACACATTCTTACATGCCTACAAAGCAAAACTACTTATTATAGAATCACTGAACTATAGAATAATTTAGGCAGGAAGAGACCTCCACCACTAACTCCAAAGTTAGATCAGGTATGCAATTCATGTTTATTTTCCTATAAACTGCAAAGGAAGACAAAAGAAAGACTGTTAATTCAACTTAGAAACAGTTCAGAAAGTGCTGAAATCATAGAATGGTTTGTGTTGGAAGGGACCTCAAAGATCATCGAGTTCCAACCCCCTGCCCTGGGCAGGGACACGTCCCACCAGACCACGTTGCTCAAAGCCCCATCCAACCTGGCCTTGAACCCCCCTCCAGGGATGGGGCAGCCACAGCTTCTCTGCGAAACCTGAGCCAGGGTCTCACCACCCTCACAGCAAAGAATTTCTTCCTAATATCTCATCCAAATCTCCCCTCTTTCAGTTTAAAACTATTCCCCCTCATCCTATGGTTCCCCTCCCTGATCAAGAGTACCCCCCATCTCTCCTGGAGCCCCTTTAGGGACTGGAAGGGGCTCGAAGGTCTCCCTGGATCCTTCTCTTCTCCAGGCTGAACAACCCCAGCTCTCTCAGCCTGTCCTCATAGGAGAGGTGCTCCAGCCCTCCGAGTATCTTTATGGCCGGCATGGGCCATAACGATTGAAGTCTTTGTTCAAGCCATCAAGAATATTACCAAACTGCTTGTATGCAGTAATGTACATTAAACCTCGCTCCTTACAACTCATAGCGTGACAACTGCTCCTGAACTCACAGGGTTTGTCTAAATTATCCAGTCCCACATGGAAACATCTGGACTAGCTCATCTGGAGCACACATGCAACAGCCATCCCGTGTCTGGTGCCCACATTAGCTCAGATATCACCATAAGGTACTGAATTTTCTTGGGGAGGCTTTCCAATACCAACCCGACTTTTGCCACATACAAATAATACACTAAAGGCGTGGTCTGTCTGCAGAATTTTATTCCTCCTTAGACCTGTTTGTTCCATTCACTACACAGATCTTGTGCAATCTAAACTTTATCCAAGGAGCTGCGTGCTGGAGAACCACATCCAATCTCTCCAACATCTATTTATCAATACAGCTGGGGAGAGTTGCCTAAAATAAACATCTAGGCCATTATGTCTGTCTAAATAACGAGCTTACATTATACATTTCAAAGTAATAGCTTTGATGGAATTTAAATCCCTCTAGAGAAAAGCACTATTTAGCCACAAACATAAGACTGTTCCACCAAAAAAATATATATAAGCGTGGATATTTTAGGCCAGAAAAGATTGTTGTCTGCATGCTGCATAAATAACCAAGGAAGTTCACCTCTGGTTTCTGTATCAAACCCATAACTCCTCCTTAGATATTTCAGAAAGATAGTCTTGATTCTAAGAGAGATAACTCAGCTCTTAGAAGATACTTTAAGAATTAATTCATCTCACTGTTTGAAATGTTTCCAACTTCATTTGTTATTTTATTTTCAGTTTCAATTCGATACATTTTGGTGCATTAGGATGCTTTCTACCATTAATGATTCTGCTCAGGCACCAACCTTCACAGAGCTCTTTTCACGCAGGGTACATAACGCTGATTTGACTTTGCATAGCACCTTTCATTCAAATATCTCAAAAATTCCTCATGACTATTTATGAGTGTTTGTTAACCTCCTATAGAAACATCCCCATTTTGCAGACAGGCAAACTGCAAGAAAGGACACTCAAGATCATATTCTCCAAAGGGATGAAAATACCATGGGAACAAGGTGTTTCTGGGAAGGCGGGGTCAGGAAAGCTCTCCAAAATCACAGACTACCTCTGGCAAAGCTGAGAACAAGACTCTCACCATCAGGTTCCTGTGCCTGTGCTTCTATAGCAAGACCATTACGATTGGAATACACTATTTCCAGATGCTGTTGTATAAAGTTCAGGTGTAAAACTCTGCATTTAAAACAACTCAAAAATTTAATTTAATACTGCTGTTTTGTTATTTACTGCAAATTTAATACTGATGTTTCAATTACAGTAATGGTACGGACTGTCCAGCACAGAAATGCAACAATTTTCACACTGCTTAAACAACTGGCTGTTCTTACCCCATTTCATACAATGAGACACTTTAAACCTAATGAATCACCAACACCAATATTCGCAGCAAGCCCTAATTCTCCTTGGCAGCCGCTGAAGCTCTGACCTACAGCTGAGACAATAAAGACCTCAGCCCAGCATTCAGCCCCCAGCAACTCGGTGTCAATGGGAACATGCACACCCAGTCCCTTCTTTTCACATCTGAACCCGGGAGGAAAGGGTTGGTTTTTATCCTGGATCAATGAACGCCACCAAGTAGATGAAAGCACTTAATAGGTTTTCTCCAAAATGCACCTTATAGCTATCAAGAGCGTATTCCGAGCGGAGACTTATTAGGCGCAGATCTTTTACTCTCTCAGCCTTATGTCATCCGAAGCAGCAGGGCAGATCATAGCAAAAGGCAGAAAATTAGTGTTTCCCATCCCAGCAGATGGGCCTGCAGAACCAGAAGAAAACGTAAAATCTCAGCACGTTTATATAATCTTTCCTGCAACTCCAGTCTTACGGCTCAAGCACACCGGGACATAAAGGTTACTGAGATTTTACTACTATTTTTTGAAGCGAAGGATATGGGCTTTCATGAGTGGCCAGCTTTTTGCAGAACGAACATCTGACCTCCTGAGAGTTACTGGCCTCAGAAAGTCTTTCGTATCTATGTTAAGGCATTTCTAGAAGTTCTCTAAAAAGTGTTTATCCTGGACTGGAAGAGACATCTTACCCATTATGTTTCCATTAAGAGTTTGAATATCACTAATAAGAAAACAGAACATCTAGTCCATATCTTGATTAACTTAATTACCTACCATATGCTTTCATAATACTCTATTGTACTCAAAGAAATTAGATGGAAAAAATCTCTCCTACTTCCAAAGTTCATTCTACTAAGGCACGTTAGATATATAATTTAGAAATGTAGAAGACAGACATTTGAAAATCCAGCTGATAGAAGCATATGTTTAGGGACGTTAAAACAACAACAACAATACCATCTAAACATGGTTTAGATAAACTAGAAATTCGTCTTTGCAGAAAGCACATTCTGGAAGGCTTTGGGGGTTTCCAGGATGGCAGCTTATTAGCTGAAACTGATTGTCATGGCTTTGAACTGAAACCCTTCTAGCTCCTGAGAGCTGTTTTGGCTTCCTTGTGTAATAAAAGCATGATTCACAGAAAACATCTTTGACGTTTTTGGGCCATGTAAGAACCGGCATTGGGTCCATGCCTTGCTAACACACTGAATTAAATCCTGACCTTGTTGAAATAAACAGGAATTCTGCCTTTCATTTCACCTGGTCGGGATCTCAGCACACTACCAGAGCAACAGGAAGAAAACAAGAATAATTCAATCATTTTTTGCATTGCTCCTGAGATCACCACAGAAAAAGACCATTTTTGACTTGCACCATCCATTTCTGAGTCGGTAATATCTAACCCTCTAAGAATTTTGTGACATATATTAAAACTTCCATTAAAATCAAGTATTTATATTGATGTAAAATGTGAGTAATGACACCAGAGAATCCAAATTCTTATGTCTTTGCTGCCCTGTGTGGTTCATACAACTCTAAAAATTAACCTTGTGGGAGTCATTCAGTGGTCCAGTCTGCAGTTCCTGACTGGGTGCACCCTACATATAAGTAAATCTAAATATTGTTTGCTTCCCAAAGCATTTGCTGCTCTGATGTAGGGAAAAAAAAGCAAAAGGGAAAAAGCGAAGCAAAGGAGGAGAGGATGGATCTCCTACAATATAAATAAAGAGAGGAGAGAGCATTGCAGTTATACAAAAACCTGAAGGATTTAAGGGACTACTTCAGAGAGGAACAGCTCTTATCAAACCTTCCACATAACATGATGTCCATGAGATTCTTACACGTTGTACCACACTCTGGTACCTTGTCCGGGTCTATACAACACAGGGGTGGCTTAAGCATTAAGGTCCTTCTACTGCTATTCGTTGAAGCACACAACAAAACTAGGGCCTACAACTCTCCATATGAGGCAAATCCACAACCTGATTGTTTTTCTTTTACGAAAAGAGGGGAAGTAGTTCCATGAATCTCCCAAGATTTTTTACATATACATATATATATATATATATTTGCTTGAGAAAAACAGAAATTACTGTCAGATCAGCCAGAAAAGCCATAGTAGAGTCAGATAAACATTCCAATAATGCAATACTAGCTTGGCTACACAGCCATGCTTTTTTCATGCTCCCTCTTCATGAACTATCCAGGCAGAATGGAGAGAGTCGCTGCGCTATAAATACGCAGTCTGTCTCAGTAAAAACAAACAAAAGCCATACTGAGAATGAGCAATAAAAAAGTTTGACAATAAAGTATCCTGAAAACTAAAACACAAGCCAAACACAAAATGATTAACACAAGCCATTCATCAGCTTCAATTTTATCATTCTCCCAGAGCCACGACATGAAGTCGTATAATCTTTTGGGTTTTGATGGAATCCAGGACGGTTTCTCTGGCTGTTTTTCAGATCTCTGCTGTGGCTCATATTTTCTGTTTTTACAGTTTGATCACTATGACAGATAGTTCTTCTGAAAAAAACTGTGTAAAGCAAGTTCTACTCAGCAACAGTCATCCTCCAGCTTTTGCACACAATGAGCTTGTTTAATTGCAGCCACATGGTTTTACATGTAATGTATGTGAAAGGGATTTTAAGTGCTTTTCAAACCATTTCTATTGTTTTGACCAAATCTCAATTTTTTTTTTTTTTCAGGAAAACCTCACTGCATCTAAACCACTGAGAAATGTATAAAGTAGGATTTGTAGACATTTTCTGTCACATTTACCTCATTGATGTTTCCATCAGAGAAGATCATTTCCTGTCAAGATGGGATTTTAGGCACAGGAATTGTAGAAACCTGCCCAGCACCTTAACTTCAAGGTCCATGTGGGTTACATACTCAAAATCTCAGCTTTTGAAAACAAAATGCTTCGAGATCTTGAAGAAAAATCTTGAAAACCTGAACCTAGTGCTCATCTCAACAACCTTCGCAAACAACCTTTCCTCCTCTGTCTACCTTCCCTCTTGCGAACAAGCACGTGCGGGTCTGGAGCTTGGCTGGAACGTACCCCCAGGACACACCGAGTACGTCACAGTCTAAAAGGCAGAAGTATGGTCAGAAGGCAGACAAAAAGCAGCACAAATATGCATCTGACCACTCCAAGGGCAATCTTTCAGTGCAATGCAGTTGTTGCTAGGGATGCTTTTAAGACGAGTGTTTGCAAAGTTCAAAAGCCACAAATTTCTGGGGAATAGTAGGCACAAAAGCAGATCAGGCCCCTTTTCTAAGGCCCTTTTAGTGCTGTATGTCAAAGTCTCTGCTGCCACTGCTGTTACCCCTACCATGCTTTTTCTCTTCTAAATTGCTAACCATGACAAATGCCAAGACCTGGTCTCATCCTTGCAGATTTACTGAAAGACAAGAAGGGAACAGTGCTATGATATTAATGCCACACGTACCTCTGGTCATGACTGAGATCCACTCCTCATACTTCCAGTTATTCAGGTAAGAATCTTCCTACTATTTGTCTAGGACATTACTTGCAAAAATATAGTTTTGCCCCTGTAGAATAATCAATGTCTGTGGTTGCTGCTATACTACTGACCTATCTTCCTCTCTATCTATATTCTGCCTCCATAATATTATAATATTCCCAGTCCTGCAGCTGTCAAGGAGTGACCTGGGCCTGCCTACAGTTTTTATATGGAAGTATAATAAACTGTGCCAGTTTCTGTGAGTTTTCTGTACAGCACGGAGCTACTGAATGTGTGGAACCGAATCAAATGCAGGCAGTTAGGCACAACACAACAGGAAGATTATTAATATAAAGCCACAGAAGAATCCACACAACAAACATTCCCCAGACCTCCAAGCACCAGGTCTAACCTAAGAAGCCCCAAGTCTCTGAGTACTGGAAGAGTTTCAGCTCTTGGGAATATGGGTATTCCCAGACACAGCCTCACTGTTGAAGGACAACATCCTCAACTAATTCCAGAGCAAATGACTCATCAGAAAAATCTTCCAATCCAAATTTCCATAACATCAGCACCCTCTCCAAGGGCCATCTCTGTTCCAGACTGATTTATCCAGCCTCTCTCTCTCGCCATCTGAACTCATAGCTTGCTCCACTGGACCTTCTTTCTTTTCTTTTTTTTTTCCATCCCATTTTCCCCAGGTGATGCTTCTTCAATTGTAAAGTGAGAATATCAGATTAGGAAAGAAAGCTTGGAACTGAATTCCGAAGTCCATCTCTTCTGCCACAAGTTTTAACAAAAGCATATTTAACCTGGGAGTGATGCTGATATTTGCTTCTCAAGGAGTCTTAAGCAATGTGTTAGGACTATTTCCAAAGCACTCAATATCCTGGGCTGAAAATTACCTGGAAACCACGGATGACAAGCCTTATTCAGAGTGAAACTGTGTCAAGTAACAATTAGAATATTCCGTACAGGAGACAAAGAGCTCTTAGACTCTGAGACCGGGTCTAAACTCTGGAAGGAAGGACTGCAGAAACTAAGGGTCACACAGATCATTTTCCGCTCCAGCTTCTTCCTCTGGACTTTGCCTTCCCTAACACAGGGTAAACACCCAGTAACATGCACACTGACAAAAAAATGTCATAAAAGCAAAGATTATGTTTTCTCAAAATTCTTTGGAAAAAGTAGGAAAAACAATGAGCTTCACGTGGTATGAAGTCATGCCACATAGCACAATAATAATGCATTTGTATGCTATGAAGGCAGCACAAGAATACATTGGTAAAATTAACTAGAAAAGATTAACAGAAAGCTATACTAGTTCAACTGGGCCCAGCCTCTCATACTCTAATTTGGACTTTGTGACAATTTTACCTCTTTTACAGGAATTAGATCATGTATGCAACGCCATCTAGGAATAATCTCCAAATTCCACAGCAAAAAAAAATAAAAATCTAACAATGAAAAAACTCACAACACGAAGAACTAAAATAAAAAAGAGCCCCAGTCTCAGCTATAACCTATTTTCCATGACCTTTTCAACTCTACAGCCAATAGGACAACGAAAAATTACAAACCGGAGTTTTGCAAAACACGACCTTGTCCGCCCTTAACAAGTAAATGCTTCTGTGTGTAATTTCATTACTATGCGTAATGTTTGCGAGCTTGGATTGGAAAACAGCGACTTGTGTCTTTCTAATATAATATAGGCTATTGAGCTATGTTCTGGCAATGTATGTAGGACCTTGAAGACATTCCACCACGGGCACCGGTTAATGAGGTCGTGTCTTAGGAGAATAAAATTGGATTAGAAAGAGAATAGCAGTAAATTCAGAATAGGCGTCTGCAAAGTAATTTGAAAAGAAATTTCTTCCTGGCAAAGAGCAAAGCAAATACTTTGTAGGGGTCACAAGAAGGGTTTGGGGAAGGCACTTTGGCACTGAATTAATGCAAAGTGATTGTCCTGCTCTAAAGTCTATAAACTGTATTAATAGCTGAGCCATTACTGCCCAAGAAGGGTCTGTTAAGCCTCAGGATATTTATTAATATTAGGTAGCCATTTTTGCACCAGGCTATTATTACCAGGCCAATAATTGTGACTAAGGAACCACCTGGAGATTTATTTTGTGTGCAAGTTCATGCTTGTTTGGTAAATCTCTTGTAATCCGTTTGGGAGTACGGTGTCCCAGTACGTTCCACCAATTCCACCTATTTTGTGTATCCAAACATAATGTTGCAAATTCCAGTTTCCTTAATGCCAAAGTTACTACTGTGATAGCAAAGTGACATCAGATTTCTTTTAATGTAACCACAGCAGACAATGGCCTTGAAATATAAATTTTAATATCTTACTTCTATTTCACTTCAATGTATACTAGGATCATTGCAGTAAGATTGTTTGGGCTGAGATGGAAAAACATGGAGACTAATAACACTTCACCTCACTTGGAAGTACTTCAAAATGTAGTTTCTAAGAAAACGATGCTCCATAGCTCCCTTTCATTTCATACACCTGTTTGAACTAATTTGATTTAGGTATATCTTCTGTAAGAAGTGTTTAACATTACTTTTGCAGAGCATCGTACTTCGATATGCAAACAAGACAAATTATTTAAAATGCATCTGAGGGAGATGAGAATTAATCTCTTCATTTTCCAGACTCAAAAAGATGGGAATGCTTTAAAAAAGAACCACCATCATACTGTTTGGTCATAGTATTCATATTTGGTATTAGGAAACATTTTTACTCTGGAAGGGGTATTAATCATTGGAATGGGCTGCCCATGGAAGTGGTTGAGGCACCATCCCATGAGGTATGTAAAAGACGGGTTGACATAGTGCTTAGAGACATGGGTTAGTGACGCTTTTATCAGTTAGGCTGAGGGTTCCACTCAATGATCTTAAAGGCCTGTTCCCTCAGCCACCTGATCCAGCCCCATCTCACAGGCACCATTGTGATGTGGTTCTACAGATAAAAGGCAGCGTCAAGGAGCGGGTCAGTGTGAAG
>JAOXNO010000024.1:64297266-64318929 GCA_028565335.1 Limnodromus scolopaceus
TGGTGCTCGGGGATATGGATTAGTGTTGGGTGGTGTTTTGTGTGGTGGGTGTGTTGTGGTGGTGTGTGGGTGTGTGTGGTGTGTGGTTTGTTTTGGTTTTGTTTTTGTATTTTTTTTCTGTTGGTTGGACTAAATGATCTTAAAAGGTCCCTTCCCACCTAGGTGATTCTGTGATTCTGTGAAAACTGGTGGTATAGGAGATACGACTGCAGACACATAAAAGCCTGTCTGGTTAGACTAACCTAGGTAGTTTACGATTAACCCTAAGACTGAAGGTGGGCCATGCAGCCTTTAATTCAGGCACCCTCACAGAGCACAATACTTTGAAGGACCACTGCACTGCCAATTACTCCCATCCCAACCACACACCAAAGCCGAATTCCTGTCCCTTCCTTCCCTGCTCTCATTGATCAGGCTGGCACATGTGGAAGTCATACCTCTTTCTTTGCAGTATTTCATATCATCACCATCTTCTTGGCCCTCTGGTTTGTCACCACATTCAACTAGACTGATTTAACCCTACATCTGCCCTCAGGACAGAGGGGACAAGTTAAAACAAAAACCTCCTTTTATTTGGCTGTTCAGTCATAACAAACAATGAGGAACTGATCACACTTATCTAGGTAAAACCTTGCCTTTTGGGGTTGGACAGAGACGTGTTTTCTCTTGAATTCCCTCACTCTCTCTTGTAAGACACTAGTGTGAACAACATCTTGACCAGAAGGATAACAAAGCTTGTTATCCAGGTATAAATACATCTGGTGGAAAGATTGCAACATGAGCAATTAAGCTGAATTCTTCCCATGCTGGGCACTTCCTAAGTGCCCGCTGGATGAACATCCATGCTGGGACAGGCTGTGAAGAGAAAGTCTGGAGACAGAGCCACAAGGTCTACTGAGTAGCTTGGTCTTGACCATACTGTTCATCTGTTCTAACTCTGCTCCAGGACTGGGTCTCTTACTAATCAGTGACAACTTAAAACACAAGTTTGTGATCTTTAGACTTATATTGAGAAAATTTATGATGTTCCAAGAGTCAGTGACAGTCCACTGGAATAGGGCAGGGTTTAAATGCTGCCTCAGAGTGCCAGGAGCACAGAGCCACCCAGAACCTCTTTTTATTATATTTCCAGATCATGCCACAAAACCCTAAGATTACAAGGAGGGAGAACATTTTCAGAATACATGCAAAATCTGCTTGGGTCTTGTGTACCCCCTGTGAAAGAACCACAGTCATTCTTAGCAGGTATGAGAGTCAAACCTTATTCTGTAGCTAACTCTCCTAGCCTGGCCCGAGTTGCCCCACTGTGACCAACTGCCCTAAATTAATGAGAAGGAAGGAGGCAGATACCCGCTTTGCCAGCTCCATCATTAACTCCTTTTTATGGGTGCTGCCAGACCCTACACGCATCTCGGGCCAAGTTTCCGTCACGCCCAAGAAGTGGAATTTAACCTTCCTGGTGACCTAATCATGGCATCATCACAAATGAGGTCTTATAACTTAGTGCCGTAGGGCATTAGAGCCAACCAGCTGGCTCATACTTCATGTTTTATTTCTTAATAAAAACGACACTGGTGTAATTGTCCTCGCTGGAAATGGAGGTGACTCCGTGCCTTAAGAACTGGGTAAAGCTCTGTAATGTCTTTCCAGCTCCATTCGAGCACCCATCCTAGCCCACTGGGGTAAATCTCGACCCTCCGTTAGTCGTCCACACGCAGATCACGGAGAGGCCAAAATCACAGGGGGTCATTCAGACTAACTGGTTAGGATTAATTGCCAGCAAAGATGATTTTTCCTCTGTCATACCAGACCGCACAGTAGCTCTGTACCCGAACCTCCACCATCAGTTATTAGCTGGCTGTGAAACAGGGTGACCACAGGATTGTACCCCAGCTAGCTACAGTTCCGTGACACAGCACAGCATTACAGCAGGGTTGTGGAGTGCCTGGGGTACTTCAGGATGTAAAACACTTCCCACCGAATGCAGCTTAAAAAAAAAAAAAAAAAAAAAGGTAAATCAAAATGAAAAGGGTGGTACAAACGGCCACGAGTGAAGCATTAAGTCAGCCAGTCCTGGACTCCTTTTTCAGTGTTATTGCAACGCGGCTTCTGAAACAAAAAGAATGTATTGAATTAGTGCGAGTGGAAAATTGGTTCTTTGACCAAAGGAGGAAAAAAAAAAAAAAAAAGCTGTATTTACAGTAAAACCATGACATCAGAGAGGATCTTGCAACCAGCCAAGATCCATATTCAGCCTCATACCCAACCAGATGACTTCAGCTACTGGTTCACACCACCAGCATAGCTTGAAATCAGCCATGGAGGTCACCTTCCTTCTCTGCTCATTTTGTCCTTCCATCTGGCACCATGTTCTTTGCCCTATGCCTGGTTCTGGAGAGCACAGGCAGTGATTATATCTCCTGAGGTGCAATTTTTACTAAATTCCTCCCTTGGTTAGGGCCAACTCAGGTTACTTACAACACCTTCTAACAGCTGAATATTGCCTTTTTTTCTTTTCTTCTTTTTTCTTTTTTTTTTTCCCTACCATTTTGAAACTGCAATTCAGATTTCATCTACTATAGCATTGATTTCAAGGCCAGGCTGGATGGGGCTTTGAGCAACTTGGTCTAGCGGGAGGTGTCCCTGCCCATGGCAGGGGTTTTGGAATTAAGATGATATTTAAGGTCCCTTCCAACCCAAACCATCCCATGATTCTACAATTCTATGATTAAAAACTATGGTGGAACCCTTTTTTAGGAATTTCATTTTTTCTGCTCTGTTCTGTACCTCCACCACTCCATAATATCTCAGATACAGAGCATAGTCTTTAATTAATACATGTGCTGAAAGACTGACATATAATAATACTTTTATTTTATTAATATTAGCTTTCTAAGAGGCTATTTTTCTATCTGTTTTGATATCCAGCTTGCCCAAAAAATACCTAAGACATACTTGGAATATGAGGTAGATTTTTCAGAAAATTACTAACTATGCTGCCATCTAGTGAATCTGTACTGTCTCTGATAACACCTTTGCTCATAAAGAGATTTAACTCCTTTTTGTGAGGACAGAAAAAGCTTTCGTTTAAGAACTGTTTCAATAAAACCAAGAAATGGCTAGAAATGGGTAACAGGCATTACGACTTTCTCTAAAATTTGGTTTAAAATAGCGAGGTACAAGTATTGGAAAATGCCAGTGCTTTGGGCACTGTTGTTAATCATTAAATACCCTTTTCTTGTAGGATCATCCTACAGAATTAAAAAAAAAAATCATAATCTTAAAGTCTAAGGCCACCATATGTGTAAGCGTCTGTTTTCAATCTTTGTGTTCTCTCTGATGGTTAAAAAGTCACCGTTATACCAACCGTCCTGGGTTTGTCCCTTCACAACCAAAATCGATGCACTTGCCGTTTATTTTAATTGAACTGGGTTCTTCCGTAGCGGCAAGACTTAATCCATATGTTTGCCAAACTGTTTTTAATAGAAATCATCTGCCCAACAAGCGTATCAGCCCCTGTTTGCAAACACGTTTTTAAGGAAGAAAGACTGCGTGGATTTCATCTAAGAAAATCACACAGGCAGCAGGCTCAAATTTTTATTTTATTTTATTTTTTGTCTGCTGCGCATCTTAGTGCAGGAAAAGGCTGAGTAAAATGATTATTACTGGGAAACAACAGCAGCTGCTGATCCACACCGAAATCAATTCCTGCTCGCAGTAATTAGCATTCCAGAAGGAAACCCACGGCGTCACCCCTTGCCGTCTAACATTTAGAGCCTTTCCCAGATAAGTGAATAATCATGTAGCACTTGTGCAATCTTAATGCCCTGTTCAAATCCTAGAAATACGTCCTGAAACTCCACATCCTATACACTTTTTCTCCCTATACCATATCAAAATAAGCCTAGAAAAATAAAGATAATTGGTTGATCACAGAACTGTGTAACAGACATTTGTTTCAGTGCCCATTTTCTTGTTTCCAACCTGCAGTTGGGGTTGCCTCTTGTTTGCTATTTGTCTCCATAAAATTATGGTCCACTTTGGCCAAGGGGAGTCCATTCTGGCCACAGAGGCTGGAGCTGACGTGTCCTGGAAGAGTCTCAGCCCAGGCTGTTCCATGGTCTGGTAGTCCCACCACCCTTGAGGATGGTCTCAATCCAGGTCATCTAACGAGTCGTTGCACACTGTTGATCTGTGTTTTTCATTTAATAAAGGGCCTTCAGAATGAACACAAGAAGAAATAGGTTGAGCAGGTCTAAAATGCTGGGAGCTTACTCCAAATTGGGATGTCATCAGCCCATCTCATAATCCTGGTAGAGTTCAGGCATGTTGCTCCCCAGACCAAGTTTCAGCAGACCATACATCAGCACAGGCACATCCATGGCTCACAATAAAAACATTTCAGACTGAAGATACATATGAAATCTGTAAGTATTGTAAGGCTGATTTTAAACCTGTTTACAGTAAGTTAGTGCTGAGGGACAGGGGAGCTTGAGCCAGCCTGAAATTTGACAGTCTGAAGCCTGCATAAGATAAGATTGGAGTTTATATGAAATTTAGATTGAGGGAAGTTGATCCAATACTTTTCAACCCTTGTCTTTTATTTCCTAAACAAATTGCCATCATACTAGCCTAAGTGCTTCTATATAACCAGAGATGTTGGTTTAGCCTTAGGGCTGCGTTGTGCACAGGTAGCCCCACTGAACCCAACTCTTAAGTGCTTAAAACTTTCCATTAGGGCCAGATTTTTAGGGAAGCAGCCCAAGAGCAGCAAGGCTGCTACGGCTCCGTGTCCCCAGGGCTGACCAGAAGTACATGTCCCCCAGTAGCCCCTGGGACACACACACACACATGTATACACATGTATATACAACCTGTATATACAGAAACACACTGCCAGCCACACAGATCAACTCCCTTCTCTGGCTGATCCAGATGTTGGTGTGTTAGTAGGAAATATCCACATATATATATATTTATATATATATGGAGATATATATATATATATATATATGCAGTGTGGATGCCTCTGATAGGTGGGCTTGGGTGCAGCCCACCCAGTCTGCACCCTCAGTCTCCCCAGCTGCATTTGATTTTCCAGAACAGATGTAAAATGGAGATCTGCAGCACTTACTGCCTTTCACGTACTTTGTAGTTCATTTTTTGTAAGAGTCGTTAGCAATCATTGTATGCTGGAATTTACCTTAACAAAGGTATCAACTCATAGGCTTATTTTTCATCTTATTTCTGTTAAAAGTATCTGTGGCATTAAGAAATATTAAAGAAAGGTTCTTGTGAACAAAGGCTGCTCTTTTCTATTCAAAGCAGCTAAAAAGAGGAATAGGAGAATGAGCAATTCTTATGTAGTTTGACAAACATTTGGGAACCTTCAGTACATAATGGCAGCTTTTCTAGACCTGCCACTTCCCAATAGGCAATTATCTGCTTTTATTTCTGGTAAATCAGTAGCAGAATGAGGTATGTATCCCAAATGTAGGATTATATGACATCCTGTGAACCAAAGGCATGGTTTAGAATAACCCCATACAGTATGACATTTATTTCCCACTTTCAAGAGACTTCAGAGCTACTTTTGTACATCAGAAAGCTATTAATTAGCAGCAATAGCCAAGCAGAAAGCCTGAGCTACACCACATTCAGATACCTCAGCTGCCTACGGGCTACTTCTGAACACACCCACAGTAATCTCTCTAATGAGGAGAGGCTGAGGGACTTGGGTCCTTTTAGTCCTGACAAGAGAAGACTGAGGGGGGTTCTTACCAATGCATACAAGTACTTAAAGGGAGGGTGTCGGGAGGATGGGGCTGGTCTTTTTTCAGTGGTGCCCAGGGACAGGACAAGAGGAAATGGGCACGAACTTGAGTATAAGACGTTCCACCTAAACGTGAGGAGGAACTTCTTTCCTGTGAGGGTGGCAGAGCCCTGGCAGAGGCTGCCCAGAGAGGTGGTGGAGTCTCCTTCTTTGGAAACATTCAAAACCCACCTGGACACGTTCTTGTGCAACCTGCTCTGGGTGGACCTGCTCCAGCAGGGGGTTCAAGTTTGGAAGAGGTGTCCTTAAACGTCATCACCGCACTTTAAAAACCATTTAAACTTCACAGTGCCACAGAATTAGAGGTTTCTAATCATCAAGAAGATTTTTAAGGGCATACTGATCAGAAAGCTTGTCAGCACTGGACTCAGTAGCTTGGGGTTTGTTTTTAAACGAAAAGATTTTTTTCTTGGTAGGCGTTGCGATTTTCACTGCTCCTCCTGTCACATCCAATCGTAAAGTCGATCATACTCTATGAGATCAAAAGTCCTCAGCACTGACTTCTGCTCTGCCCAGAAGAGTTTAACTGCATGGATTAAAGCACCCTTAAACCATGAAAAATGATTTTAAAAAATAAAATAAAATCAAAGCCTTAGCTTCTAATGATCTTTCCTCATCTCTTTTGCTAAAAAAGATGTCATAGCTGACATGTTAAATAGCAGAAATTGCTTCCAAGATGTGAGACTAGAGGATATCTGTCACTGGCTAGCCTTTTGTAACTGGTTTTGAGAGTTTGAACAAAGAGTTTAGTAACAAACACAAAGAGCAAAACCTGATAATAAAGCTTAGAAGAATTATAAATTGTCCATGAAGAAGGTGGTAAATTTTATAGGTGGATTTACAGGTGGTAAATTTAGAAACCTATTTGTAATAAAACGTCTGTAAGAGGAGCATAGTTATGGCTGTCACCAGCAAACTAAAGTGTTTTACAAAGTCAAAGAAGGTAGGTGCTTTTGGTTTAAGGACCTCTCCTTCTAGTATCTCCATACTGGCTGGGTCTGGCTTGAAAGAGTACGCTATGTACAGGCAGAAACATCAAGGTTTAAAACAACCATCTGACATTTTATCACCTGACTATCTTTGCTTTAAAATTAGTAATGAATTCCTTAATATGCCTGTGTTGAAAGGACTGACACCACCAACAACTACACTACTGGTAGAAAAAAAATTAAAATGAAAAACAGAAATTTGTAGGGAATTCACAACTTTGCCAATGCGGGCATTTTGTTACTGAGATGGAAAAGTCACATCTTAAATACCAAAAGTCCCATCCTGCCAGATTTCAGATCGTCTTCTTTTAATGTCTATTTTTTTGCAGGCACTGAAGCGAGATCCCCAGGGAAGTGGTTGTGGCCCTGAGCTTTTGGTGTCCAAGAAGCGTTTGGTCAACACTGTTAGAAATATGGTTTAACTTTGAGGTTGCCCTGTGTGGCGTCAGGAGTTGGACTTGACGATCCTCGTGGGTCCCTTCCACCTCAGGATATTCTGTGATTCTATGATTCAAGTCTATTTTCTGAAGTAGCCATCGGGGTTTTACAAAGTTGTAAAACTTTGTTTACTTGAAATAAATTTAATCCCTCAGCTGATTCTAGCATAAGGCGTATTTGGGGCTAGACATTCTATGCGTGCAATTTTTTTTTCCGGATACAGAATTACTGGAAAAGGTTTGTGAAATGTTAATTAAATATGCTATCCTTGGACTGAAAGTGAATCACAATTTCTGATAAACTACTAACTCAAAGCTGTAAAAACCCAGGTGTATTAGGAAGTCTGAGCCGGTAACAAATTGTTTTGACTGCAGTTAATGTCTTAGTGTGCATATAAATAAATAAATGAATAATAGCAGCCCACTGAGATTATAGCAAAAACCGTTAATGCATAATTTTGCATGGAATTAGGAAAATGTCAATCATAGAAAGGGTAACTGGGAGGTGTCCTGCATCAAACCTTTAACAAGTTGACAGATGGTTTAGTTAACATTTACTTTTGCCAGGCTACTGAGCCATTTCCTGTGATCCCTATGTATGTTTAGATAAAATGTAATTAAAACCATTGCTTCACGTATAGCTTTAACTATAGCTACTGGTACAGCTATTGAACTAATCTCCATTCTTTCAAGCAACAGCTTATATTCCATTTATCAGAGGAGCATAACTTAAGAGAAGGATCTACTCTGGAAATATTTAAAGCATGTGTATTTTAAAAGTTAGATCTCTCTCTCTCTACTTAGCCAGCAGCATAATTATCAGGGCACTGGAACAGGTTGCCCAGAGAAGCTGTGGCTGCCCCATCCCTGGAGGGGTTCAAGGCCAGGCTGGATGGGGCTTGGAGCAACCTGGTCTGGCGGGAGGTGTCCCTGCCCAGGGCAGGGGGGTGGAACTCCATGACCTTTAAGGTCCCTTCCAACCCAAACCATTCCATGATTCTATACTAGCTACCACCATGCTTCCAGTCCTTTGCCCCCTTCTCTAACGCAGCTTTCTCTGACACCAGCTCAGCAGAGCATGGCTTCATTGCCTGCTTCAACAAGGGCTGAATGCAAAATATTTTTTTGCTAATTGACAGTGGCAGTAACATGGGACATTTCACCAGAGCAATTGCACGTTGTATTTGAAACAATATTTATAAAATAAGGGCTGGTTTTCTGCCAGGAAAGGATCCAGCAGGCAGGTACAAGAAGATGGTTTATATTCTTTCTTGGAGGTCTGTGGAACCCAGCAGTTTATTATTGCTGTTGCTTTCAAAAGATGTAAGGGTGCCCTTCAACCATACAGTATCAGAAAATAGGAGGAAAATAGCAAGCAAGAATTCACTGTCAATAAAAACTGCAATAAAACCCCTGTTTTGTTACCACCTGCTTATGTTGAATAAGGCTGTTAGCTCCAACAGTGTTCTATGATACTTTTATTATACTGAAATTCTATAAAATTTGATTGCTGTTTGGTCAAAACCAACAATACCTGTAAGACATGCTTGGCACAAAGGACCCCCTTCACATTCCTGGCTATAAAGGAACTTTAAAAAACATTTTTGTTCTGCATTGCTCTTGTGGTTCTTTGAAGATTTGGAGTCGTTCCCTTTTTTCCTGTTTTACCCAGCCATGAGTCTTTAATTTCTGCTATTTCAGCCCATGTACTGGGCTGGGGTGAAAGTTCATGCTCTCACTTCCCCAAAACTTCCTTTGACTTCAATTATTTTACTTTGTCTTTACAAATGGGGAACAATAACCCAGTATTTCCAAAACCTCCTCCTGTAGATGAGATTTTATAACGATATTACTTACACACACACACGATCCCAGGCAGCTGGAGGGACTTTCAGGGGTGTCTTTCCTGAAATTTGCTGTCTGTACAGCAAAGAAGGTTGAGATGGTTGTGAAAAGTTCTTAAACTAACCCAGTTTAATGCAGAATTAGCTCTGGCTTGCTTTCATAATTCCCTACCCAAGCAGGGGCAGGCATTATAGAAATACTGATGAAAAGCTGTTAATCTCTTTGGAGCAGTTTGGTGTAATTCTTTAATGTCAAGAGATCCTAAGAGTCAAAACTGGGAATGTAGCTAATTAGTTCCTCTCAGTAAAACTGGATTTGCAGAGAGCTTTGCAAAACGTAATTGATAATATACCTTGTATCTTTACAAGCATTTATAAAAATGATGGAATAAATGTGGTATAAGTATTGCTGCAATGTAGCATGTGAAACTTCATTTAGCAGTCACTGTGCTACCCTTTGATTGCCTTAATTACATTTTTAATGACATAAGTAATAACAGCCAACATTGATTATTTTTAGCCCTTTAAGATATAGCTGGGTTTTACATACTTCATAAACTTTAAGGCTGTAAAGACACACTCAACGATCTAATCTTAGCATCTGCACATCACTGGAACATGGACAAACCTTAGTTAACGTAGGACAAGGCAATGTAAAGGCCAAAGAGGTTGTCAGATTTTTCAATGAAAAAGAAAAAGAGAACAGAAATAATTGTCAGGAGCCTTTCGGATGGTGCTCTCCTCACTGTCTCCCCAGGCTCACCCAGGACCTCAGAGGTGGAACCGTGGTGTCTGTGGGTTCTACTGAATGAAGAGTGACCCACCTTCGTATTCTGCAGAGATATCTACACCTTTTTTACAGCCACGGAGAACCTGTTCTGTGCCATGCTGTCTCTAGACACAGCCTTGTGTGGTGCTGGGCTGGTGTGAGGTATGACAGGACATCTGAGCTCCAGCACCACAGCACCCAATGCCTCACGCTGTGGCAAAAGGGGGACTCAAGATTTTGAGGCTGTTATTAAAGATCCTAAACTCCCAAGCCAACTTAGGCAAGAAGATACAAAAAAACCCGAACATCTGTCTGCACTTATAAGGAATACAAGATTTGCAAGTGTAATGTGAAAAATTCCAAATACCAGCAGTCTTAAATAATTCAAGTTGCTTAGTAATGCTGATTTTCCCCTTCCTCCCCTCCCCTCTTGCTAAAGACTATCGCATCCACATCAAAATGGTAATGAAACCTGTGTGCCCACCTCTAGCGTATCAGTGAAGATAGGTGAAGGTCCAACAACTTAGGTTAAACTAACAAAGAGGATTTAAGCCCTCACTTTATATGGATGGACATGACTGCATTCTCTTCTGTTGAATCTGGGGAGTCATGAGCTGCCGGGCAGTGGTGAGACACGGCCAAAGCACGGACTTCACAAGTGACTGTCCCAGCCATTTCTGGTGCAAACACCTAGATAGAGCCCCACAGACTCACGCTGAGCCTAAAGACTGAATCTGTTCTGCACTGAGCTTGGATCCGATGAACACTCAGTTTTCAGAAGACTGAGCCTGAGCAAACAGCAGGAGCAATGCCACCCTCAGAAGAAATGGAGAAACCATGGTGCCAGCCATTGCCCAGGACTATGGGAGCAATAAGGCATGGATGAGATGAAATGTCTGGAAGCTCTCAGAGGCAAGCCAGCCCCTAACCTGCAGGAAACCCTACTTTCCCTCATTCACCCCTTACCAGCCATTCCTGCCAGTATGATTTGTAAGAACTGTTGCAAATATGGAGACCAGTGTGGCTCTACAGATGATAAAGATGATAAAGACTCACTTGGCATGAGAGTCACAGAATCATAGTTTGGGTTGCAAGGGACCTTTAACAGTCAACTAGTCCAAACCCCTGCAATGAGCAGGGACATCTTCAACTAGATCAGGTTGCTCAAAGCCCCATCCAACCTGACCTGGAATGTTTCCAGGGATGGGGCAGCCACAGCTTCTCTGTGCAACCTGGGCCAGGGTCTCACCACCCTCATAAGAAAGGATTTCTTCCTAATATCTAGTCTAAATCTCTCCTCTTTCAATTTAAAACCATTTCCTCTCATCCTATGGCTCCCCTCCCTGATCAAGAGTCCCTCCCCATCTCTCCTGGAGCCTCTTTAGGGACTGGAAGGGGCTCTAAGGTCTCCCTGGAACCTTCTCTTCTCCAGGTTGAACAACTCTCTCAGCCTGTCTTCATAGCAGAGGGGCTCCAGTCCTCTGAGCACCCTTTTGACCTCCTCTGGACCCACTCCAAGAGGTCCAGGGTTTTCATCAGAGTCATAGTGAAACACAGCCGTGGTGATTTAAGATATGATGCCTCCTGTGCCAGTGGTTACCTACCGCAGGACTAAACTGGCATGCAGGAGTACCCAAACAGCTTGGTTTTAACAGCTTTCCAGCCCAAAAATGCAATAAGCAGCTGGAGGTAACGCTTCACATCAGGGCAGCTCTTTCCAAAACAACTGTTTGTCTACATCCTTATTTAAATTAGGCACTAGTTCAGTAGATATTTTAAGTCAACACTGCTACCAAAAAGGAGTCTTCCCCAGAAAACCCTGGTAGCTCATGGCCATGATTGTGCCAACACTTCCCTTTCATCAGCACAAGTATTCGTGTGACTGTACGATGGGTCAGGTGGGGGGACAAGATGTGACAAAAAAGGCACCACCTTCTCAGTTTTCAGTGCTGTTGGTCCCCTGAATCTGGCTCATAGGACCATGGAGCATTTTTGCTGCCAGGAGAGGTGGGGGTAGGAGAGTGAGGAGGACAGAAGAGGGGGCAGGGACAGCTTCTTTCAGCATCAGTGGCTTGTTTCTCAGCAGCACCCCCAGTGCCTGTCCAGTTCTGGGCTCCCCAGTTCAAGAAAGACAAGGAACTGCTGGAGAGGGTACAGCAGAGGACCACAAAGATGATGAGGGGCCTAGAACATCTCTCTGATGAGGAAATACTGAGGGACTTGGGGCTTTTTAGTCTGGAGAAGACTGAGGGGGGATCTGATCAATGCCTATAAATACTTAAAGGGTGGGTGGCAGGAGGATGGGGCCAGGCTTTTTTCAGTGGTGCCCCAGGACAGGAAAAGAGGGAATGGGCACAAACCTGAGTATAAGAAGTTCCACCTAAACATGAAGAGGAACTTCTTTCCTGTGAGGGTGGCAGAGCCCTGGAAGAGGCTGCCCAGAGAGGTGGTGGCGTCTCCTTCTCTGGAGACATTCCAAACCCGCCTGGACACGTTCCTGTGCAACCTGCTCTGGGTGGACTTGCTCCAGCAGGGGGTTGGACTGGATGAGCTCCAGAGGTCCCTTCCAACTCCATATCATTCTGTGATTCTATGATTTGAGTGGTTGGGGAAATGGTTATTCTGCTGTTCCATTCAAAGAGGAAAACAAAGCAATTTTAATAGGCTTTCTTGCATTCTGTTCACAAAGACTATGATTTTATGGTGTCCATAAACACATGGGTGCACATGCCTACCTTTAAACTACTTCATCCATAAAAGCTTACTAATAGGGCTGTGTGTGAGCGTGTGCATATGGGCTGTGTGTGAGGAAGCTGTTTGTGCTCTCTTTTGGTACGATCCCAAGGATAATGCAAATGAGAAAACAACGACTGGGAATATCAGTACAACGTTCTTATGTATTTATGGGAAGAGAAATTATTTCTCAATGGAATTTTCCTGGTATTTGTCAGAGAAGAAGAAATGCAGAGTCTGTCACAGAAGCCGCCCTGTGCCGTTTGCTGCCGTCATTCCTGGTTTTGTTAAAACCAACCAATGTGACTTTTTGGGAGGGAAAAAAGAGATCTTGGTATACTGCTTGTCCTTGGCTGCTGAACCATCTACACCAAGTCATGTTTTACTGTATTTGGCCGGTGTGTATAACTAAATACAAATAACTGGCAATGCTGTTTGGGGTATGCATTTGCTTGAAATTATTAGCATTTTAACAGTGAAATGATGTTTTGACATTAGCACTCTACTTAAGACACAACCAGAAGAATTTCACACCTCTTTCGGTGATGTATTGCTTCAGTCTGACTCTCTGCAATGCAAACAAGACCTACAGTCAGAAAAGATTTATTTATAAAACGCGTAGGTTTGGGAGCCACAGAATGAGTGAAACAAAGCTACAGCAGCAAACCCTTACATTTTCCCATATTTGTTGTAACCGCCTGAGACTGAATCACAAAGATGATTTCTTTTAGCTCGTTTGGAAAACAAGTTTAACTTCATTAATTCAGCACACAAGCATAACATGGGCATCATGTGGCTGGTTTGAATGCACTACATCTACCTATTTTCAGCCTGGAGCGAGGTGTTTACTTTCCCTTGAGATGCTCACCCCTGGTCCCTCTCCTGGAGAAGACTCGTAAACTGAGGTCATCTCAGTTTTCTGACTTTTCTGACATCTCACCCCCTTCCAAACGACTCTCCCACCCCATTCTGCAATGACTGTCAATCTGAAGCTACAAGGCATACTCCCAAACCCGGCTCAGACTAATCTGAAGCAAGGATTTAAGAGAAGTTTCCACGTACCCCATGTGCTAACCAAGAGGCCCTGGGGCAACCCACAGCGAATCTCTCAAACTGAGGGGTTTCTCCTTACATAAATGATTTGGAAGTCCTGAAAAAACATGGATATACAGCAATTAACTCCCGGCTTGTTAACTGACAGGCTGTCTAAGGACACAATCTCAGTAGATCCTTAGACTGGGAAACTTACACACCTGTCATAGGAACGATTGGTTGTATTTAAAAGTTCCTGCTGTGTTTGGGGTAGGGTTTTCTTCAAGGCACCATGAATCAGGATAGCTGAAAAGGAGCATAAAGCAGGATGAAAGCCCCCCTCTGAAGTGGGCTTGTGAATTCTTTTACTTGTGTCACGGTTACACTATCACAACAAAACAGGAGTTTACAGATGTCCAATATTTCCAGTTCCCTGTGTCCATCATGCAGATAGAGATTATTGATTATCTTTCCATTGGTGGTTTCAACTAACTTTCTTGTTATCAGATGTAGAGTGTTTACATGATTTAGTCATCTGGATAAGACAAAAAGACAGTAACAGCCAGGCAGGGAGCAGTAATCACAGAATCACAGAATCATGTGCAGTTGGAAGAGACCTCTGGAAATCATCTCCTCCAACCCCCTGCCACAGCAGGTCTACCCAGAGCAAGTCCCACAAGAATGTGTCCAGGCAGGTTTGGAATGTCTCCAGAGAAGAAGACTCCACCACCTCTCAGGGCAGCCTCTTCCAGGGCTCTGCCACCCTCACACGAAAGAAGGTGCTCCTCATCTTTAGATGGAACTTCTTATGTTCCAGTTTGTGCCCATTCCCTCTTGTCCTGTCCTTGGGCACCACTGAAAAAAGACTGGCCCCATCCTCCTGACACCCACCCTTTAAGTATTTATAGGCGTTGATCAGATCCCCCCTCAGCCTTCTCTTCTCCAGACTAAAAAGACTAAAATGACCTGTTCAGTGTGGCAATATTGTAAGAAATGGGCTGCGTATGCCTTAAACATCAATGAACTAAATGAAAATGCATTCACACTGTGGGGATATCTATTTTGGTTTAAAGCTGCTTTACTTAGTTCATCCTTTAGAACGCTTGATACATAAAGAGTTGCACTGACGGATGCCAAATTAGTTAAACTGCAGCTTCTAGTGTATAAATTAGGCCTATGAGACAGCCTGGTTTGTTTTTACCATCTAGCTCAATCATACCCACCTCACCTGGCTTCCCATGCCAACACAATCCCTTAACACAACAATCCATGACTGACTGGATCCGTCATCATGAATTAATAGTGCAAAACAAAAAATGTGCGTTGCAAAATGTGTTAAAATTTAATTATTCATCATCGTCTCTGTATCCCTGTGATGGATAAACCGGAGGAGGAGTGCTGTCAGCAGTTAGGAACCATGTAATTCAGCGACCCTCCGTCATGCTAAGATGGAAATGCAGAAGTGCAAGGCGTCGTTGTGCACTGCTCTGCTCTTTGACTTGGTTATTCCCAAAAGAAATTGGTATCTCTTACTGGGAAGGTTCGTGACTCCTCCTGTCCATGGGGGTCCTGCCCAGCTCGCTGGGGGAGGAAGGAAGGGCTAGTGCGGGAGAGACCAGCCGTGCCCCCGGCCATCCCACATCTGTCTCACTTCAGCACAAGTCACACAAAACCCAGAGGTGTCCTCGCCTGAGCTGCTCAGACCTGGTTCCTGTGCGTCAAACACGTTCACTTGCTTTGCTCTTTCAAAGTGCTGATGAGCTGCGAGTATCCTCCTAACTGTTCATAAGGTGTAGCAAGCTCTAGTTTTCCCAGTTATGCAGTGACCACCTGAAAAGGGACCTCAGGACCACAAAGATGCTCCGAGGGCTGGAGCCCCTCTGCTACGAAGACAGGCTGAAAGTGTTGAGGGTGTTCAGCCTGGAGAAGAGAAGGCTCCGGGGAGACCTTAGACCCCCTTCCAGTCCCTAAAGGGGCTCCAGGAGAGATGGGGAGGGACTCTTGATCAGGGAGGAGAGCCATAGGATGAGAGGAATTGGTTTTAAATTGAAAGAGGAGAGATTTAGACTAGATATTAGGAAGAAATTCTTTGCTGTGAGGGTGGTGAGACACTGGAACAGGTTGCTCAAAGAAACTGTGGCTGCCCCGTCCCTGGAGGGGTTCAAGGCCAGGCTGGATGGGGCTTGGAGCAACCTGGTCTGGTGGGAGATGTCCCTGCCCAGGGCAGGGGGTTGGAACTGGATGGTCTTTAAGGTCCCTTCCAACTCGAACTACTCTATAATTCTATGATTCTCTGGAGAGGTTCTCGCTTGGTGGCCAAAACTGATTGCATGCAGTCGCCTGTCTTTACCCATGAGGGCAGTTTGTTCAGTTTCAGGGTTTCCTTGTACATCTTTCCAGTAACTTCTCCTCCTCTACCTGGCTGATTCATCCAACTGATCAAAATGCCAGAAGAATTCGAGAACTTTGTTGAAGTTCTTGTTTCTTTGCTGCCTGGTAAACATTTCTGGGCCTAGCTAGTAGCTCTTTTTGAGGTTGGGGTATCTCAGACACATGGCCATGTTTGAGAGCTGTCCTGTACAAAACAGACCACATAGCTGTGATGTATAGGTGTGCACGCGTCACATTCCCCACTCTTGTGCTAACATGTGCTAAAATTATCCTTAATTCCAACCTCAGTGACATCCGCGTAGAGGTCTGTTAAAGCAATTCCTTCTCCCCCCCCCGAAGCGTACAGCCCTTTTCCATGTGTAAACGGGCGTTTTGCTGTACAGTCAGCCACAGGGGGCTAAATGTGAATACTGTTGTGCACGGCTGTATTTCGCTTGACACTTTTGGAAACGTTGGCATCTGCCCGTCTGCTTCACCAGGATCACTCTTGGATGTCAGTCCTTCTTATAAGATGAAACAGTGACCTTTCCACCATTCTAATGTATCTCTCTACTTTTACACTGCTTGGTTGGTAAGGCAAGTATCTTTCTGCTTTGCATTTGGGGTTATCTTTCAAGTTTTTTGAGCCGTCTTTTTTTTTTTTTTTTTTTCCCTACTCTTTGCAAGGAAGTAAGAAGTGTGACAGGAAGGTGTGATTTTTAATTTACACCAGAGTTCTCAACAAATAATGACTTTTCACACCCCGTTATTGCTGCTTAGCCTGGGGGAGGAGTTGTATGGCTACTGTTGTCATATCAAATTAAATCCACTCATGTAATTCAGAAAGACATTCCTCTTAAACTTAACCCCTTTAAGTTGCTGAAGACTCCTGGCACCAGAGCTTAAGATGAAGTACATCTCTTTTGGGGGTCTCTGGTGTAGAAGGATGAAAACGGAAAAGTTTTAATTCATGGATGGTGAGCATTTTTTTTTTTTTTTTTTGCAGTGTGGTGGAGCAGATCCTGATGAGGTTCATGTGGGTGACTCCTCAGGGTAGCCAGGAGTTGGCCGTGGGCTCGGGGTACCTGCGCCGACGTACTTTCAGAAAGAAAATGTTTGGTCAACGATGCCAGACACTCGCATTCTTGTCTGAAAAACTTGCCTGAATAATTTCCTCCGACGTTGTCAGCTGTGGATTGCGTGGTCGTGGAGCACCTGGTGCTCCTTTCTGTAGTAGAGCTAAAACACACCAACGAGAAGATCACCCTTGGAGAGAGCTTTCTGCTGGCAAGGAGTTGGCAGAGCAGGACAAGCTTTGTCTTTACAAGTCATCTTCTTTCCCTTGAGGAGGTTGCTGATGATTTTGGCATGTGATTCAAGCCAGTCCTTGGGGGAAGGGGCACACGATTCCTGTTGGAGTGATTCATCCAGGGGTTGGGACCCACACCCTGGGTACCAGCTCCTGGTGCTCCTCCTTCCCAGGAATCCCACTGCATCTTCCCAGGGAGCCCTGGACTCCGGAAGGATGGGACTAGCAAATAACAGGAGGAGTAGTCCATTCCCCTCCATTTCCCAGGAGCTTTATTGCCCCAAATTGTTGGTAATTGAGGGTTAAGTATTTGCTTGAGGTACCTGCTTGGTGGCGCTGAGAGGGTTAAGGTGCTTGATTTACTGTAAACATATATGTGACAGACTCTTCTCTGATGGTGGGGTGGTTTTTGTGGTGGTGCTTTATTTTTTTTCCTTCTCTTTCTTTCTGTAAAATGTCAGCCATTTCCTGAGGAGCCTGGTGGTGGTGAATTTCACACCTTTTTTCTTCTCTGTGTGGAAACCTGGGTGTTAATGGTACTGGAGCAGGTCGTGTTTTATAAGGAATGAGGCTGTCTCTGAGAGCAGAGGGAAAGCAGGGAAGGGAGAGGAGGTGAAGAAAGGGATCCAAGGCAACTGCCACTTGCAACAGGCATTAGTTGGATTATTTCACGCTATTTTTCTTCAGAGCATGTAAATGTAACATTATTTGCTAAGTGCCTTTTTTTTCCCTAACCAATGTTGGAGTTCAGTTTAGAGTTCAGCTTGAAAAAAAAAAAAATAAATAAATAACAATCTTCTCTTTTCATTTCGCAGTGAAATTTAGCATTGCAGCACCTGAAGATGGAAAATTGGTCGGTTGATCAAGTCTGCAGCTGGTTGAGACAGAGAAATTTAGGAGAACTAGTTCCTAAGTTTCGTGGTAAGCATTTTTGTTGTTTGTGTGGGTTGTGTCTAGTATTTTTTTTTGATGCCTTTAATTGGCACTGCCTACCTTGTTTTGGGGCATGTATATGTATGCTTACTTCAGGCTTTTGTAGATATTTATTAGGGTGAGAACTGACACAGATCTGGTAAATCATAAAACAAGTGTGCTGATTTATTATGAAGCCTCTGAGAAATGCTGGGGGATGAGATTAAGCCTGTGTGTAAATAGATACACCTCCAATCAGGGCTGGCAGCCTAAAAGGCTTGACAGGGCCCTTTTTATATTGTATAAATCTTTTGAAATAATGCAGCTGTAGTGGGTAGATGTTTTATGCCTGAGTATATAAACACTCCACAAAAGAGCGTGTGAGGAACTGCTGTGGGAGCAGGCTATTTGCAGTGTGCTCTCTTAAAAAGCTTGCTGTCCCTCATTAACGAAGTAACAGTAAATCAGTGAGGCCTGACTTAAAGCATTAAAATAGTCAGCTCCCCCCTTCTGGGTGTTTCAGGCTTGGCTTTTATTCAGAGGAAGGTATCTGCCCAGGGACTGGGACTCCTGGCGCTGCTTGGGAAAGGACAGGAGCCAAAACATCATCGTTTTAGCAGTTGCAGAAGACCATCAGAAGTTGAAAGCATCCTTGCCTTTGACCTGTCCTCCATCGTCATGCTTTTAGGCACAGAGAACATTACCCTAACCGTAAAGTTATTTTACAGTAATGCTTTCATCCCCTTCAATCTGCAGAAGAAGAAGTGAGTGGGGCAGCTCTTCTGGCTCTTAACGATCGCATGGTGCAGCAGCTGGTGAAGAAGATTGGGCACCAGGCAGTGCTGATGGACCTCATTCATAAATACCAGCAACAAAAAAGGGGGCCAGAATCCCTTCTGTGCTGCTGTGAAACAGCTCCTCCAAAAATCCCAGAAGTAATCAGTGGGTAAGTTTGTACAAAGCCCAGAAAGCATCGATCTGGGTGTCGTTGTCTTCTTTTCATAACATTTTAAAACTGGCATTTGCCTGCTCTTCAGCTGTGAGTCGTAACTGGCTTTTATGCTTTGATTATCTCTAGCAACATGTGAGATGCAAAATAAGGTCATTACCTTGTGGCTTTAAGCAGGGCATCAGCATTCCTGAATGCCACCATTAATTAATTTAAACTCCTCTTCATTTCCAGTTCTAGGACCTAGTTTTTTTTTTGGATGAAGAATCACCAAACTTCTCCTGTAGCTAAAATTTTCTGTATTTGTGATATTAAGCTTTTGAAGCACTTACTTTGCAAATCTTGGAGTAAAACCATGATTCAGCCAGAGATAGTGTCTGTGTCACAGGTGTGTTTAAATTCAGTCTCTCAAAGGAAGCTCTGCAATCGATCTAGGTGTCAGCATTTAATAATCCCACTGTGTGAAAGTAGAGAGATTTTTAGAAAACAAATTCTACAGAGATTGTCTTCATGGATCATCTTCTGCCTCTTAGTTGAGCAGGTTTCTTTCTTTTTTTTGTTGGTTTGGGGTTTCTTTGGGAGGGAGCAGAGGTTGGTTGTTCGTGGGGGTTTTTTTGGATGCGTGTTTTGGTGTGGATTGGTTGGGGTTTGGGGTTTGTTGGTTGGTTGATGTGTCTCATGAGCAGAACTAAACTGCTCACATAGATACATCTTCTTCTCCTTGTGGAAGTATTTATGAAACCCCTTGGGTAAATAGTCCCGCATCCTTGGAGGGAAGGACCCTGGGGTGCAGGAAGAAGACAATGTCACCAGGTGTAAGATTTATCTTAGACTTCAGGTGTTCAATCCCTGTATTCTTTTCTATGTGCTGCACAGAACTTGATGGTGAAAATCCTTTTTTTTCTTTCCTTTTCTTTTCTTTGTTTTTTTTTTTTCTCCTTTTTTTTTTTCTTTCAGGGCTATTGACAGACAAATGTCAAATTCTTCTGGTCCTTTGGAGCAGAAAAAATATCTGTGCACAACTGAAAATGAAGAAGGACTAATTGATCACAGAGTGCTGAAGCAAAAGTGAGTTTATAATGCACTTACTAAATTTTCCTTACCTTCTGAAGATGACATAAACATTTCTTTTTGCTCTGTTAAGACTACATGTAGTTTACAAAAAGTGATCCTAATTATTGGAGGACAGGTTCGAGTATATTTAGAAAACAGCAGGAGCAGAAATTTATTAGGATTCAACTTAATGCAATAGTCAAATGATGTTTTTTCTTCTCTGTATTATCCTCAGTCCTTGCTCACTGTCTCATGTTGTCTCATGCAGAGGGTGAGATACAAGTTTGTCTTTATTCATCTAGTTTTTAAAAATCCTCTTTTAAAGATGTGTTTTCAATAGCAATCTGGCAAATTCATCATTACAGAGTGGAATAAGGCTATAAAAGAAATCGTGTGCTTGAGGCCCTCGGGACGGTAGCCATAACGGTTCCATTTGTGTGCTCATTTTCGTTGAATATCAAGATGTGTCATCTTAAAAACTGGGGGCAACGGGGGAAGTTTTGTTGGGCACTTTTTTTTTTTTTCTTTTTTTTCTCCTCCCTACATATGCTTTTCCCCTTTGAGATGGGCAGTTAGTGTAGAGAGTCCCACTCCGCTTTCAAGACAACTGTTTTCTTGTTTGCGATGTTTTCTCTGCTGGTCCTTAACCCCCTTTATTCCCCCCTGCTATAATTTCTCCCCCGGAGATGTGACTGATGGCTTCACCATCAGTCTGAGATAAGGGGAGGTCTTTCTGTAAAAATGTCTATCTTATCACTTTAAAAAAGTAATGAAGAGTTGGGGGTAAGGCTGTCTGGGAACAGAGGAGAGGGCTTAGTGAACCACACAGTTAAAAATAATAAATAAATAAATAAAGTCCTGCTGTGGGCTTCAAAAGAACTAAACAAACAACCCAAAGATCCCATCAGCATTGTTGCCAATAAAACAAACCCAAATCACTTAATACTTTCACAATAAACCATTAAAATGATCTAGCAATGATGGTTTTTAGCCTGTATTACTAAAGAATGGTTATTTTTGATTTGCCTTGTGCTGTATGAAAGCATTTTAAATGGGTTGTGTGAATTAGCATAACCCAGAATAGAATCATAGAATTGTCTAGGTTGGAAGGGACCTTAAAGATCGTCTAGTCCAACCATCAACCTAACTCTGACAAAAAAATAAGAAATAGGAAATAAAAATTACAAAACCATATTCCTGAGGACCATGTCTACCTGTCTTTTGAACACCTCCAGGGATGGTGCCTCAACCACTGCCCTGGGCAGCCTATTCCAATGCTTGATAACCCTTTCAGTGAAGAAATGTTTCCTAATATTCAATCGAAACCTCCCTTAGTGCAACTTGAGGCCATTTCCCCTTGTCCCATTGCCTGTTCCTTGGGAGAAGAGACCGACCCCCCCTGGCTACACCCTCCTTTCAGGGAGTTGGAGAGA
>JAOXNO010000024.1:64343022-64355350 GCA_028565335.1 Limnodromus scolopaceus
CTGGGTGGACCTGCTCTGGCAGGGGGTTGGAGGAGATGATCTCCAGAGGTCCCTTCCAACCCCATAGCATTCTGTGAGTCTGTGAAAGCGAGCAGTAACACATTCCCAGGACCAGATGGTATTTGTGCAAAATTTTCAGATATGCTCAAAGATAAAATAGGTAATTTTCAAATTGTGACGTACAATTTCACTTATGAAACATGATCCTAGGAAATTGGAGTGAGCAAATTTGATGCCAGCTTCTAGACTTTCAGGAGGGACCTCATTGACCAAGAAACCTGCCTCATTTACTGGCCAAATTGGCAAGAACTGTAATGCAGACCCAAGAGATTAACACATTGGGAATGAATCAACAGATTTCTGTAAACAGAAGTAATTCTTCATAAACTTATTAGTTCTCTGAAGTATTCAACAACCCTGAGGACATGTGAAATCCAGCTGTTATAGTTTACTTCAAGTTTAGAAGTTTCACCACATGCCTTCCAAAGGAGGAAATACAATCTGAGGGGATAAGCAGGAAGGTCCTCACATGGACAAACATTTAAAAGATAGAACAAAGAATTACAGTGGAAAAGATTATTAATGCTTAGTTTATGCAGTACCGTGTATTTCTAAATGATGTGGGAAAAGGAGAACCGTTGGCTGATCACATTTGGTGATGCTGCTAAGGGGACTACAGACAAAAGACTGACTGAAGGGTTGCAGAAGGACAACATGCTACTGAGTGACAGGGCAAAAAACCAGCAGATAAAATTCAATAGTGATAGACGTAAAATAACACACAAGGGGAAACCCCACTCCTAACAGCATTTACAGTGGTGGGCTCTGAGCTTATTATTAACATTCACAAATTATATTTTCATATCAGGCCAAAGAAAATTTGGCACAATGCTAAGCAGCACTCAAAAAAAAAAGGTATATTGAAGGCTCAGAATTATTTCAGAAAGACACAAAAGGGAGCTCATTATTCCACTGTATGCACCTGTGCTGTCCCAGCATCTCAACGAGTATTTGAAGTGGTACTGTGCCCATTGCATAAAGGATGAAGTGAAATTAGAAAATATGCCAAGACAGTAACAAGAATAATTGAAAGTATGGGCCAGCTTTTATACGTGGAATGATTTGGCTGTAAAAGAGCTGGCTGAGGACAGAATATGACATAGCTATAAAACTACAGTGGGAAGGAGATGGTGAGCAGGTTTTGAATCTAAGAACAATAATGAGCAGGGAGCAGCAGCAGGAGAAAACAAACAAAAGAATGCATTTCTTCTGCAAGGGCATCGCTAAACTGCTGAACTTAATGCAGGATCTTACGGAAGGTACGATTTCATGAGAGTTGGAAGAGTGACTGGGAGGAATAGTAGAAGCAAAAAAAGTCAACTGAAGGCTATTAAATATAAAGACATAACCCTTGGGAGTCCACCTCCCAGCAGACCAGGTTGCTCAAAGCCCCATCCAGCCTGGCTTTGAACCCCTCCAGGGAAGTTCTGGCTCTGGCCATTGATGTACCGCCTTGGGTAGCCACTCCTCTTCTTAGTAATTACTGGGTTTGGAATTACAGCAGGGACAAAACCAACAGTTTTGGGGAAGATTGTTAACTATCCTCAAGCACAAAATAACTTTTTGAGCAGTCGGACTGCTCAAACAACACTTTCCATTAAGAGTTTTCTAAGTTCAGTTGGTCTCCTGGGGGAGTAAATACGTCAGCTGCATAGATATGAGTTAGTTGTCCTGGTTTTAGGACCCTTATCAGTAAGAAGCAAATGCTATTTCTTGTGGTAATACAGAGCTAATACTGCTAAACACTGAGCCACCACTAGAACTGCCTACTCATTTCCAATAAAGCACAGTTAGGCTAACCAGACACTGAGAGGAATTTCATGAATATCCTCAAATACGTAATTTGAGCTTGGGAGACTCAGCTGATGGCTACAGTAGTATGTGAAAACAGATCTTAATATAACTCTTAGAATACAAGGGTGAGTTCCCAGGGCTGGTACCAAAACCACACCACGGGCACTTTCTGCTGAGCTTGACAGCACTCAACTCGCACAAACCACATCCGATAAAAGGGACAGATGATTTGTTACGATTCTGTCCTTCGTTTCTCGATAGGCAGAACCTGTTCATCTCGAAGGCAGCGCGATGGCTGTACACATTAAGTGGCTTAAGCAAGAATATATGAAAACTCAGAGGAACTGGAAAGAAGTGGATAACAGAATGAACGTGACAACTGAAGTACGGAGGAAGATGATCAGCGAGAAGGCACCTTTGAAAGAGATTCTTAGAGTATTTCCTTTCTTAAGATGCCCTTATCAGGTAACAGAGCTATTTTTAATAGTGACATCAAATCCTACGTTATAGATGTTCAAGGCCAGGCTGGATGGGGCTTGGAGCAACCTACTCTAGTGGGAGGTGTCCCTGCCCAGGGCAGGGGGTTGGAACTAGCTGATCTCTAAGGTCCCTTCCAACCCAAACCATTCTATGATTCTATGACTCTATGTGATACAACCATAGGCGTGTATTTTAGTGCATGTTTCGGGTGAAGTAGCCATCAACGTGGTTCTCTTTAATTCAACTCATACTTTGGCTGCTAGCCCCATGTTAAAAGATTCACCAGCCCTGTGCTGCACAAGAGCAGCGAGTTTTCTGATGTATTTCGGTGTGACTTGATGTATTTCTTCCCTACTTTGAAAAGAGATGAAACCACCCCCTTCAGTTTATAATCTTATTTTACTGAGCTAGTCTTATCCTGTCTTCAAAGCGCACACCCCATGTGCTGTTTTCAGTTTTGGGTTTGAGGATTGCAATAATACCCATTTTTTCTTTTTCTTCTAGCTTTTCAGGGAGTTCCAGCTTCTCACACACACGGACATTTATAAGAAAACAGTTGAGATTTTGGAGATTTATTCAGAAAACATATTATCTTTGTATGCGGTGAGGAATAATCCAATTAACATTCTGCTGCAAGAAAATCTGAAGCGGCACACAGAGGAAGACATTCTGAAATGTCAGTACAAATCTTCTACGCTCAGAGTTTTGTTGTAGCTCCTTGTTCTTACGTGTGTAACCACACTAGCTCTCATTTTACTGCAAAAACACCTTAAAAGGTCACAATTGCTTGAAAAGTATATAGTGATGGAGAAGCACTAAGAATAAAAGGTAATAAGCTACTGCGAAATTCAGTCAGGTATTGAAACTTTTCTTTCTCTATTGAACAAAAAATTGCAGGTTTGATAGTTAGTCTTAAAATAAGATGAGCAGAATTATGTATTCCTAGATATGTAAAGGAGTGCTTATTATTTTCTATAAATACATGCAGAGAATGCATTTTCTGGTTTAGAAAGCGAAATAGTCCCATAAGAAGAGACCATTTCCTTCAGAAAGAGAGGTGCTGTTTCATCCCAGTAAAGTAATGGAAGAACCAGTTACCACTGCCTGTGTTTCACGTACCTCGTCTCTGCAGAGACTCGTGGCAGGAGTTCAGTGCCCAAACTGGTCCCTCTGGCGAGCGGGTGCCACAGTCACACCGAGAGGTCAGGGTACCTCGACGTGTTTTGGCTCAGCTTCTTTCAGTCTGAAAAACCCGGAGGGCCGTTCTGCAGGGACAAAACGTTGAAGGAGCTACTCCTCATCTTTGTTCTTCCCAAACCGCAGGTGCTGGTGCCTGTGCCTGAGCTCAGCTCTGCCAGAGGGGCTCCTTTGACTCTCATTTTCTATCAAACAGGGAGGATGCCAGGATGTCAAACCACAGACACAGTATGATCACGTGTGTTTCCTACAGCAGTTTCACTCCTTTTATTACCAGGTTGTTTCTTAAGTAAGCAGAGTAGGATAAAATACTGGCGTTCTCTTCCTTTAAGCTTAAAACCACAAGTACTCAATAGCTCATGACAGACTTAAAAGTGTCAACAAACAGCCAAAGCCAGAAAGCCTTTATGGACTTTCTATTCCTACCTTTGGCCTTAGAAAGCTCTGGACGTTGTAAGGAATTTCCCCTTCTCTTACACAATATGCACACAAAGATTTTAAGTCATACCTCTGCAAATTCCCAAGGCCTTTACTTTCCTGGTTTTTCTTACAAACAACTTGACCTGGCACCTAACTAATAAATGTCTGAGAAGGTAGGTTCAGTAGACCACATGACACCAGAAGCCTGACCTGCAGAAAAGGTGCTGCAATCATTAATAGCTGAACCCGTGGGGTGAGGGGTACCACATCCCAGGAGGTCCTGCAGCACCAGCTGGTACCACAGCCTTCAAGGTGGTGTCCTCTGGCAACCAGGCTCCCCAAAGACATCCAATTTACTGGGGAGAGAGGCGTTTGAGGGCGGGTGGGTTCCTCAGCTCACAAACTCCACTAGAAGCAACTCAAAGGCCTACTCACTTATTGTGAGAGAAATTTAATTGTAACACTGAGTAGCAAAATGTCATAAATGACTTGAATTCTCCTGCCCATCGCCAGCTGAGGCACCTACACCTTCACTGCGGCAAAAACTGCTCTTCAAAATGGACCAAACATGAGTTGTTAACTATTTCATCGGCTGCAATCTGCTCTTCCAGGACCATACTGCAGTGCCGGGACGTTTTCATTTGTAATTTACTCGAAATCCTTGCCTTTGACAGATCTGAAAATGACTGCTGTGTGTTTACTCCTGCCGGACGTCTTCGGAGATGACTCCAGCCTGTTTGCTGTGGTGAACGAGGAGGTAGGAGACAGAGCCTTGGTCTCTCTTCCTCCTGGGAGCTGCCTTGGGCACGTCACCTGGTGGTTCCTGGAAAAGGATGCCACTAGCCTGCCTTCTGGGTAGAAGGCAAACATTCACAGAAAGACTAGCTGAATTCAAAGTGATGCACTTTTAAGAATCATAGAATCATAGAATGGTTTGGGTTCGAAGGGACCTTAGAGATCATCTAGTTCTAACCTTCCTGCCCTGGGCAGGGACACCTCCCACCAGACCAGGTTGCTCCAAGCCCCATCCAGCCTGGCCTTGAACCCCTCCAGGGATGGGGCAGCCACAACTTCCCGTTCTACCTTCACGAAGGCAGAACGTACTTTTAAAATCTATTTCAGAAGGTAAAATCGCTCACTAGGTAAGAATAAAGAGCTGTAAAAAGGTCACAAGGCCCTGTGCAACCAGACACGCGGTATGAAGAATAAATGCCTCACTAATGAATACACCCTTGAAGAAGAACAGAAGCTTGATAATAAGGAACATCCCACCAGCTGAAAACCAGCCAGCTGCTGGAGAAGGCATAAACTCAACAAAAAACCGGCAGTAACTGGGGGAAAGGTAAAGGTGGCAGTGGGAGATGGCGACCCCCAACTCAACTGGAGGCTGAATCAGACTAACCCCCCCACGCTGGAGCATGCACACATTAATTAAAGGACCTTGTAACTTTAAATGAAAGCGAGAGACTGTACTAACCCATTGTTAAGATAAGGTACTAACCAATAATTGTAATTAAGGGTGTGCATTTCCGTGTTTTGATCCTTATAAATATTCCTAAGTGTTTTTAGGCCAGGGGGTCTGGCTTTGTGGATCACCACCCAGCACCCCTCTCTGGAGGGATGAAACAAATAGATAATCCCTCTACTCCGTGCGTATATTGGCTGAGTAAACAACCCCGCTTTGGGACAACAAGAGCAGTGCCATTGCGCGCGTTTACTTCTCTGACCTGTTCACCAAAGCGATGCCGTGACATCCTTTCAAATATGAAATATCCTTTTTTTTTTTTTCCAAATTTAGGTGAAGGTGGCGACGCCAGTGCTGGAAGTGAAAAATCCCTTCGATGTGAACTCGTGCGCGTTCGCGCTGTCCGTGGAAAGGGAGGAGCTGGCCCAGCTCGACGACTGCACCATGGCCCTGGCCGCGCTGGTGGCTGCGTTTCGCGTGTTCGACATCCCGCGCCCCAGGAGGATCCGCAGGACGCTCGGCTTCCTGGAGTCCCTGGTCTTCGAGGAGAGCAGCCCAGCGTCCCTCCCCGCCCAGGGAGAGAGAGGGCCGGGGGGACCCAAGCATCCCAGCATCACCTGAGGGCGTACACAGCACTCCTCTCGGGAGCGTTATACATTTTCCCAAAATAAATTGCTTTGCTGTGAAGATAAATCAGTGCCATTCTTTCTGGTGGAAGTATATGTATATTTATAACTCTGTTACATTTAATAATGCCCATTATTTTTTTTTTTGACTGGCTACTTTTTTCAAAATTTAAAATCTAAGCTTTTTCATTATTTTAAATGGAAATTCTAGAGCAGTTTAGAGGCATTAGAGATAATAAAATTTTTTAGATTACTGCAAGTCTCGTATATTATTTTTCCACATGGAGCATTTGAAAAATTCAGATAGTCTTTTCACTGTCAGAATTTGAATAACACACTTGTGAGTTCAAGTGAGCACTTGGCTGCTTCAGACGCTAATACATTTCATGTTTTGAAGTGGCACAAATTAAAGATTGACTTGTTACCATCATTTCATTATGTGACGATCCCTGAAAGGCATTTTTGTGTTTTAAAATGGTGGGCCTGATTTGTAATTCACAGGATGATGAGCTTTCGCTATTTTCTCCATGCATGAAACATTCTTTTATTTTTCTTTGGGTTTTTTTTAACATTAATCCTGAACTTGTTAAATAGGGATTCTGAGATGAGCTCTCCCAGTAGCAAGAATGACTTACCCGGGAGGCTGCCATGGGCGTTTGTCCCCACAGCTTTGGTGTCAGGGAGAGAACGGCTCATTTTCTTTCTGAATTTACTCTCTGGAACAAATCTTCCTTCTCCACATGGCGAGTCTCCCATCCGCCCATCTCCTCTCTTCTTCCTCTGCCTTCTCTTCTCCCAAACGGGCTCCTCTGAACTCCTGCCTGTCTGGAAATCCCAGGGGTTACTGCCTGATGGCTTCGGATGAGTGCCTAGTGATGGAGAGCAGGAGCAGCCAGCAAACATCACCCACCACATTAATTACAAATTAAAATGGCTTTTTATTAAAACACTGCGTTCTACTAAAGAGATGATTTTCCCACCAGTTCTAACAACGTCTGTGTAGGCAAAGCAGCATCGGTGGTCACAACGGTGCTTTCAGCACTCAAAACAGACACGTTTGGAGACCACAGAGTCTTTGCTAAGGCCTGGCTGGGCAGGGGTGACCCCAACACAGAGATTGCAGGGGGAGACTCTGCAGCACCAGGGGAAATCACAGCATTTAATGGCCAGACTCTCTCCCTAGAGTCTCAGGGTGTTTCACGTGGCTCCCACAGCAATCAGGGGACGACCTTTACTGGGCTACCCCCAACACAACATACAAAACAATACCAACTTTAAAGATTTTAAAGATTCAGTGTGTCTCCTGAGCGTTTTCAGTTTGCGAGTGAATTTCCTGGGTGTAGTTTTTGTAGCAGAGGTGGCTACACCCTGCGACCTCCTCCCGTGGGATACAAAAGTAAGGATTATGCACGTCCTCGTTGCTGTTGTAGCTGTACAAATAAAAAGTTGGGCTCTGCATCATTTAAGTGAGGTTTATCCCACATCTGGCAAACAGTACTAATTTAAACCCATTTCTTAAACCACACTGCACCTTGTAAATAGGTGTACAAAAATTCAGGGAGCTGCTCACATCCTCACGCAATCTCTGCCGAGCAGCAAATCTCTTCATGGGTTCTCAGTGTAGGCTACAAACCTGGCACATAAGAGAGACAGAGGGTGAGGGAAAATAAACCTACATGGACGGACAGAAGGGAAGAAAACAGAAGAATATGCCATTTTACTGACCTGCATGGGCAACTTCAGCTGCTGCCAGTGACAAAATCTGGCAAAAATGGGATTCTGACTGTGACGGCCTTAGAAGTAAGTGTTTAGGGAGAGGGCAGACGGCAGAAGCCGAGTTGCTGTTTTAAACTCACGGCCACATCGAGGTAGGGTGAGGGTGAGGAATTACTCCGCACCGCCCTCGGGAACAGCCGGGTTGATCCCAGAATCCTGGGCACACACAAATGGAACAGACGGCTCCAGTTCAGGTTTTATTTGTATCGTAGTACAATTAAGAGTGCAATTTGAATGTACAAATATCGAACAAAATGTAAAAATATTATTTATGCAATGCTATGGAAGGAAATTAACAGCTCAACGCAACTTACTTCATACCGACCCTGTTTCACCTCGTATTACTGCAGGTAGCAGTCACCTACAGGATGGGACACAGAGAGCACTTGAAACCTCAAGGAGCTCCAGCCACAGAAGAGCCGAGCAAAACCCGTGGGAAGATGTAAAAATTCTCCCAGCTCTGTGCAACGGGAATGCTCTGTTTGTTCTCAGCTCTCAAGGCTGAGCAACTGCCCACCACAGCGCTGAGACTCTTCTCAGGCTGCCAAGAACCTTCAGCCAACTTTTCCCTCTCTTCTTGCAAAAAGTTAACATTCTGGACTAGTCCTCAGCACACAGGCAGCCAGGCTTTCTCCCGTTTAAAGTGCATCTGGTTTACACCTTACGTATACATACCAAGTGCAACGACTTTCCCTGACAAATCGTTAGAAAAATCCTCCAAGGAAGAAGGCTGCCTCACCCAAGTACCTGCTGGCGGCATCTCCAGCCTGCTAATGACCTTATGTATCCTTTTCCTCTGTGCTGTCTTTCCCCCTATGCCCTTATTCATTTATAAATCAGACTTTCCAAGACCTTCCACCCACAGGAAGCGGTGGGTGAAATAACTCTCCCACCCTCGGGAAAACAAACCTAGGTGGAAGATGAAGCCAGAGCAGCAGTCCCAGATTCAGCACACTTTTTCTCCACGGCTGTGGTTAACTCTACTGGAGATTGGCACGTGCAGACATGAATGAATATATTTCCCTTTTTTTGCTAATAACCTTACCTCAAAATACATGTGTTTTCCTTCGTGTGCTGAAGGAACGTAGCAGGCTCCCATGTCAAAGGCTGGGACTCTATTGTGCAGCATAAACGAAAAGTCTTCTATGAAGTCAAACTTTATTTTTCAGTTGCAGCCTTCTCTATACTGGTCTTTTGGTAAAATACATTAAAGATGCTGGTGGAAAAACTCACATAACATTTTTGTAACCGTGCAAAAGTAAAAACATTCAGTTATCAAAAAAGCATTATAATTTCAACCCCAACAAGGTTTGTTTTGTTTTCTTACAAGCAAACAGACAGTTTTATAATCTGTTAAAGTTATATGCTATAGCATAAAGTGTCACGTATGTAACATTAAGTGTTTCATTTTTAAACTATGGCACAAATAGGTATTAGCCGTAACAGTCTCCTCTGGCTACCTGTAGCCTAATTTTCGGCTAATCGGTTTTTATTTGGATAGTATGAAGTCAAAGCTCCTGAAAAGTAAAATGGGTACATGAAGTAGAATTCAAGAATTCTTAGAAAATATTAACATTCCCTTCTATAATACAGCATAAATAATGAACGAAGGTTTTCTTGATGCCCAGAGAAAGTCAGGGATCCTAACAACCACCCAGGGAGGATGAGGGCCATTAGTTCGGTAATTAAGACTAGCTGACTCGCTTGTTCCACAGTACCTTCCCAAAAGCTCAAACACTTCCCGGTGTGTACTGGCTCTACTGGAACGTGAACAGTCCACCAGCGCTCAACTGGTTTCTTCCTTTCTAAGAGTCCTTACTCCACAGTTCTAGCAAGTCTTTGTGCTTTGAATAAAACATGAGCTCCCGTGGAGAAAGCCGGCTCGTACACATTTTCCATTATCTTCAAAGTTCATTGTGCGAGTTTTTCTCTGCCGCTTTGAACATCAGAATGGAATTAAAGATTTTTAGGGCTGGTCCCAGTTTAATGCTCATTATTTTGACTATGTCTGATTGGGTCATTAGTAGAAATGCTTCTCCGTCAATTTGCTGTAAAAGAAAAAAAAAACCAAACAGAGAGAGCTATGAATAGGTCTGACAGTGCAGCAGTACAGATGTTTCTGAAAACATGAAAATTCCCAGCAATTTCCGAGAGTGTAAAGGAATGGCTGAATACAAACACTTCCAAACGCTTTCAGGGTAGCTTTGATTTCAACCTTTCAGACAGATCAGCTACTCCAAAAGAACAGGCTGATGATCTTCTTTCTGCTTGAAAGCAACCGTCCGGCTAATTTTTAGGTAACCAGTTCTTATTTCCACACCAGCAGTATAAAGTAAAAGCTACTGAAAAGTAAAACGGGTAAATTAAGTCGGATTCAACTGTACTGCAGCACATGAATGCTTTTTAACATCTTAGCTACTCTTTTTATACAAGCCTCCGTAAGAAAGCTTCTGGATTTCACTCCCAACTACAGAACTGGAATTCCCTTCAGGCCACCCCTTTCTGTTTATTAAATAGCAAATTAAAACTAATCTGGTCCCATATGTAAACAGGGGCTGGGCTCCATAAAACCGCCTTGTTGACACAAGCACAACTTTTCCAAACGCTGAATATTTTTCCTGCCAGCTTTGCAATGTTGCTATTTTAATAAACGTTACAAGTGGATATTCTCCCACCAGCAGAAGTTCTAAATCCAAACATGAAGAGTCACAAGGTCCTTGATTCCAAGGGCTTCAACGGGGCCAACACTTGTTGGGTAAACTTCAGGTCACTTATATATTAAGTTTTCAGTGTAACAAATGCGGGATAACTAAGCCTAAAAGCCAACTGCTGCTAAATCAAGAGCGCTGCTTAGGCTTAAAGATACTAATTTGAGATAAAAACAGTATAATTAAGTTTCTGTAGGACTAGAAGACAAGCTTTCTGAATCAGAGAGGCTGCAAAGGAAGCCTGCAAGGTACATCCCAGCACTGGACGTCGAGGAACAGCGTGGTGAGAACAGCATCACGCAGCCACCACAAGTACTTTCTACTCATTCTGTTGCAGTAAAATTGGTATTAACTAGAAAAATGAAATGTAACATCTAATCGAAGCAACCAAGGGAACCTGCCGCTGCTGCTAAATGTCATCTATACAGCCCCAACCATACTTCATTAATTATAGAGAAACTGTAACTACACATGATTTATCTAAGATTGAATTAAGCAACTACTAGACAATGTAGCTTTATTAATAAGCAGGATCTTTCTATCAAGAGGGTGATGAACTGTCAGCCTGGTCAGCAAACCGAGAAAACCATCTGGAACTGCCAAGATTAGAGGAGAAGTAGGGAAAAGGTAATTTCAGCAGGGAGAGACCATGCCCACTGACCCACTGACCACCTCCCCAAGTGATACCACCTGCTCAAAAGAGAACAATGGATGAAGACGACAGAGTCTGAGCACTCATTTACACGGGAAGCGAAGAAATCTTGACCAATCATTAAAGAGAATAACAATGAATATATATCAATTGTTAGAATATGTAATAATCAGGGTATAAAAAGGGAAAATTTTGAAACTAAGGTGTGCTCCCTTGGGACAAGCACCCCATTAAATTGGAATAAATTGGAAGTTCCTCTGCTCCGTGGGTTATTGGCTTGCACAGGGGGCAAAGAAGACAGATTTGGGACAACAATTTCATGCACAAAGCCAGAAGGGGTGGGCTCAGAACCCCAGAGGTGTACAAACATGGGGATGCCCAGCTTTTCGCAACATCTTAATATAAGCAGAATGAAGGTTCATTTCCGCAGCAGAAGTTTGAACTAGCAAGTTCTACCTACTGAGAGACCAACTATGCCAGCCAGTCCAAGCCAGTTGACCTCACTGGGAGACGTTTAATCTGCTACTCACAGACAAGGCCCCTGAGAGACTGAATCCTAAAGAGGGGAAGTATTTTCTTACACCTCTGAGAATGAAAGCCATTAGTATTCATCCATCTCTGCGGCACTTCCCACCTGCTGACTTCATTAGCGATACACCAGCTTTTACTGATCTTCAATTCATTGGTGAGACACCCTAAGCGATGATCTAGGCCTTCATACCTGCTGCAGCTGTGAAAGCTTAACATCTAAGTAAGTGCAAAATGCCCAAAGACACAGTTTGTCAGTCCCTTGATATGCAACTGTCAGGACAATCTACAGCACAACCTGAACACACTCCTTTGTGGCAGGAGATTAGCAGGGCCATCTGTATGCCTTCTGCTCAGGAGGTGCCCTTCTCAAGTCTAAGTACCACAGGTATTCCTCACTTGAAAGGCTGGCTGGCTTGGGATACCGCAGTACCAGCTGGTCTGGCTGGGACAAGCACCGAACTAGTCACTCTGGTGATTTAGAATCACAGAATCATAGAACAGTTAGATTTGGAAGGGACCTTAAAGATCATCCAGTTCCACCCCCCTGCCCTGGGCAGGGACACGTCCCACCAGACCAGGTTGCTCAAAGCCCCATCCAGCCTGGCCTTGAACCCCTCCA
>JAOXNO010000024.1:64376718-64393011 GCA_028565335.1 Limnodromus scolopaceus
CCTGTTCAGCCGACAGGCGACCAACACCCCCAGGTCCTTTTCTGCCAGGCAGCTCCAGCCACTCTGCCCCCAGCCTGGAGCGCTGCAGGGGGCTGGTGTGACCCAAGGGCAGGACCCGGCACTTGCCCCTGTTGAACCTCATCCCATTGGCCTCGGTGCATCCATCCATCCTGTCCAGATCCCTGTGTAGAGCCTTTCTACCCTCCAGCAGATCAACACTCCCACCCAAATTGGTGTCATCTGCAAACTTACGGAAGGTGCGCTCGATCCCCTCATCCAAACCATTGATAAAAAATAATAAATAAATAAATAATGAAGCTGTCTATTAAAAAGTGATTAATTACTGACTGCTGATTTTGCACTAAATGTCACATTTACATTATTTTGCATATCCTAGTTGCCACTCTTCCTTTGATGGCACTAGCAGGGGAAAAGACAGCACAGCACACGTGCCTTTTACCATCGTTACATTATAATCTGATTTCTCTTACTAAGTGGGGGCTGAAGAGGGTGTCCGGTTTTCGTACACCAGCCTGCAGGATGGATATCGGGGCTATCTACATCAGTCCAATAATCATAAATACTATCCCAGCCGTCGAAATGGACCTGAAATAAAAAAAAAGGAGAACAACAGAAATCATATCAGAAAAATTCTCTACAAGATCAGTTTCCCCAAGTTATCTCTAAAAAATGTCGTGTCCATTAGAGAAGTCACTTTAAGAGAACCATTGATATTACACAAAAAATAGATGTACATTAGCGTTGTCATTTGGTTCTTTACTGTCCTGTATCATCAGGCTCAAATCCCAGGAATAAAGCAGGCAAGTTTAGTTCTCACGTTAATACTTAAATTAAGCAAGAATTTCTGCCTTTTTCCTCTCTCTCAAAAAAAAAAACCCAAATCGCAAACATTTTTTAATCTCCTGTCTGAACAGGATTTAATAATAGCAGAGAAGTAAGCAAAGGCCTAAAAAAATGGCATTTAGCCATAAAAAACAAACAAAACCCCCCAACATACAAGTAAAAATTTTAGTAAAACCAGACTACACAGGGTAAGGGCTTGAAACTTCAGAAAAAATGAAGTATGTGACTTCCCAGAACAGCACCAGTATGGGCTATTCATGCATTTTTTCCAGGCGAAAGCTAAATATATTCAAATCTTACTTGACCTCTATGCTAGTAAATAGCTCAGATCTCTTTCAACTTATGCTACAAAGTCTAATTACCACCTTGTAAGCTACAAATCCCATTATTTTAATAAATTAGTCTGGAGAGGGAGGGTTTGTTTTGGTTTGTTTTGTTATTTCGCATGACCAACTTAAAATTTAGATAGAAAACGTGTAGGTGTGAAGATAGTAGTTCTGATGACTCCCCACCATCAGTTAATTCAGATTCAAAATGAAATGTCAGGGCATTTCCTGCTTGAAATACCACGTATGCCTAATAAACCTGGGCAAACTGCAAACACAAATATCCTTCATATCCATCTAACTGGGCATCTGGAACGTGTTAGCCCTTCTAACAGTTAAGGGCTGCAGAGAGTAAACCAGTTTTGTACAATAAAGGAAAAATAATTCAAGTATACAACTTCTGGAAATCTCAGATAATGTATTTTTAAGAAATTGCCGTTTAACCCAAACTAAGGTCCGTAATTAAGATAAATTTCAGAATTGCAGGAGTCACTGACAAAGCACAAGATATCAGGGTCCTTTTTTTCCTTTTATGTTTTTATCTCCCTTCTCTCTCTCTCTCCTCTCCCTGGAATTTTATAGAGACAGATTCAATTAACCTCGGCCAAATATTTTATGGGCACTAATACAAATATCACAGCAGCCCTTCGACACTTGCTATTAAATCATCCCATTTCTTGATGGAATAGACAACTGTTTTACATCAACTACTCCCAAAGCAATTTTTGAACATATTCAATTCTGCTCTCTAATTACCTACATCAGCAAATGTAACGTAGAGGATAATAGAACAACCCATTCCAAAGGAATTATATGCATATTAATCAGCAAAAAGGATGAGCAAAAGCTTAGCAGGACACAGCAATGTGACTCATTTCTTCCAGTGCTTAATTCTACAACTATAGGCTTTTGGTTTTACAAAATCCTCCTCAGTCACTCAAGCAGGACAGTGCAGTAAGACAAAGAAACTTACTTTTATTCTATAGTCATCAGTATCTACAATAGTTGCTACTCTGATAAATACTGGATTTCTCTTGTCAACTACTTCAAGTTTCATGTTTTTCTGAAAGCCATGAGAAGGTTTCTAGAAAGGAAGAACAATATTATGTGAAACAGAATAAAACCTCCAAAATCTCACACAATTGTAAAGTATATAAACTCCACAGAAATTTTTCTGCCATCTTTTTCTCAAATCCACCCTCATCCTCCAACAAATCCAAGCATAAAAAGATCATTCAAACCAGTGTTATTAAACTGGAGAAAAAAAAGTAACTACTGTGGGATTGCAGGTTCTCCATTCAAGCCCTACAAGCAAGTAGGTAGGGACCTTTATTTTAGATCAGTTGAGTTTTCTCCTAAATTCTCTTGAAAAGTTTTTCCAGAGCTTTAGCCAAACAGTTTCAATGAGTTATTGAATGAAGTATTAGACACCAGCAGCCTGAAACATCTATGAAATTGTCTACAGGAAACATATTAGTGTTTTTTTAGCATATGTTTTTACTTTCTGGATCAAACACCTTTTCAGTCTCCTACTGAAAATATAACTAACCCAGGATATAACAGTAACCACCCACTCAGAACAATCAGGACTAAATACCTGTTTTGTAATACTATTTTGGAAATAAAGGGGTCGTTGTTAGGAGTATCAGATTTTATCTTTGCCATCTACAGCTATGAAATCTAGAGCAAAAATTTTATTTCCATTTAAAGGACCATATGCATAAGACATGTTATGCTTTTTTATTTAATAGGAAAATAACGTATCTGTCCCTGTAAGACCTTCCAGAACATCATTGGTGCTCCTTCCTCAACTGCAGATTAGGAGCTCAATTTTCTCCCATAATGCAATATAAAATACTGTGACTGTCTCAGGAAGACTTCACCCAAACTCCAAAACAACCAGCATTTTATTCTCTTTAAAACTGCTTTCTTATTGTTTATCACAATTAGCATTAATATGGTGTTGAGCCATGCCAGCTAGTGTTCTCCCCATTTAATTCCTTGAATGCCTGTGTGCTGGTGGCAGGTCCTGTCAGGCTCCTGGTAGAGATGGACCCTGCATTCCCACTGCTGAGCCCTGCAGGGTGGCTCTTCCCTCAATCCCAGGGGGAGAAATTAAATCATGGATGCTCCGAGAGAAATAGAAAACATTTGCTTTTAGCTTGATGCAGTCAAGGTCACAGCCCTCCACTGTTTTGCCATGGACTATATATACTCAGCTATAACCAAACACCTTCCTAATCCTTGCTCCGAGTATTCCTGCTGAGAATGTAAGATTGAGACACATTATTAAGCAAGACGCGTTTTGGGGTGATAAACTGCAGGCCAGTAATAAACTCTGGTGATCTACAGCCCTCAGGAGCTGCTATAGACACCACATTTCTGCTTTCATTAATCCAGCTCTTCGCAAAGTGTTATTCAGTCACCCTAATCTGAAAAGCTGAGGCAAACCAGCTTCAGGGCCTGGGAGCCACCAGTATCTGATGCTGGCTCCTGACAGGGATGCTTTATGGACCAGTCCTCACTGAAATCCTAAGAAAGATGGGCGTCACTGAAAGAAAACAGCAAGTACAAAGCTAAAAGAAAAGGACACTGCCCACAAGCAACCCATGTGGATGCTGCCCATGTGCCCTGGTCACAACCTCGCAGAAGAAAGAGTCAACTGAAGGATATTAGATACACAATCTCTCCCGGTTACTGCCAGAGACAACGGACTCGATGGGCAACCAGACTGACCTCCCACAATCATTTTTACATCCTCACTGTATTTATTGCACCATTTAAAACGTACAGATAGAAATACACACGTTCAAAATATGATGACTCGGTACCTATCTCATTATTTCTAATAATTAGGCAGTAATTTCTTATAGCAAATTACATTCATTATTAATATTTTGTATCATTTAATCTCATTTATAACGATTAAAATAATAAAGTATTAGTGGCTTATAATAATAATTATCTGATTTTTAACAGGGAACTCCAGGCTTGTATAAAAATAAACCACTTATTACGCAACTAATTAACTGGATACATTTGGAAACATAGGAACACCATATACGTATTGTCTTCTTACACTAATTAATTATATGCACGTAAAATTATGAAAAAAAAGTATTTTCTCACCACTTTAAAAGCCCTTGCAGGTGCCGGTAATGAACTGGTTTCTTCCAAATACTTCTCCCAAGAAAAATGCTTAGCGTGTGGATAATCTGGCACAGAAGAAATACAAGCAAAATTAACCACTGCAGTGCAAAAAATAAAACCGACGTCTAATTTACAGAATGCGTAACATTTTTACAATACCGTTCTGATTTAGGCTTCAGATTTAAAAAATAATTACAAGAAAGGCTATTCTAAATTGTCTTTGACACATTCATCATGTGGGTTAAAAAACCCAACAATCTTCTCATGCACAATACCGAGTAGCTCAGCAGAAGAAGTCACAATTGCTTTGGGTAGGAGACTATAAATAATGTGGACTGGAAAAATCTGTCCACTTAATTCAAGAAATTAATTCACTTACTATAGGAATAATCCTGTATTTTATAAACAGCAATTTACTAACATAATCCAACCAGTGATAGCTTTGTACCACAGTAGAGCATACCTGACTACTTGCTATTCTTTTAGTGAATTTAAATAAATTTCTAAAAAAATAACCAGGTCATTTACTGTAAGAATAATTCACAGGCAACATCAAAAATGATGTTGCCTTTCTCAGAAAGTGTCCTGTTTACAAACACTTTCTGTAAGAAACAAAGACAGCCTTACTCTTAAAGAGAAGGCAGTGCCTGTCCTTCGCCTTTAATCTGCACCACAAGTTTAACTTGAAGTTTAAACATTACGATTCATAATCTAGAACAGAACAAAACCAATTCTGATTTCTTTTAAAAGGGACTGCACTGAATAATAGGTCGTAATTAACCTCCTGACAGACACATTACTTATGACTTTTCAATATTGCTGGCTATTAGAATTTCTGTCAAAGTTGGTTTTAACCAATTCAAATTTTCCATGTTCTCAGACCACAGAGGGCAATTTCTGCAACAGGACATTTAGATCATCCAGCTACACAACAGTCCTGAAAAACAGTAGTGGTCTTTTATTTCCTACTGATGAATACACATTCATTCCTTTGTATCATCTCTCTCATTGTGTTTTCCTCCCTTCCAAAGAGCCCTTACAAGTTTGATTCCTTGATAACACAAGGCAATCTTCTCATCAACCCATCATCTTACATATTTAGTTCTCATGAAGATGTTTTTTCTTACACAACAATCTCACACACTTGGAATATATCAGCATTTTCACAATGTGAGTCTTCTAAACAAACACATTCAGCCAAAATTTGTTCAGATTCCAAGGGGCATCTTTCACGGACGGATGTCCCTTCACTAAAGCAGCATACATGTGCATACACCTCATGTATTCTACTCTCAATATATTATGTTTTGTAAAAAAAAATTAAAAATCCCCAAATATCAATTCCTAATTACAGATAGAAAAATTCAGGGGAGGTAACAATAAGTTTATTGTAAGCTTTGATGCTGCTAACTAACTACAACCTCCTAAAATCTTTCAGATGTGTAATAAGATGCAAACCTGGTGGGGTGATGAGAGTTCTTTTATGTTCTTTACACCATCCTACCGGATGAATATGTGGACTTGCTGCCTCACACCTGGAGGAGAAAAAAAAAATGGGGTTGATAATGCAGTTCTTCAGACATCCCATTATGCTTAGGAAAACAAGACATACAGAAAAGATATAACAAATTCCAAATAACCTACGACACCTTCAACTTAGACTTAACCTGCAAATGTAACCTGAAGATATAAATACATTTAACAGACTTATTACCACCTAAAGAAGCATAAACCTTTATTTACTATTTCTCTGGAAGATCAAAAAAATCAAGTCCCTTAAGTCAGTGGTAGATATCCGTTGAGGAGCTACAACGCAGGACCTGAAAGGTTTACAAGTAGAGACTCTGGGTAGAAACATGTTAGTTTCAAGAACACAGCGATCCCATCAAAGCCAGGTGGGGCTTTGCAAACCTTAAACCAAAAGCTTAGAGACCTTGATTAATGATCCCAGTTGCACCTGGAGGCAGATTAGAAAATCAGGCATTACTGGAATACACTGTCAATAACAAGTGAAAATTCAAACCCAGATTCTGAGTGGTTTGAATGGAGCTATAAACACGTTATTATAACCCCATAACGCCTAAGTCTGAGAAACACTGTCAGCAAAAATAATAAAATAGAATTTTAGGTCCCAAACCGCCTAACTGTGGAAAGAATCCACAACTAATGAGTGATCCAAGACTGCAAATTGCTCAAAAAACCCTCTCTTACTCCAGGGACTAACAACTTCCTATTTTTATGTCATGTGCGTCACGTTTTGCACGGGTGCTGTTGCCTGTGGGGTGCCCCAAGAACCACGGGAGGCTGACAGAGGCAGGGTGAGCTACACCTGAGACGTGCTGGCATCCCTCTGAAGCGAGGAGAGATCACTCTCGCTGGGCACTGTCACACTGGGCTTAGAAGAAAGTGGGTACTGGCTATAACGTTCAGTTAGCAACTAAAAAAAAATTTAAAATCACACACACTGCAAAAACATGATATAAAAGCAGATGAGAGAAAAACTGTTTAAAACTTCAGTATTATTAAATTATTGTATATAAAGCTACCTAATTTTGTTACATATTGTTATTTAATAACGTAATACATTATGGACAATATAACAGATATTATGTATACACTGTAATTATTACTTAACATTACTAGGAAAGGCAAAAAGTAAGACTGATCTACAGGAAAAGTAAAAAGCCATCAGACTCTGCTGTGACACATGCACCATCCCTACACCTGCATCGATACTTAATGATCGTTTTTGAGTTGGCTGAACAATTAACAGTGCTTTTTAAAGAAGTAGATAGCACTTATACAGTCAGGGTGAGTAAGGAACATCCCGCTGACACAAAAAGCTAGCATTACCCTGCATGGCACTGCACACGCCGTGCCAACATACTGTTTGCCTCTATTTAGCTGGAATCTCATATAACCACATAATTTCTTCTTTAGTTAGATAAATCCAATATTACAGCACACTAGCTCTCTCTTCCACTGATTTCCTAACCTTAAAGGTGCTTCAGTAGCTGACAGGAAGGCAGAGAGAAACCTGATGAAATTCAACAAGGGCAAGTGTAGGGTGCTGCACCTGGGGAGAAATAACCCCCTGCACCAGGACAGGTTGGAAGAAGACTTAGTATTTTTCTCTTGGTCACTCTCAGCTGACCTGTTAATTTTTCCCCAAAATCTGTTTCATATATACTGCTCATTAAATTCAGATCAAGAGAGATGGATGATAATGGTCACTGTTGAAAAAATGACTATTCAGTCCTTTTAGAAAAATATTTTCCCATTGATTCTTCACCTGAAGATCTGGACAGATTTTTTTATTTAGTCATTGGCATTTTCATTAAAATAAGCTGTATGTGTTATACTCATTTTCTGTTTTAAAATAATTTCTGATTTTCCCTTTTGGGAAAACAAACGTTTTGGTATTTTGATTTTCCTTTTATTTAATGTAGATACAATTTATAATGAAAATGTTATCTGTTAAAAAAACACCCATACACACACGTTATACCCATAAATAATAATATGCTCTCAAGAATGCCACTTATACAACTTCTTGATTGTGAGATGTCAGTCATCAAACCGTGCGCAAAAGGAGAAAAACAAAGAAACCATCCTGCAGCCCCATCTAGTGCAGAAATGAGAATACTTCATCACCGACAAGTGTAAAACTGGTATTATTTTAGGTCAGGACTTCCCAAAACGTGGCCCATGAAGTTATGGTAGGCATCCAGATGCGGTAGAGCAAGCCACATCACCATATTTTCTATTTAAAACCAGGTAAGACATCTGCATGGTGATTTGCAGGAAATTTTAGAGCTTTAGGGTCAGATACTGGTCCATTATCCATTTAAATAGTTAAAAACATGCACTGTGACTCCAGATTCTTGAAGATTGTTCTATCTTCTTTTTGACATAATGTAACCCCTTCAAAAATATTGTTTCTATCAAAGAGAGAGTGGAGCAATGTTAATTATCTCAAAAACAAAACAAGCAGAGCACAACTTTTAAGGACTTGGTTGCTGGCAAAGCAGCAGATGCTGGTAGAGAGCAGAACTGGCCGCTTACTTAGTCTCACACCAAAAGCCAGTCTGTTCCAAAACTCACACGGAGCAGAAAATGGTTCAGCAAACCAAAAATTGGTTTGTCTTCATGAGGTGCTTCAGAATCATTGTTTCTCTGCACGACGGACAAGTGAGTATTTTCTCACACTCCTAGTAAGCTCATCCCAAAAGCTTGTAGCACCTTCTCTGCAGGAGAAGTTCAGACCAAGTCGTGGACCGGGACAGCCAGAGCCCTCTGGCCCAGGGAGCTTGGGCTGCAGTGCAAGCTCTGGCTGTGTCTGGGATTTGTCACCAAAAATTTAGGAAGCTGAAGTGATATAAATCTGTGTGTAAGTACAACAGATGCACGAGAATGGAGAACTGAAAGCCAGAGTGGACCCGTAGTGAATTCAGAGTTCACACATATACAAAGACTCCCAAGTGCTCTTTCCAGATTCATTGAATCTTAAGAACATTTGGAAATTCCGCTCAGAGGGAATGGCTTTGGGTCTCAAAGAAGTGTTATTTGTTTCATCAAAAAACATGGGACAGATGGAAAGGACCTGATGGCTTGCATAGTATAGGTCAAAGTTTCCTTCCTGAAGGAAAGTCTTAAATCTGTCCATTTTCTTAACTTTTTTTTCCATCTAAAAGCCACTGCCAAAGGCCAATGTAATGGGGTTTATAATACACTGAAAGTACAACCACCATAGATTAAAGAGCTGCAGTAATGAAGCCAGGTTACTTATTTTCAACCATTAACATATTTTCTAATGCTCAGAGAAAAGCCATGAAGACTATCTCCAGGCTGAAAGCCTGAAGCCTAAAAAAGCTTACACAACAGGAGTAGACTTCTGTTGCCAGAAGTCCTGTAAAATCAGTCAACTGCCTTTTAGTTATTCAACAAGAGGAAAGAATTTTTAACCTTAATTAAAAAGTCCTATCTACTCAAACAAACCAAATCACAAAAGGTACACAGAAAAAAACATGCTTTGAAAATAATCAACTACACACGCTAAATACATCATTTCTCCTTCATTATAATTCTGAGATCGAAGCTTATATGCAGGCGGAGGGAAACTGTGAGGCTCTGCCCCGGGTAATCCCAACACAACTTTTGATTTTTAGTTAGACACCAGCTGTTAGATGGAAACTTAGGCACCTACGATATTTTAAGGCCTCTACAAACCTGGTATCTAAAATTAAAAATGCAAGTGGGATGCTTTCAGGATGCATTTTCAGGCTTTCTTTTGGTCAGATGTCTCACTGCTATTTTCATTTGATGATCTTTTCTCCCATTTTCTTCCCTTCCTCCTCTATTCACTCCCATTCTCGGTCACAGCAATGCAGAGAGGTTGGCAACACCCCTCTGAATTTAATTTCCATGCATTTTTTTCATGTATTTTTTTCATGCAGCATATTCTCGCTCCTTCCAGAAAGGTACTTTATGATTTCACCAAAAGAACACAAATCTTCAGCTTGTCTTCAGTATACATACAGCTCCAAATACCTATAAACTTTCCACGTTAATCTTCCCTTATTGTTTAAGAAGGTATTGTTTCATGTATTCTACGTATGAAATTCAGAAAACTCACTTTGGAATACTATGACTGCAAAAATGTAAAGCCTGGTTGTGTAGTCAAAACCTGTTTTTTCCTCTGCTGAGAAGACTGTTGGAGAAAATGCCTGTTGACATGGGAATATTAACAGGCCTGAAATCCAGCGTATCCCTGCTATACACAGGGCAGTGTTTTAGAGGGATACCTACGCTACCTCTGAACTAAGTACAGCTTACATTGCATTGTGTTTGCCCTAAAAGCCCTGCCTAACTGCCGTTCTCATCATTAATTAATGGCATTAAGTGTTATTAGGGAGCATTGAAGTATTAGGAAATTCAGAATACCTTTTCCCAGTCCCCAGTTTCCTGTTGCTTTGTAGAGGAAATGTATGTTCTCTGTTACTTCTTCATGGAAATAATCATTAATCTTTCTGGTCTTTGACTTGTATGGCTTATTATCTTGATACTCAGTTCTTGACTCCACTGAAATGCCTCTTGACTGCTGCTTCAATAATTTAGCTCTCCTACAGCTTATCTGTCACGCAGCCCATACAATTATTATTTCAAGAGATGGACTCACAAAGTTTTGAAGTTGTATGATAGTTTTACATCATTCTCACTGAGGTAGTGCCTAAGCAGTCATCAAATACAGATGAAGAAAACTTTCTTCATTTATTTTTGCAGCCTCAGCAATATAATTAATTTGTGGCTGCTGAACCCAAGACGCAGGCTTACAATGCTGTTCTGCTGTAACTTTACTTAGTCTTACAACCTGTTCTGCAGTAACTTACTTAGTCTTCAAAGAATGTAAGGTAGATTACTTTGCTCTAAATGATCTACCAGAAGAAGATGCAAGTGCAAACACAAACCCGCACTGTGACAGCCAAAGCCTGAGCTTCCTTCAGTGTCTTTATGCTCCCAGTATGTCCTGCTCCATCCACTGAGTTTTCTATATAGATACAGAAAGCCCCTCCACCACGCAACATGCGGAAAGGTCATATTTTAACACCGGTCAGGAGAGCAGGATCCCAGTTTTCAGAGGAGCATAGAATACAAGAGGCTAAAGCTAGGTTTTGCCATTATCCTGATGCCTTACAGAAGACGACTAAGGTTCGGTCTGAATAACCTAAGTGGATCAAGAACCTTATGAAAAAAAGGCAGCCTTTCTTTTAATCTAATAATTTAACTGCAAGTACAATCAGTCACAACATCGTGGTGCATAATCTTCACTAAAGATATCAACCTCAGAGATGCTGTGTAACCAAAATGAGAAATCAACCCACAGCTCCAGATGTAGCAGCACATGCCAACGCTCATCCAGCACAAACCCCGGGAATTTTTGATGAGCAACCTGACACTGGAAACTGGATTCCTCCAGTAACCACTGAGACATACTTTGGTGGCCATGATTACAAGCCCAGCAAAAGTTGGTAGGGTTACTGTATCCACAGTCTGGAAACTATCACAGAAAACAGTGCTTTATAGCTAAGACATTTCTGCTACATCTCACTAGGATACAAAACAAAAACATCATACCAGTAGTCGTAGCTCTCATCCCAGTTGTCAAAATGAACCAGAAACCGATTGTCCACCATGTCTGTTACCGTAGCAACGCAAATGAAAGTAGGATTCTTCTTGTCTACGGCTTCCAGCTTCATCCCCACTCGAAATCCCGATGGAATCACTGTCTACATAAAGAAAGACATTTAATTGAAGATAAATACTATAAATCCAGAAATCTCCCCAGAGTCCACAATCAATATATTCATGTCATTTCTAAGTTTCCCAATTAGCTGCCCCAACAGAGTGGCAGCAGCCTAATTAGTTGACATGTGAGATGCTCAAACACAGACACTCATGGTTTATGAAATAAAAAAGCCCTAAACATGCTGCTAAAATTAAATATGTTGGTTTTAACTCTGTCTTAAATACTCTCTCTGAAAGACCATGCTTGTTCCGCAATGTTATGGTGTGATACACAGTACTAAAAACAAGTCTTAAATTTCCTTTAATACACCACTTCTGAATTTGTCAGATCTGATTTTTAAACAGACTAGTAAAAAATTAATGGATCAGAATTGCAGAGCCGAACTGGAGATTGTTACTGAGTTTGCTGTAGACATTTTTATCTTAAATTTCAGGTCTCAAGTTTACCATCACTGAAATACGAGTCTCTACCACACATGAGCACACTGATAACAAGCGAGTACTTACTGCGTTCTGGTTTTCAAACAGCGATTTAGGAGCAGCTTGAGCCTTGCACGCCTTCAGGTATGAGGGCCAGCTGAATTCTTCCTCCTTGTATCCTAAATGAGGGTCATAAAAGAAGAGCAAGAAACGACAGGAATGAGACACAAGGTGTGTGCAGGTGATTTGATCGATAATTGATGAAATTATTTTTTCCATCCAGTTCTGAACTGTTTCTTGCAATTTCAGAACTGAAAAGATTACACATTGTTAACTGTCTATTCCAATTTTATATAAACTACACCAGGAAAATTTACTGTTGAACTACATATTAATTCTACGCCAAGATGAAGTCAATGAGTCTCTGAGGCAGCACTGGTTTGCATTAGTAGAAATGTTAGCACGGTACATCTTAGAGGGGCTAGAGTTCAGAAGAAAGTGGAAGAAGCTTTTCTATTTTTATTTGAGCATCTGGTATTACAAAGAGGAATCACATTCTTTATTTAGGCAAGCTGGCTGAGCTTGCTTACCAAAATTTCAAGCTTTCTTTACACTGAGGAAAATACTCTGCTTTCTTGAGCTGCACATTATTAGTTTCTTATAGTTGGCTAGGACTGATATTTGAACTATTCCTGATCTTCACCTGGGAGGAAGTATAGTCATAAAATGGGCAAGAACTCAGGAGATTTCAGCTTAGTCTCTAGGCAGCCTAGAGACTCAAATCCACAATTCTAACCGATATGAAAAATCAGTCTCAGTAAGCTATCAGTTTTATGCTACAATCTCCCCCACTTCGAACAAACCTCTCCAAGTGGCACAAACTCTTTGCCTCTCCCCGATAAAACTACACCTTGCCACCTCTCCAACTAAAAAAATTTCCTCCTCCTACAGTCTTTACCCCACCACATCCTCAAGCTATCACTAATACAGCACGATCACGACTAGCTTTAAAATAAACTCTCTAGATTATATCAAAACAGGTGCTTACACCATCAGTGCCCCAGGGCCCCTTACACATTTACAGTGTAAAACACCCCCTGCCTGGACTTTCTGCATTGTTTTATTCTGTGTCAACAGCACTTGGAAAGAAAACTAAGTTTCTGTTGATGGTTTGCATCTTCTAGTTTCTTAGGAAAAAGAATTCTAATATATTGAACGGCATAAAGTAATTCACAAGAAACCGTTTGTCCTTCTAATCTATCAAACAATGCTGAGTTGGAAGCAAATACTCATCTTCCTCCATTCTCCTGTTAAATAGTAGTTACAGAAACATCTATTTTAGTTCATAAGTTACAATCTGGTGAAACAAGACCAAAACCACCACGAATTTCAGTGAGTGACTGCCTTTACTGAAACTCATTCCCTTCATCCCCATGTATTCCCTCCCTTTTTTCACGGTACAGTTCAATGCAGATGCACTCCATCTGCCAAAATAAATGAGTTACATAAACTGAAATGGAATAATTAAGCAAGCAAATTACACATATTTCAACACGTGTATATCATTTACATAAGCTATGTACAAATTACACTTTCAGGCTTAATCTTACCACTTTTTCTCACTCCTTACCTGTTCATTTCTCTTTTTATCTCTATTTCAAGCTTTTCATTACTCTTTGTGGCAAGAGCCTTTATTAGTCTGTGCCAACACATATACAATAATGGTGATCAATACCTAGTAATGAAAACATCCTAAGACCTTCCACTAAAGGGTACTCAGCTGCCTGTGAGACCTCAGTTGAAGCATCCATATCAGCCGAACGCTGCAATTTTACTTGCAATAAGCATTCATTTGGGGTCTTGGTTTGTTGCTTAACTTTTCTTCCTAATGCTTTACGAATTACTCTTATGGTTCACTTGTATTCCTTGTTTTCTCTGGATTTCCAATGAATAAAAAGGGCAGGATTTCAATCTCAACATTTTAGCAAGACTTAAAGTAGAGTTTCATTTGCCATGTTCAAATGCTCTGACTAAATGAATGAAAAAGTTTCTGCCAAAAAAAGTAATTGCAGCATTACATGGATAGTCTTGATCTCAGAGCTATGGAAAACACACACATTTCAAACCAAACAATACCTTTAGGTGGATGAAGCTTGTGACCTGTTTTCTCACACCATCCCACAGGATGAATGTCTGAGGAATCGGCGTTCACCCAGAAATCATAACAATCTGGGTATCCATCAAAATGCAGTCGTATTCTGTAGCCACAAACCTAAAAGTAAGAATGTACAACATACAACACTATGTTTTAAGATGTTTGCCCTACATATAACAGCTTCTGTTCAGTATTACATCTATTAGTACACTTTCGGTCTGCCTTTTACTTCTGCTCAAGCCCGCACTCGATGAATAAATTCATTTGATAAAAAGGAAAGAATGAAAAACTAAAGCTATTCTTAATGTGAAAGCCTCCTCTTCTTGTGAGAAGAATTAACTAAAAACTGGATATTGCCATTAGTGTTCAAAAACTTGAAAACTGTTCAGCGCAGCACCAGAATAGAACACAAACCCTACAGAAAAGCATGAATACATCTGATGCAGTCATGGAGAAAGCGTGGATAATGATGCTCTCAAGCCATCCTGATTAATCAATATGCAAGAGAGCACTCAACAGTAACTATGTTTAACAGGCTCTCCAGAGAGATACTGAGAACTGCTACTAAAGACGAGAAGTCAGTGGAGGTATCCTCCAGAACTTCGTTATTCCATAAAGTAGTAAGTTAACCACCAAGAGGAAGAGAAAAACATACAATCTCTCTCCCTGTACAAAAGTTCTCCTGAGTGCCAAATGCTGTAACTTTCCCGCAGTCATCCGTGAAAGTCTCTTGACATCAAGGTCATCCTATTTTAAATTTAATTTATGCTGACAGAACTTTCAGTTTGCCATCTCAGAATTATTTGGAATTCAGTCATCCTGGAGTAAAATGTGACCCACCGCTTAGTGACAAGCACAAGGTACAGAAAAGATATTCAACCACTGACACACCGTCCACAAGAAGATGGAAGAGATATCCAAAGAAATGGCATATGTCTGTGGGCCATGAAGAGATACAGACATGGGAAAACAAAAGCCTGGGCTATAAGAATATAAACTGCAAAATCACAGCTGCTTAGAATAACAGTGATACAGAGAAGAGCACCTACCCTATTCCTGTTTCCCCATTTTAATTCACAAAACAAAACCAAAAAAGGAACCTTGGTAAAACTACATAAAAACTAACGTAAGATGTGTTTGAAAGACATAAAAAAACGGTCGCTGAAAAATGCGTTCTCATCTGTATTATTAAAAGCAAAGAAACTACTGATCAAATAAAATATTTTGTAAACGGCAGCAAAAAGACAAACTGAGTTTATTTGGAATGTTAATTTGCAGAATTTGCCAATATAGGCAATTTCTGAGGCCATCAGCCTGAAAAAACTGCAGCACACATGCAACACAGAGGCGTAAGGCATTTGTATCAGTGAATTGAGCGACTGTAAATAATACCAAACCTCTATAAAACCACTATTAATTAGTTGTCATGCTAATGTTTTTTTTACATTACTCCTGTAATCCCGCACGACGGCTGCTCGCGGCCTCGACCTACCTCGGCCACCGTGAGAACACAGTATATCGACTGGTGCTCGGGATCCACACCCTCCAGCTTCATCCCCACTTTGAATCCGTTTTTGTTGTACGGGAAAGATTGATACTGCAACAGAAAAGAGTGGTTTCAATTCTTCTGAAAGCATACCAGAGAAAGACAGAATATCTTTAGAAGGCAAATTATTATTTATTACTCAAGTTTCTGAAACAACTAATAAATTTCTTTAAAATAAGTTTTGCATTTTTAAAAACATACTAAGAAAAAAGATAAATTGATGATCGAACAACATGCTGAGGCCAGAATGACTTAAAACTTGAGAGCACCTAAGAAATTTATAAAAAATTAGCAAAAAACTTGTCCAAGGGAAAGAAGACAGTATGATTTGCCCCCAGCTTTTTTCACTAATTGTCCATAAAACATTTCACCAATGTAATTATTTGTTTTTCAGCCTGTACAGCGACACCGTGACCTGGTAGTCGTCATTCCTGTTACTATCACAACAATGATCATAGAATCATAGAATTGCCCAGGCCGGAAGGGACCTCCAAAGGTCATCTAGTCCGACCTCCCTGCAGTCAGCA
>JAOXNO010000024.1:64393111-64404191 GCA_028565335.1 Limnodromus scolopaceus
GCCCAGGGCCTCGTCGAGCCTTTCCTTGAATATCTCCAGGGATATGTATGGTTCCCTGAGGAACATTGCCTCCAGGTAGAACATGAGCCATTTAACCATCATTCCGAGTTTGATGATCCAAGTAGTTTCTCACCCACCCAGCAGCACACCTGTCAAGATATGATGCTCTATTTTGCCTTTTCATTTCCACACGTCAGGCCACCAAAGACTAATTGCAAAGCAGAAATACAGAACATCATTTATATATAGGGATGGCCTCTTTGATGCCATCTTCTCCTGTCTACGTTGGGTCTCAAATAGCTCATTATCCAGGAATATTTTTGCATCGCAGTAACAGGAGTACCCCTGCATCACTTTACAATAAAGACAGAAGAACATCTTCCAAAAAAAAGAAAGTGAAAACAAGGCCAAGCAGAAAGGATGCTTTCAACCAGAAGACACCAGCATCCCATGTGCTACGTTCCTCGTCTTCTGTTAAAGAAGGAAGGACACCAGCAGATACTGAAGTTAAACTGGAAAGAAAATTAGAACAAAAATTAAATAAAACTGAAGAGGGTTTCCGCAAGTTACCAAATTACAGCTAGATGGATTTTATGTCCCAAATAGTTACAGAAAAAATCTTATATGCTCCCCCTTCCTTCTGTTCTGGTCTAGAAGCCACACATGCTCCCTACAGTACCTCTGCAGCCCACAGGAAGAGAAGGGTACCAAGGGAGGTGCTCAGAGAGGTCTCACCTACTTGGGAGAAAAGGAGACCTCTCTTTGGTGCCTTTGGCTGCAACTGATGTAACTGAATAATAAACCCAGGAGGAAAAAAGCCACGCAGCGCATGGCAGAAGAGCAGGAACATACAGTCAAGGAGAAGGGAAACGGAGAACCAGAGCAGCTTAAATCAGCCTACAGTGGGCAGCTAAGAGATGTCCAACCACAGCTCTAGGTCCCTCTCTAAAGTGACCCTAGGTTAGATTGTTTTGTAGCCCTCTGTTAAGGGATCATAGTATCTCACAGCAGTACACACATTTGAAGTTATTTCATCCTAACATCACCACACTTCACATTTTTATTACCAATGAAAGTTTTATGAAGTTACGCTATGCATAATTCTGGATACTTCCCCAAGAGGAATGTAAAAGCAGAGCATTTTTTTTTTAATAAATAAACTGAAAATTTTGAAGTTCATCTTGGTGCACAGCTTTGCAATTAATGCCATCTATATCATAAATACCTTAAAGATAAAAAACCTCAGTGGAAAACTGAAATGCTAGAAATACTGACACATTGGCCACATTGACACAGGTGCCAAAAACAGAACTGAGATTTTGCAAAACCAAGCAGAAATAAAATTACAAAGAAAGGAAACAATTAAATAGTCAGATTTGTTTATTCCCTCATTATTATAATAAACATCACTGTGCAAACAGTACAAAAATTCTACCAAACAATATACTAAAAATTAAGTTATTCTCAGACAGGTATTTCCTGAAACTGAAGACATAAATTATTCTCTATTCTTTCCGCTGTCAAACCTAAAACTTCAAAGGCAACGCGATCTTCAGTTTGGTTTCTGTTACAGCAAAAGAACAGGCAACTTTCAGAAGACTAATAACTTTAATACTATTTACCAGATTTCAATTTTGTGCATTATTCTCAATACGTCACCCAGGCAAAGCTATGAAAAACTTAGTAATCACACAATATTTTCACAACAAACATTTAAAGACACTTTGTTAAGAAGAGATACAAGAAGAAAATAAGAGTGAAGGTAAAAGGAGTCAGCAAATGAGCAGATGGCAGACCGAGGATTAGGAATGTTTACGTACAGTGCAAGAACATACACAAAACCTGAACGATTACATCAGGGAAGTTGGAGAATGAAAAATATAACATTCAAGGGTCAACAATTTTGTTTTACTGGAGCAACAACAGCTTGCCCATCACAGCCTAGAAATGACTCTAAGATTTAATTGCCAGGAAGTTCCAAGGACTCTCCATTATCCTGACCGTTCCTAACGAAGGGTACAAAAAACCACAGTGAAAAGTACTGTTTCTGAATGGGAAAAATAAGAGGAAAAAAGCCTTCAGGCAGACAGAACCAGGCCCTGTAAATCTGCCTTCCAGACAGAGACACTACTTACCCGCATTTTTTTCTTGTCAATTTTTCAACCAGTATATAGCACAGGGAAATATAACTAAGGACAGTCAGGTAACTGCTGTTATTCCACCTACAAATCCATGGATTCTCTACATTCTTTACTCTTGTACCTCAGTAATGACTCAAAGCACCAATTAAAGCTCAGCACATGTAAACTCAAAAGCTAATCCCTGCCCAAGAGATCTAATAGTTGAAGTATAAAGCAAACAGGAAGAAATGGATGCAAAAACCAGACTACAAGTAAGAAAAGAATTATCAAAAAATAATAGGGGATATAGACAGCGGAAGTACAGCAGCCGAGACACATTCACATGTTTTGCCAGGTTTTGCAAGAGAAGAGAAGAGCGTGGGAGCTTTGTGGATTTGCAGACAGAGCTGCTTTCCGAGCAAGAGAGACAGCGCTAGAGAAAGCACTGAACTGACAAACGACAAAGGCTGCCGTAGCAGGCAAAGGACAAGCAAGAGATGATGATGATGTGACATCCACTCAGATGACAGACAAAATGAGAACAAGCCAATCCAGCATCTGATGTCGCAAAACAGTGTGTCAACAGGAGCTGCAAAAAGACAGGTCATATAATCAAAGCAACAAGGCAAAAGATGACCTTCGTACCACCCAGCTAAAGATACTTAAAGGGAATGAAAAATGGCGTGAAAAAATGAGGGTATCATACGTATCACATTTTTAGCTTCAGGCTAGAAAGGAAAGGCTAGAACTTGCAGATTTTGGAAAAGCACCTGCCTTCTGTAGTCTCAGTTGACAGCATTCATCTACAACTACAGAATTCTTTCAAAAAAGCAGAGAAAGATAAATAATTTCACACATTTTGACTATCTTGATGATTGCTGACGGATAGCATTATTTTCATCAGGTAGGTTTTTTCCCCAGAGACATGTAAAAATCTTCAAATTACTTTTTTATTTTTTAATTGATTTTCTAAAAACCTTATGAACTTAAGTGGTTGACTGATTGCAAGTTCAGAAGGCCGTACCTCTTTAAAAAGCTTCGTAGGCACTGCAACAGCCTTTTCTTCCTCCAGATAGGATGCCCAACACCACGCTTGCCTTCCTTTAGATGGCACAGCTGTAAAGAAGCACACAACAGCAAAAGAATTCTGTAATTCTTAACTTCTCAAGAAATAAAAAACCCTAACACTTCAAAGTTTATAACACACCTATCTCAAATCTACACTTTATTAGATCTGTTCATGGTGTTTCTCAGCACTTACTTCAGGAAACAAAGTAGCTCTGTAGGTTTAACAGCACCAGGAACATGAAGGCTCCTGGTTTGTATAGGAAAGTTTCCAACAGTTCACATCTTGATTAGCAACAAGAAAAATCTCTTTCAAGTGACAAGAACAACTTACAAAGTCTTGCACCCTGTCCCTTTTCCCTTATTGCTCATAAGAAGCATTAAGATACACAATTTGTGTAAAAATGTGTAAAATGATCAGTCCAAATCACAAAGTACCTCAATAGTTTCATTTTTCTTTTCTCCAAGAATTTCTTTTCCTGGGAAGCATTTTCAACTGGTGACTTTTACTTTTTTTAATCACAGCAGAAATACTTTATTCTTTGGCAGTATTCAGGATGTTTCTAACCTACTCCATCACTTGAAAATAAGCCCCTTAAGTAACAGTCTGGTTAAGCGTGCTATGATTAAAGCATGAACTATAACAATAACAATGCCAAGCTCTCCCGAAGAAAGCTGATGATTTAACCAAAAGATAACAAATTTCAGAATCGCAGCAATCGTTCAACACTATTAAAGCACATTCATTTTATTCGTGATTTATCCAGTTTTTATCTATTCCATTTAAGAGATGTGTTGCTCAGTACAATAATGCACAGTTATATGCTTGGTTTTGAATATAAATCTCTCTTTTGCACTCTCTTGCGCTGAACTGACATTTTCCCCAAACAAAAAAAACCCAGAAGAAATGGGTACAGACCATTCTGTCAGCGGACAGCAGTGATTTCCATATAGCACCAGCTTTGTGCTTGTACCTCACACGCTTCTTATCACCTCAGCTTTGGAAACAACTGTAGAAATATTTATATTTCAGGAGTAATTCTATCTCAGGAGGGGGATCTTCCGTAACTTTTATGTTAGCAGAGCTACTTGGAACTCTGTGCTGATTAGTGGACCAGCAACTTCTGCTAATGGTCCCATTCTACCATAAGAAACACTTTAGACTGCAAGATGCAGGTTTGTGCTTGGTGTATCACTGGGGTGTAACAGCTGCTGATTCTCCCATTCTTCCTCAAAGTATCTATCATACAAATAGGTTGAAAAAACAGTACTCACTTAAAATACATTTTATTATGCTGCTTGACGCAGCGTATGTCCCTTTGGACTGATTATAACAATTACTCCTAAACAGTTCCATAAATGTGTCTATTTCCAGCACATACTGTAGATAGAGAATTGATCCCCAAGGACACAAAAGTAAACTTTCATTTCTGCTTAGTACATGTCTTTCGACATCTGGGAACTCAATGGGCCTGATTCCCTTTAACCCTGTTACTCTTTAGAGGGATGAAAAACACACCTAAAATGTGCATCGATCACATTTACACTCACTACATCCTCCTCCACGCTGCCGGAGGTATATAAACCGCAAAAGATAATCAATCTCCCAGTGATGGGTTTTTCCCCCATTTTCACTTGGCTCTCTCAGTTCTTCAAGCTTTAAATTACTGTAAATAATTACTATAAATAACACTGGCACTCTCTTTTTACAGAGCTGACAAAAACGTGTTTGATAAGGAATGCAAATTCAGTGAAACAATGCTGGCAACCCCCAATAAGAGATGGGTATCACCTAGAGAATTGATAGTTGAGATCTTTGTTTCATAAACTAACTTACTTTGTTTCAAAACTGTTATTTCCCCTTTTCTTTTTCTCCTGGTTCTCTGTGAGACTCTCAAGATCCTTCCTTCAGGTTTGTCCTCCTAAATTAAAAGAAGAGTACAATCAATCATCTCATTAGTTCAGAAGTCTAATACTGTAAAAACAGAGGCACCCAAGGTTTAAATGTGACTTTATGTAAATGGCCACTAACATAGCTCTCCGCTATCTCAAACAAACCTGCAGATTGCAGATGTCTAATAAAACCAAAGCCATCAGGGACAAATCACAGCAAACAGGGTGAAAATGACAGCCAGGAGGAGGCTCAGCAGCCAGCGCTCAGCCAGCCTTGTCTAAACCAGGGACAGCCCACAAAGCCTTCAGCACGCCCGGCTGAGCCAGGGATAAATAGCAGCATCTTTGACACTTTCAGGGTTTCAAAATAATTTAAAGGAAAACCTTTAGTCTGCTTTTTTTTTTCCCCAAATGTAGAATTGCTTTACTAAATACAAGGTGTTCCCTGACTCCTGCCTAAGATACTGCTACACAGAGGGCCACAAATTCCCTTCTGACAGCTCCAGTGTCTTCAGCCTTTTGACAACTGGGCAGCTGCAGAGCTCTCCCTTTCTCCCTCAAAACTGTGCTCCTCCCAGCAACACCACAGCTCCTGAGAGGAAAACAAATATTCCACGAAAATGAACGTGATCAGTTTATTCTAAAATGACTGATTTCTTTATTCTAAGAAACAACAGCAAAAGGTGCCTCAAAGCACATTACACTACCACATAAAATAAAACCAAACCTTCAGCTATGATTTTCTGAGGCAAATTACACTGAGAAAATCAAATGTATTCTCTTCTTAACTGTAATGTAGCTTTCTTTGTAAATAAATTATCAGTCTATACTCATTTACTCATGTGCAGAGCGACAAAGTAACAGGTGTTGGGAAAGATGTACTTCTATTTTTTTATACTGAAGACACAGCAAGTCTAGGTTAGTATATTTCCTTTAAATTCTTTTTGTTCTGTTCTTAAAAAAGGAGGGGAAACAGATAAAAATAACCAGTTGTTATCAGTTCATTGTCAATAATTACATATTATTGGCATAATTAAATTGGCAAGTGAACCAACTACTTATTGTGGCTCTGACAGAGTGATGCCATCACTTCTCTTTGCAGACTGATGAAGGTACTGACATTGCAAAATGTGGCAAAATTCCCACCAAAATACTCGCAGGAATGGGTTTACGCTGCATACTAACACTTTCGTCGGAATTTTCTTTCTTCTCCCCGTTATCCCTGGACTCTTCTTTGAGAGGTAACTTTGCTTTTCTTTTCCGAATGCCTTTGGAATCATCTTCCCCGTTGCATTCCACACTGGGCTTTTCTTCCTTTGGTTCTCTATTACGAGAGTAACACAGTGACACAAAGCTAAAATCCTTACACTTCTCATTCACAAATCAAGTAAAAAGCAAGTAGACCTGAAGGCCGAGTGTTTGTAGGTCCCAGGGTGTTACACTAAATACATTCTTGGAACTACTACTGAAAATTACATCTGTCAAAAGAATTAATCTGAAAGACACACAATAGCAACTGTAAAAGGAAAGCCATCGGCTTACGCTGAACAAGTTCTGCATGTCTTAAACCATGTCTTTTCCCAGGTACCATCACGTCTCACGGAGAAGCAAACTGCGAAACATTTAGGACCACTGGGCAGTTTACAGAGAGGAAGGCAAAAGGTAATTGTTAAGACCAAAAAATCCAGTGGGAGAAAGCTGGTGTGCGACCGTACAAATTGCTAAACAAGCAAATCTGAACAGACAAATTTTAGCCAAAAATGAAGGAAAAGGCACAAAATCACAGATGTTAAAAACTGCCACAATGCAGTAATAGGCAAACCAGAATGGACATACTAACACAAACCTTCTTTCACGATGAGATGAACTGCACCAGCTGAAGGAAAAGGAACTGAGAATCTATGGCATGCTCGTGTTTTCGCTCTCTGTCATCTACAACAGAGCTCTTGCACCTAATTATAATTAGCTTACCACACCAACCAGCTCATTACTGATTATCTTAATTCCAATGATTATGAATCAGGGTGGGAGTCTGACACTGATTCACGCATCCCATTGACTGTCTTACCGCTCCCATCTGACAGCAGAACTCAGAGGAAAAAAGATCACTTTCAACATCAGCGTCAGACAAAACCAAATGTTCTTAGTGCATTTACATGAAAAATAGTGAAAGAACATTGTAAACCCATGGAGACTCACCAAAACATGGCTGCTTAATACCTCCCTCTGTCCCACCATTAACGTTTTATCCCACCCCTTGTATCTCATGCTGCATTTACGCCAAATTCTTTGTTTCTATGCTTCATAATGGCACCTACTTGTTTTTTACTTGCTGGGCACATTTCTGGCTGCAAAATTTCCCTTCAGGAACAAATTCTTCTATGGTACCATAGCGATAACAGTTTTCACAGAAAACAAGTCCATCCATTTTTGCAGTTTCCTTCAACCTCGTGGAGATTCCTGTCTTTTCTGAAAATGCTGAACAATGAAAAAAGGAACTTCGCTTAGGTAAAGGCAACCCATTTCCAAGCATCCTCAGCAGGCGCCGAGGCATTAAAATCACTGAGGAAGTCACATCACTCTTGTTAGAATGAAGAACCATATTCCTGACAAGCATGTTGGGTTTTTCATATTGCAACACTAGAGAGAGGAATCCACCGATTTCATGCTTCTGTCACCAGCAGCACACTGACACCGCTTGATGTGGCTGCTCGTGGAAGGAGCGAGGTTTGTAACAGGCACCGCGCTTACCGCCCACGGAGTCATCGCTGCACGGAGCCCATCACCTCATCTCCTGCTGACATGTCTCATTTTTGACCTACATATAGGGTCATTTGGGAAACAGGTCTTGGGCAGAGTTATCTTTCAACAGGTGAACTTACTTCTGGAAGTAAATCAGACTACATTCTACTGTCTCCCACAGAGAGAGCAGTAGCTACTGCTCAACCTGCCTGAGCTCTACCAGAAGTAAAAAAATCACTAATCTGTAACAAAGCCATTTTCAAATACTAAGTTACTGCTCATCCTAAACTACAATTTCCCTGCAAGAGGTGTGTAGGCTAGGAGAGGATGCTGTTTCTTTCACTTAGAGGCAACTATGAAACACTGTCAAGTTCTCCAGCTTGTAGAGCAGGTCTTTGCACCCCTCCAAAAGGCAAATTTCAAGTCACAACTATTTCTTTTGCTTGAACACTGTCTTTGAAAGTGGAGTCAAGTGAACTCTTGTGTGTAGGCTATCTCCAGTAGAAGAGATTATATAATTTACGTGCTATATTTACACTCCAGCATCATCAAGTGGTTCAAAACAACTATTTCCTCTCACAATGGAACGTTTTAGTGATATTTTTATTTAGCCAAAGACAGTGTAAGGTGGTAGTAGGACGCTTACTTGGTAGGTTTAGTAGTAAGATGCTTACTTGGTAGGTTTATGTGCCCACAAACACACTTAATTCAGGAGCAACATTATTTTTTTCAGGTTTACCAGAGTGCTGGGGATGAAGTTGTATGCTTTGCTGTAGGTAGCTGTCATCTCCCAGTCTAAGGGGAGAACCTGCTGTGCCATCACACTCTTCTCATCACAACTGTAGTCTTTAATAAACTATCATTGCCCTGGAGACAGGCCTACAGAACAGAGGAGCTGTGCTCTGAAGTTTCAGACCTCCCAGCTGAGGCCCAAACCACTTTCCCACTGGTGTAAACGTCTCACCTATTCATAAAAGCCACATGACAATTAAGACTTAATGGGGGGGGGGGTAGCAAAAAGAAAAATTTCATTGACTTTGCTTATCGTGTTTATAATGATGATTATTAAACCAAAAATCTGAAGTCTGCTTTTCACAGGCGTTACAGAAGGCATATTGTAAAAGAAAACCGATAAAATATAGTATCAACAAGGAAAAAAACCACTAGGTACTTGTAAGTAATCACAAAACTCATTGTGATATTCTCTTTTATGCTACTCTGGCATTGCTGGAGACAGCGTATCAAAATCTGCAGGATTTATGACCATGTAAACCAACTTTCCTTGAACAAAAATGGTGTTTCCTTACATCAATATTTTAAATCCAGGAAACACCTTATCTAGTAGACAGAAACCACAACTATTAGAATTTTATCATTCAAGATAAACATAAGTGGTTACTACACACTTCAGATGTTTAACAGTGGAATTATTTCTTAACTTAAAATGCATTCATTTTCATACTTATTCACACCCCACGAAATAGGTAGCATCATCACACTGCACATTAAAGAAAATAAGGGGGGGGGGGGTATTATTTTAGGGGGTAATCTTTAAGAAAAACTGATATGCTAAACAAAATACAGTCTACCACAGAAAATGTTTACTGCCTCTTAACTGACCTTCTTGAGCAGTTGGAACCATCCAGGTTGTGGTAGCAGTTGCCTTTTTAACACTTTCCATCTCAGTTTCATCTGTAATCACTTCCAGGGCCCCAAATTCGTTCACCCTAAACTGTAAGACAAAACAAATGGCAAAGAGTATAATAAAAAGTTACTAATACTCTCTTACGATGCATTCACCAAGATAGTTTTTACATGGTGTCCTCACCATATTATCTAATTTCTACGTTTCTGCTTATCCTCAATGAATTAGAAACAAGCCTTTCTTGTTTCAAGCAGAATGAGAAGTCCTTTTGTTACTGAAAAACATTAATTTCCAACAGATACTGATAAAGATGCCTCCACAGGCAGATCGATATCTAACTTACACACGAGAATCAAAAAATCAGCACCAGAAATTCATGGGAAAATCTCCTAACCATACGCTTTTCACTGCCAGCAAAATAATGTGCTCCAGTCACTGAGTACTTTTGTCGACGAAAAGGAAACTGAACGTCAAATAGAAATGCTTCACAGAAATTTCAGCATCCTCTGAAAACACAGTACTTCTCCGCTGTACAGTGCACATAAGCAAACATCTCAAGGCAGTTTATGAGCTGTTTAATTACATGCTGAACGTGGTATTACTGTCAGCCAGAAGCAAGGCTCAACAATACCCCACACGCTGCGCTTACACGGGAGCACCGGGAGTTCCATCCATCCTGCTGCCAGCAGAAACGCATCTTCCAAATGCCGTAATGATTACAGCGCTACCAGATGAAAATAAACTTCAGCTTCCCAGTCTACTTGGTTTGCAGGCCCAGCTGGTTACATGGGTGGAACTGAAGGCTGCATTTTGTCCATCTAAAGGGCAAAGGGGTGTTGCTCTCCGAGCAATGCCACAGAGGACAGGTCTCCAGCAGTGAGGTGCTTGCAGACTTCCAACAGGAAAAATTATGCCTGAGAGAGTCTTTCAAAGCTCCCCAGCACCCACCTGCGAGCATAGGCCTTTGGGGCAGCAGAACGAAGCCTATTTCTGTTGCTCCGGTCAGGCAACTTTACCTTGGGAAAATGAGATGGGGAATAATTGCAGTTGATCTTCTCTGTGCCTCCAGAGGCTGCAGGATGAATCACTCCCACTCACTTTGGACCCTGCTGTGGTATAGTACTGAAAATAAGCCGTTCTGACTGAAAACAAAGCTGAGCCCCATGATGTACATACCGGAACAGCGTGCTTTCACTAATACAGTCCTTCCACCCTCAGGATTTCTGAAGAGCCTCCAGGTCCTACAGAATTCAAGCAGCTCAGGGGAGGAAGAGGAAGAAGAGGAAGACTTCACACAGTCCTATGACTTCTGGAGCCAAGATTTTTACTTGGGATCAGCTATGCTCACAATAGATAACCCAAGTGTGGACAAATGCACTAACATCTCACTCCAGTGTGGTGGACATAACTCCAGTTTGTGGACAGACATGCAGTTCTACCCAAGGAAAAGCAGCGGAGTTACCACTCAGAAGAGGTATCCTCAGAAGAGGATCCTTGTGTCTTACAGCTGACTTAGGCTCCTACTTTGGCTAAGCTCATTTTTGCTGCTGGTGCTTTGCTGTCACTGCAGCAGGCGGATGCCAGGGGGAACCCTCTCCTTGCTTCCCAGGGCTCT
>JAOXNO010000024.1:64451786-64482144 GCA_028565335.1 Limnodromus scolopaceus
GGACTGGAAGGGGCTCTAAGGTCTCCCCGGAGCCTTCTCTTCTCCAGGCTGAACCCCCCCAACTCTCTCAGCCTGTCTTCATAGGGGAGGTGCTCCAGCCCTCTGACCATTTTCATGGCCCTCCACTGGACCCATTCCAGCAGGTCCATGTCCTTCCTGCGTTGAGGACTCCAGAGCTGGACATAGCACTCCTGAATTCATTAAGGAACTGCTTGGTAGAAGTTGGATCGGCTCTAAAGCCCTCTAAAGTTCATGCTGCTGAAGGAACAAAATATGGTGCAGGAAAAAAGAGAAAACTCATAACCTAAGTCTGGCATTCCTTAACCTAATTGTACCTAGTTTAATGTCAATTGTGCTCGATGTAATAAAGTGATAGTCAAAAGAGAAATGTTAGCAAAGAGCATTGTGACTCCACATCTATAGTCAATAGAATTAATGTTAGAAACTGTAAAACTAATTAAAAGTGGAAGTTATAATAACCCCAAGGAGCTGTGATCAAATGAATGCTGAAAAAAGCAAATTGAAGGCAATCAATAATATTAACAATTGTCTTTTAAGAGCCAAGTCATATCATAGATATGCTTTGGTTGACTGTAGCTATGGAAGTATGAACACTAAATGAGCTAGAAGGATTTTCTCTTCTCAGTGGCTTACAGTGAGCTCGCAGATGGCTTCTGTCTCAACTCAGCTTAATCCAATCAACTCACCTCACTCTGTCCTATACTCACCTACACGAATGTTTTTTTGGGTGAAAAACAGCTGCTTCTTCCTGCTGATGTTGGCATACGGACTATAGCAACAGCACTTCCTTTCCCTCATCATGTGTCCATGGCTCTCAAGGTCAAAACTGCTGAAACCAAGGTAAAGGGAACGGAGGTTTTTTTAGTGTTTTATGTTGCTGGATAATATTTAGAGAATTAGCCGGTTACTGGGGGGCTTGGAAGAGCTGTTGCTTTCATTCTTACAGACTGTTCTTCAATGTTTACTTCCTAAAAAAACAAAATTAAAGGGCCACTTTACGCTCCAGTGCTGGTAGCAAGTACTGCAAAGTACATCTTACAAAAAGGATTTAAAAATATGTGATGTAGGTCCATTTAGGAGATATAATTCTTGGAAGGTTCTAATAAAATCCTACATTTGATAACACCAGTGATTTCCTAAGATTCTTTCTTAAAGTTGCTTTAAAATATAATAAATGACCCTGGAGTTTTTAACTTGTGTTTTTTGTGTTCAAATACCTGAGGATTTAGAAAGGGAAAAAAAGAGTTTGAAAAGAAAAAGTATTTTGAGACTTTAAAAATACATGTTTATATTACAGTAGGAAGGTCAAATGAAAAAAAAAAAAAAGAAGTTGAACGTGATACAACTGGAAAATTTTGCGAGGCTTTTCATTTTCTTGTTACATGCATTTCCTTAGCCTTCTCGACTGAGCAAAGCACGCTGTACCTGATCCATCACCACACCCCTGCCACGGGGGCTAAGAATATTCTGAGTACAAAGAGAAAAGTCCTGGGCCTTTGATGCCAATTAAAGTTTGTTGCGGAGAGGCCAGGAATGCACCTACTGTAATTAGAGGTCAACGGGGCATGGGCTCGTCCTTCAGCCCCGTGGTTTTCACTTCAGTCCTGTCCCCCCCACTTTTATTACAGAACAAATCTACATCTGGAGCAGATAAAAGGTGTCAAGGAGGCAGCTGACAGAGGGGGGGCGGCAGATAAAGGAGAATTACAGGGAATGTGCATCTGCTCAGAGCAACAGAATGAAAATGATTCCCACCAAAAATGTACCAAAGATGGAACTTCCAATGTTTAGAGACGCTTTGGGGAGGGATGGAGGGAGCAGAGATGCCAAACTTGGACATGATGTTGGAGTCAGTTAACATTACAGTGACCACGGTGTACCCCATGGCGAAGAATGGATCAAATGGGTTATTTGGCCAATTTTCAGTTAGAATAAGACTAAAGACAGTGAAAATGGGAAAGCTGCATTTAGCCCTCAGTCTAACCTGTCTGAAGAGATTCATTGTTCTCAGTTTTTGCTTGGCTTTGTTTTGATGTAGAGAAAAAGAGTAAGACTGTCGGGGACACTTACTTACTGACAAATACCTCTTTGTACAGGCATGATGGGTTTCTCTCCTATTGCATTAGAAACTAAAGCTCCTTGATCTCTGTCCTTGTGGGAAATAGGTGCGCTATTCAATATTTAGCACTTTACAATATTTAGCAACATAGAAATAAGTAGTTTGCTAAATTCAAAGTATCCATACTTCCCTCAATGTCGGATGGTTCCATAAATCCGTTATCTACCACACAACCATTCAAAGAACTAAGGCCAGAAAAGAATGTTAGAGATGTTTGAGTGAAGCTCCGTCCAGAGAGGCATCTGGTTTAGCTCTGAAGGATCTATTCTTTCCAAAGGCAGTTTGTTCCATTGGCTAATTGCCTTTACGGTTAAAAATGCCCTTCACAGACCTTTCAAATTTGCCTTGCTATAACTTGCAGCTGTTTACATCTTGTGGCTTTTCTGATAGATTAAAGAGCCCTTAAGTACCAGGTATTTTCTGCCTGGGAAGGTACTTATCCATCATAATCAAATCAGCCCTCAGAGCTAAACAGATTGACCTCGTTAGGGCTGTAGTCCTAATGAAAAAAAAACCCCCACATTTCTGGCCATCAGCTCCCTTTTGTGGCTCTTCTCTGCACCTTCTTCATCTCTTAGCTTACTTTAAAAATTGCTGGCACCAAATTGGATGCCACTTGGTCTTCCCAGTGCTGTGTTTAGAGGTAATTCTTCTTCCGTATTTCTATTCATACTCTCCTGCCTTAAAACCCAAAGCCTGAAGGGCTTGGTTTGTGTCACAACATTGCAAGAGCAGCTCATAAAAAAGAGCTAGTATGAGCTAATGCTCATCTACAGCCCTTCTCAGAATCACTGCTGCCTTGAATAAGGGCTCCTTTTGCCAGTAGATAGCAAACTAAATCAAAATGGAAATTGTACTTTAGTGCTGGCTTATCTTTTACGTTTTTCACTGCAATCTCGCCTGCCAACTGATTGTAATTTAAAAATGAGGGCTTAAAAAAATTCTGTATCTTTTATTTTCTTAATTTTCCCCCTTTATTAATTTTGAATCACTTGTCAAGAACATTATCCAATTTCATCCTCAAAATCCACAGCAATGAGAAGGGCACTCAATAACCATTTTTGAGAAAAGTTCTTGACTAAAAGCAGATAAATGAAAAGAGCTAGTTTCTTTCAAACTTTGCTTTTTGAAATTTTGCAGTATCTTACACATTTGGGGTTTTGTTCCATTCCTTTAGTCTTAGTTATTCTCCAAATAATTCCTCTTCCTTTTTAGTTCTGAATATGCAATTATTATTTCCCATGCCTCGGTCCCTGTAACCAACTTGCACACACGTGATTCCTTTTACTTTTTTTTCAGAATTGAGTCCTATTCCTCTGTTAGTCGTTACCTATTTTTTCTAAAATAGCTTTGCTATATGCAGTCCATACTCTCCACCTGCCATTCTGATACACCAAAAAATTGCAGCCAGTCCGCTATATTTTACTCCTTCATTCACATGGGGCTACTTTTCATGGATTTACTTCTGAGTGAATACCTATATTTGGAATATTTCATCATCTCAGTCTTCATTTTTCCATTTTAAATTTATTTTTTGATCAACGTAGGCAAGAAGTCCTGTAAAGCATCAAAACCTCCAAACTCACTTGCTGTCAGCTCAATTCCATTGATCTCAGGGGAAATTCAGCGTGGGATCTTGCTGGGCACACAAAAATGTGTGGACTTAGGGCCCACATCTACATGTCCAAATGTATTTACTTAATAATGGAATCACTATAGTAATTATGTTCCCTTAGATCATTATTGTGTAATGGGTCATAGTTTGAAGATCTATGGAGGTCTTCCCAGAGGAGTGAGGTAAACACACATTTCTAGTTTCGAATATTTGATAGCCAAGCTGAAGAAAGGGCAAGAAAATTCTTAACTCATTGCATGCGTTGTACTTGGACTAAGAATTTATACAGTAGTCTACTCCTAAAACAGAAACTGGAACGCTTCAATAGCAAAAAGCAAAACGTCACCACAGACCCTTCCAATAGTAAAGATGGAGAATGTGGAACCGGTAGCAATTCTCTCTACAGTCACTCTTTTTCTCAGGACTGCTTTCTAGCTGTATTTTTTCCGAGGAAAATAAAGAGTAGAAGATGCAGGATGCAGAGGATAGGCAGAGAAGAAAATGAAACAATTAAGAAAGAGTCAGGAGTTTAAAAAAATGGCAGTTGAAAGAGGAAAGATACAAAGAAATTAAGAAAGAGGAAAGGAGAAATACGGCATGACAAAGCACTAACTAGAGTGAGAAAATACAAGACAATCTGGAGTCAACAGAAAAGAAAACCTGATTTTATTGGCCAGTCTACTGACTGTAGTAAACATCTTGAGTTTCACATTCTTAAGCAAGCAGACCATACTGCCAAAAAACTTGCTCACCTTTGATGCATAGAGATGTCTAGTCCTGATGTCCCATGTTTCCCTTCAAAAAAATAAAAGCCCAAATAAACACCTGGAATGTCATTATATCATAACAGAAACCCAGAAATTAAAGTGTTCTGCATTACCAAAACTTATTAACCTTAAAAAGATAATTTTACATTTTACCTGTAGGAATGAACACAAGTCTTGGGGTCTGCATAATTCAGGAAGCCAATTTAGACAATCAGAGCTACGGGATCAGAGATATGTTCCCTTGAAAGGGCCACAAGGCATTTTATGAAGTTTATCAGGTGAAAGCTCCCAGGTTTTTCTCTGGCTGCATTGCTTCTGAAACTTCAGTTTAGAAATGAAGACACTGAAATGGAATGAAAGAAGTGATAATACTGGGATATCTTAGGAAACATACATTCTTTGTATAATTCCGTATATAGCCTTTCTCTTCTCTTAAAGACACAGTATTTGATCATAAATTACTGGTAGCTTCGTGAAACTCATATCTTTAGGGGTATTTTTTCAGTTTGGAGTTGGGATTTATTTAGAATTAATTCACAAGCAGTTGAACTTTGAAAAATATTTAGCAGATATGCCTTATGCCTCGTTCCTCATTTAAATTGCCTACATCCTTACCTTTGGAAATAAGCACTAGAGCAATCCTTTCTAGAGGCTGGGAAACTCAATGGTTACTGCTTTACAATTTTCTACATTTTATTTGTACATAGTTTTAACATCCTTATAAGGATGGAATTTCTTTTAAGTTAAAAACTAGGATAAAACTAGGTTAAAAACTAATTAAGGTCTAAAGGTCTCCTGTGTAATAACTGTCAAGAAATGTGCTTCTCATTCGCTGAGCACTTACAAATTCAATAAACACCTGGTATACAATAATATATGATAAAAACAAAGGACCATGCATTATAACCACACATTAGGACCTGAAATGTACCAAAGAGACTTTAACACCTTTTATGTAATAGGCAACAGCAAAAATTCTGTCTAAATATTTTGTTTTCTAATTCTTTTTTTTTTATTTTTCACATTATGATTGATAGAAGTCTGGGATTATTTTCTGACCGTGATGTGACTAATACAAACGTGGCATTAGGTTTTACTGTCTTTTTGCCTTTTGCAGGTTGTGCTGGTGAACCTGTTGATATGCATGGTAGTTTTCTACACGGTGTACTATGTGGTGCTCTCCGTGTGCTTCGCAATATTCAAGTAAGATTTCCTTGTCTTTCGCCTAATATGTTGGCATAATACAGCTGGATATAAGGCTAGAGCCACCACCCTGTAAAGGAGGCATCCAGACTGGCACCCAGTCCCAGTTGTGAACATATTTTTTTAAATTCACTTCAATTGTTGTACCTGAACCTTCGTTCAAGTGCACAAATTGGCGAACGCAGACTCAAAACTAATATAAAATGTTGGTTCTAATCTACCTCCTTGCACTTGCACCATGTAAATAAATGAACATAAGAGCAAAGTGGAAATTAAAAAAGGAAAGAAAGATGTTATAGTCAATAAAACCCACAAATTCCATGCCCTTAGGAAGTTGATTAGCATGTATAGTGCCGGCCGTGTCTCAAGTAAAAGTGGAGATCATGGACACTGTGTTCAAGGGCAAGACCGTAACACCTAATGGAACGTAGAGAGCTTGTAAAAGCTGAATATTCCATTTGAAATTGCATCCAAAACCAGCAATAATGTGTCATATAATCACTAAGGCTTTATTGAAAAGCTGTGGTTAAATGTATTCTTTCTGTTTCCACAGGATTAAAATGTTGGATGGTTTGGCACCGTTTGATTTTAAGACAAATCCCTCATGGATTAACCCATATTATTTAGGTAACTGAAGTTTGTTTCTCTCTTTTTTCCCCAGCCAAGAAATCTGTCTGTAAACTTGTCTTCCTTATGGACAGTATTTTACAACTGCTTTAGTAATACTAAAGATTTCTGTATCTTAACTACCCTGCATTTAAATGCTTATTCGTCTTCCCCGCACTTCTCATTTCTGTGTTGCCACTTACCATCCAAGTGATTGTTCGGCTTTTCCTTGAGTTGTTCTTCTGATCTTGCAACATCTGAAGGAAACGGGCTGCTTTGGCAGGATGCTTCATTTTTTCACCGCAGAACAATTACCTATTCTCTGCAAAATTCCTCCACAAAGTGGTTAAATTTAATTTTTGTGCTGCATCAAATTTCTCATGACCCGTATCGGATCCAGATCTGAAAAGCAGGTCACATTCAACCAATAGTAACTTTGCTGAACACAGCGCGCATTAAAATTTCGGGGTTTGATTGTAGCTCAATCCCTAAATGTATCTTTATATATCCTAATACCAATTTTGGCATTTTTGTCTGAAGCTCTCAAAAAATATTTTTTTTCCTAAACTGTCACTCCTACGTGCGTACTTGAAATTTTACCACATTTGTAATCTATTTCACGAAAGCAAACCACATAATTTGTCAGTAAAGTGAGTAAAGCTCAAAAGTAAACTGGTTAGTTCACTGGGTTAAAAAGAGCAATAAAAATTCATGGAGACTTGTACAGTGTCAATGCTGATTTCAGATTTAAAAAGAGCATTTCAGTTGTCGCAATGGAAAAGCAAATTAAATCACTGGCATAATTTGAAGGGATGCTACCATCATGAAATGCAATAAACTAAAAATACTAAAATGCGGAGTCAAATGTTAATTTTTTTGAAGTGTTATTTCCCACTTTCCTAACTACATGTGGCTTTCCAGTTATATTTTTCTTATTTTTTTACATTTTTTCAAGCTGCTGGGTGAAAGATCCATGTTACAGTAGGAAATGATTGATATAAAGAATGAACGCTACAAGGAAAAGAATAAAAATGAAAGGCACAAAATGCTGCCAAATGTTTAAATTAAATAGTGAAAAAATAACGATGGTGTCTCTACTCTCAGCTACAGTAATCTTAAATATATATATTTTCATATATTGATAGATCTTTCATGCAATGAAGTGCACAGGGAGAAAACTATGACATTTCTTAGCAAATATAAGCCCTTAACTGTACAATTCTGTTTTGGATGGGTAAAACTTGATCGATGTCAGCATGAACCGCATCTCTTTGGAGCCACATCCAAAGAGTGTGGACAGTCCTTAAGTAAAATTTCTCCACCATTTCTCCTTCAGGCTAGAGGAACTGGCCATAATCCTGTCAATCTGTTTTTCCACAAAATACGTAACATTTTAAGGTCTATAGGCAAATCAGGAGAACCCATGCAGATGTCTGTGGCAAAGTTAGAAATTAACATTATAATAAAAACATTGGTATAATATTTGACCTTGCAAAACACATTTTTCATAACCATAATCTCAGACATTTTAACTGCCTATTGCTCTTATTTTGAACATAAGAAAAAAGCCTTTTGAAACTGTGTTTGGTGTAAGTATCCCCTTTTCACTTACAGTTCTTGTGATATCACTGGAAATCACTTTCTTCGTCTGCGGTCTGCTCTTCGCCCTGGTTGTGGAAGAATGGGTTTGGGATTACGCTGTAACAGTCACTATCATTCACATCCTCATAACTTCAGTTGGTAAGTAGGTTTACTGCTAAATATATACATTCTATCACAAATTGAAGGAGCAATCAACTATGATTCATCTACTGTATTACTGGACAAATTTTATCATTTTTTTCTTAAAGCTAAATAAACGTATATTTCTGAGTTCCACCCATTTGACACATGCACATATTTAAATCCTGCTGATTAAAACTCAATTCTGGTTTTGTTGCAGAACTTCAAAACACTATTTTCTTATAAAAAATCCAGAGTTTTACAGTTCACATCAAACAGATCCAGCCTAGATACAATTCCAGCATCTGGGAGGTGTGGTTTTCTCTAAACCCAGAAATGAATAGCTGTCCATGTCCTGACACTTTAGGATCTACTCATTAACGCTTCAGCTCTAGTTCAGAGTAAAAAGGAAGCTTTGCTTCAGCAAAGCCTATTCCAGATTTTAAAAATTAGATCATTTGAACTAAATCTCATTGAGGAAAATACAGCATTTTACCATCGAAATGTCTTTTTTTTTTTTTTTTTTTCCCCCTGAAACTCTTCCTCTCAGAGGAAAGGGAAAGAATTGGCTGCTGTAAATGAAACTCATCATCACTTTTTGCCAGCACCTGGAAACCTGCTCCTCCTTCTCCTGCTCCTTAGCAAAATCCTGCTACAGCTGATTAGCAAATATACTTTAACCCCACCCTTGCCAGAGCCCTTTTGGGGATTCTTTTCTCCTATAACAACAAGCTGAGTTGTTGGTTTTTTTTTTTTTAGCTCTAGAATTTAGAAATAGGGAAAAGTATCACTGACAACCTATGACTCCCTCCCTACTACATAATAATTCATCTTCCATTTTCCAATACTTAGTTCATTTGTCTTTCAGCACTTTATAGAGATGGGAACTCCCCAGGTCCCATGACACGTTAAGCCAGAGACCAACAGGGACCTCATCTGAAAAAACAAAGCATAATTTCTCACCTACTGAATTTGATTTCCTGGAACTTGAACTGCTGTTATTCCTTATGAATAACTTCTACATTTAGCTCAAGAAATTTGCCAAAACTACAACAAAAACCTGCTGTGTATATAATTTATACAGGAAGGTACATTCTATCATTATATTTGATGCATTTTGATGTCCAGTCAAGCCCAGATTTGTTATTGTGAGTCTCTATTGTGCTAAACCATATACAGGTAAGTAATAAAAAGGCATTTTTTTCTGCAGAGTTTAAAAACTCCATTTAGCACACATTTATTTCTTTGGTTTAAGACTTGCCTTCCAGTGGGCTTGCTCACCAGGCTCAGCTTAACAGACAGGACCTAAATATGCATTTTCAATTTCAATAAATGTAAAGTATACAATTTATGAAACATAGTTATCCCCATCCTTATTGTTTAAAAATCTACATTTCTCCTTTTCTTCTCCTTGCAGTTATGTCTGAATTCCCCCTGATGTTGCACTGGTGGCTGGCATTAGGTATACTTCCATTCAGTAAAGTTTAAACTGTTAGACTCTGTGTAGAAAATCAGTATTTATGGTATGAATTATTTCTATTACATATCTGTTACCTTACTAATTTGAGAAATATCAACATTTAAAGAAGAAACATATGCTTTTCATTTATACTTCAATGACACAGGCGAGTAACACAGGAGAACATTTGCTTTTCCTTAAACAAATCTTTTTTTAAGCCCAGAACGTACTCAGCTTACGTTAATCTTGCTAGCAGCAGATACACTCACCTTCTTGAAATAAACCATGGTTAAGTCCTGACTCATCAAACTATCGCACTTAATTCAGGTGCCAAAAAGACGGTTGTCCAAACTAGTCTTCCTTGGTATCCTTTATAATCAGTGGGAAGAAATAGGCACCTTCAGAGACAATTTTGATAAACACTATGCTCAGGCACTTGTGATAGATGAGATAAATTGATGATCTTTGAGGTCCCTTCCAACTCCAACCATTCTATGACTCTATTAATCCCAGTCATCGCATTTCCTTAGAGCAAATGGCCAACCTACATTTCTGAAGGTTTAATTTTCTGTAAAATTAGAAGCATAGCTTTGTACTAGATTACATTATCTTGAAAAACAGTTATTGCTTCTGTTCCTTCTTATGTGATGGATAACAAGGATTGACAGCTGCAGTAAGTTCCTAAATGACGGGGACAGGCAAATAAATTCCCTGTCCTGATACTGGTTTTGCACCAGCAGCTGCTGGGGCTGGTATCTTTCTAGGTGGCTTAAAGCCTTGGGCAAAATGTTTAGGTAGTCAGGCCATTTTTGAAAAATTGAAGGTAAAAAGAATGTCTGTTTAAAATTTTATCCTAACATTTGTATTCCACTATAAAAATTAATATTAAACAGTCATATATTTTCTTCCAGGATCTGGAGTCATCTCAATGATTTGTGGAGGACAGATTTTGGCATATTGCTTGTTCAAAGACAACTTCATTTACCCCATTCTCGACGATTTTTGAAACGGAAAATAAGAACTCGCCTTTATATTTATACGGATTCCATGGTTTCATTAACAATGTAATTCAAATGAAGTTAGCACTTGTCAAATCGTAAGGCTAATATTTAGCTTGCCAGAACTCTCGTGTCTTACGTTTGTTTGCAACGTCAATGCCATCACTTTTAGGTTTTGTATGTACGTTTGCCATTAGCCAAATAATTAGATACAGTGTCTCTTTTTTTAACAACAAATAAACCATAAGAAGGATAAGAGCGATGATGCAAGACTCTCGCAAAGGCAAATGCTACCAAGAGACGGCCACTTTTTTACGTGTCCCTTTCTCTCTCCCGCAGCCGCACGTGGCCAATGCCAAAGTGGGAGTCTATGGGTAAGACGTAATTAAAAAACAACAAACAGACCACAGTAGGGGCTCCAGGTGACTCTGTATCTCTTTAACCATAATAAAGTTGTGACAGCAAAACTGGTAGAAGGCACCAAATAAGATGCTAGTGATTGGATTTCAACCGCAGTTTGCTCAGAAGAACAAGGCAGGAGCACTAAATGTTGCATTTGCCTTAATCTTTCTCGACGGCTAATGCCACTAAAGGATCTGTCCCCTGTTGACCTCATCAAACACCTTAAAATTTACTGCAAGCCTTACAATTTTCAGTGAAGTTCCAATACCGACAGCACACACACGGCGAGAAGCACGTTTGCAGAGGCCTCCAGAAAGAGTTGCGCGTGTCTCTCAGGAGCGACAGCAACGTAAGTCATTTCGGAGACAGAGCAGGTGTGTAAATCCACAGCACTGGGCAGCCAGGGGCTCTACGAGCTGTTCAGCGCACTGCGCCGCGAACTGAAGGCGGCAGAGAGAATGCCGGGGAGGGAATTAGCGGTCCCGCACTGACCGCTGCTCTGGAGGGTGGACCGCCTTTAGCTGAACGGGATTTTACCTCCGTAAGCCTTAGCGCGCAGAAAACTGACCCCTATCATGCGTTTGACAGCCGTTTGCGCGGCTCTCCCGGGTCTGTTTCCGTTCAGAACTATACAAACGTATGGGAAGAAGTACCACCTAGTGTAAAGTCCTAGCTCTGCCCTGCTCCTCGGGCGGCTTGTGCGTGTCGGCAGCGTGCCGTGTGGCAGAACACGCGTGGATTAGGTACCACGTTAATCCGCAGGGGGAACAAGCTTCTATTTTCAGCCTGACAGGATTTTCCCCTCCGCGTGTCAGCCCCGCTGCAGCTCCGGGGAGCTCTGTTGCCCAGTCTCCACGTTTTTAATTTTTCTTTTCTATTCAAAATCTTAAATCAGCAGCAAGGGAGACCTCTGGAACAATACGAAGAGTGCTTTAGTCTCCGGATTTTCCCAAAGCACAAACAACTAGGCCAGTGCTAGAAAAATAATCACAGCAAAAACTCTGTCAAGGATTAAAAGCCTTAGTCCAGCTATTAAAGTATCATTAGCTTTTTGCATTACTTTCAGATACGGAATAGTGAGAGAATTTCAACATTATTTATTTCATCTTTTCCATCACTTTCATGTTGAGCAGTAATGATAAATATTGCACATGATGTTTAGAGTGTAGACAAAAGTTCGTATTATGCAAATAAATATTCCTGATGTCAGCGGTGTGAGCTCTGTCTGCGTGGGCGTTACCTGGTTAGAAGCCTTCAGAGATAATATCTAATACTGTGTGTTTTCCATCTGATACACCGAGTGGGTACTTTTGAATATGACAAACCTGGCTGTTTCTGGAGCGATAATAAAGTGACCCACTTGAGCAATCGGCACATGAGTAATTGGTAGCAGTAAAGACACAGCTGGGAAAGAAGAGCTGCTGGAGGAGAAAAAGGGTATTGTGTGTGTTTCACCGCAGACCTGCCAAAGACTACAAGAAAAGACCACTGCAGAAAGCAGAAGGAAAACAGAGAAAACAGCAACAGGAACATGTGTTTGAAAAAAAAAAAGGCACAATGAAAGCAAGAAATGAGAAGACAGACATGGATAAGATCAGTGAAAGAAGAAAAAATCTGCAGAGTGAACTTGGAGCAGTGGAGTCTCATGACATGAGACCTGTAAGCCATTTTGTGCCACCATCTGGTTTTCCGCCGCCGTATCCATGACGCTGGGAAAGCTGGTCCCAACATCCAGAGTTCCCGCTATAATCCTGCCCCAGGATGTTGAAAATTCTTTGCTGTCTGACTCAGCCAGGCATAGGAATATTGATTAATTTCATTGGTGTGGGCTTGGCATTAAATTATTTAAGCCCCGGTGATGCAGTCTGGTAGTCACGAGTTCGCAGAGGTTATCAGGGAGGATGCAGACAGGCAAGAAAACATTCCAAGCAGATGGAGAGTTTATCCACTTCCAGGCAGAGTTTGCAGGGCAGAAGGTTAAAAGTTGCAACCATTAGGTACAGAAATCAATGGAACAGTACACAAATGCCATACCTTAATAATACCATACTTAGAATCACTTTAAGACTTTTTTTTCAGAGGCAAGAAACTCCTTTTCATCATTTCCCACCACCTACTGAGAGAGATTAGAGTCGTCCTCAATTCAGCCCTCTCTCTAAATGGCTCTGCATTCATTCTTGTTCCCAGTGGTGAAGTGTATTACTCCTAACAAAGAAGAACAGAAGTGAAATGTGTGTTTTTGGAGACTCTAAGCACGTGTTCCTGGGCTAATAGGACTGCCTTCGATGTAATGTCAAAGTGTAAACCAATTCAGAAAGTTGTTCTGGGACCAAGGAACTAACTCAAACATGTAAGAACAGCCAATGTCAAGCCATGGAGAAGCTTGATACACAGACAATGTAATGATTTTTAGTTGGTGTTTTCATAAAAATATGGATTTAAATACTTATAATTTCCCAGTGAAGTAGAGAGCTAGTTATTCAAACAAAGCCTGTCATTTCCCCACCTCTGTAAATTGCTTGATCCACATTTCCAGCTCTTTTGTATCCATTTAAAAGAAGCAAGCAAAACAAAACCCAACAGTACTCATTATTTCTGTATTCCTAAAAATACCAACCACTGCTGCACCGAAAAATACAGAAAACACGGGATGAGTAACACCAGGTCACCAGCAGCGGGGAGCTGAATCGCCCGACGGCAGTCCCCTGCAGTGGATATTCACACGGGGGATCTAGTGGCCCACAGACCCTTGGCTAGAAACACCCCACTGCCACCCAGTGAGCTTTGTTAAACGGAGAAAAGATGTGAAAGCTTTACACGTTCTTCACTCCATCATCGGGTCTGTATGTTGTCACAGCACAAAGTTAGACCCTTGTTAACCTCCACAGGTATTTAGAGCTTTATTTTAAATATTTTGTGTCTTCCAAATGTGACTTACTGAGAATATTTATTTCTTGGCTTCAGATCCTGTGTAGTGATCCATCTGCTCAGTAATGGCTAATACCCTAATCTCTCCTTTTTGTGAGCTAATCACGGCCCCAGACAGCATGCACTCTCTTATTAGATGTCAGAGAGGATAAAGGTCTTAGGAATGGTTATAAAATTTGATGATGTAATTAATACCTTTTATTACTGGCTTTAAACCTTTTAGCGTGAAGCCATAGTTTTAAGGCGCACACCCATGTCCCAGCCTCTCCTTTGCTCAGGGAGAATGATACGGATCCTTTTAGAGCGGGGAATCCCTCTTCAGACCCACCAGGATGACTATGTGTTGTAGGGCAGGCATGGTCCCTGATGGCTTTACATCCCACTCCATCTATTCTCCAGTTCAGGGCACCAAACCAACACCTGGCAGTGGTCTCCCTGTTCACACACTCAGGTTTCCTCTGCAAAAAGGGCTAAAAGAAGGGAAAGACGTGTGGTTGAACGGCACAGCATTGGCTTGGACTGGGGAGCGCCACTACAACAACTATGGACAACCAAAATCTGAGGAAAGGCCTTGGCCCCAATCTTGTAAGGTTGCCCACCCCTAGGAACCAGTCAACGTCGAATACAGGGACGGTGGTTCAAACCGGAGCCTGTAAGAAATACGCAAAGGTACTTTCAAGCCTCCTGCTATCATTGTCCACAATCAAAGAAAGTCAGAGCCTGGCCATTACTGTTCCGTATTTTCCGATGTAAACAAACCCTAATGTGAAATTATTTGCTATGGATTTGCAAAGTGATTTGAAAACAAAGGCTCCTCTCTTGCTTTCAACAGCAAAGAGCCCGTTATCTCTATTGGAGTGATCATTGGAGTGACATTCTATCAAAGGACCACTTATATGTACCCAGACCCTCTCTCAGAAGGATCTTGTCACCAGATTTTCAGCCGCAAAAGGAGAAGTGTTCAAATAAAACTTGAGTGATGGCAAAACGCTTAAATACACTAAGAATTACCAATTTCCTAGCGGTCTTCAGGCAGCTTGGCAGTGAAATTGCATCCACGTGGTACCTTTCAAAATACACTGAAAAGGTGCTTTGATTTACTTCATGAACGTCGATGGGGGTCCACACAAAGACGTACTTTTGAAAAGAACAAAAAAGATCAGTGTGTTTGATATCTCGTGTGGCATTCACTGGAAACAAATTGTAGATATTAGCCAAATTACATGAGCAAAGAGCAAGTCACATTTAAATTTGTTTGAATTTGGTATTTAAAATTAAACTGAACTCTAGGGAATTTGTTTTAACACTACTTCACTGGAAAATTACAGTGAATCCTATGAAAGTGGGCAGTATTTTTTAGTACAGTCCCAGGAGAGAGAAGGGCAGGCAGCGAGTGGCAAAGGCAGAGGGAAGAGGGTGTTTCAAGAGTTTAGCTGCTTCAGTACCCAGGAAGAATGAAAAGAGAATTTACAGGATCTGGACCAGCTTACCCAGCTGGAAGTGATTTTCCATCCTAATGGGAGATGCACTGGTAACTAGGTCCTGAGAAAATTTTTCAGTACATTGTATATATACAAAAATTCATTTTAAGACAGCCCAAAACCATCTGGCAACGGAGTTAATTGATTTTCCTTGAAAAAGAAAAAAGGTGAAGAGTGTCAATGCCCGTTCACTCCAGTCCCACTAGATCTCCGTTGCTCAGGGCAGACTCACAGGGGGACCAGTGAGACGAGAACGAGGGGGCTGCAATGACAGCGGATCCTCTCAGATCTAAAGCTGTAAACTCTCTAGATGGAATTCATCAATTATTTAAATTTAAACAGTTAAAGAAAAGCACAAGTTGTAGTTGAAAACCAACTACTGTTTTCCATTGTCAGGAAATGAAACAACATCCGCTCTTCAGGTTTTGAGCAAATAAAATCAGTTTCGATTAAAAACAAAGTTGTGTTAAGCTGAAACTTCCTCACAAAAATCTGCTTAGACCAGAAGGTATTTTTATTGAAAAAAATATTTTTTCCCCAAATGATAATATTTCGTACCTTATTTGTTGGATGTATTTTTAGAATGTGTTATGTATCACTAGATAACATTTGCAGGCTGTTCCAGTTGCCGAGGTAACTACGTTATTTTAATGATCAGCAGAGAGGATCATTATGTAAAACATTATGTTAATTTCAAACGCGGAAAATTGATGTCTTGCTGTTACCTTGAAGCTGCACTTTTTTTTTGTTTCCCTGCAAAGTGCTTTTTTCCATGAAAATTAATGGTATGGCTAAGTGCTCGAGTATCCCTTTCATACTGATTCAGTTTGGCTTTGGAGGCAACAATGACACCTGACAACCAACTACCCGCAGGCGAACACATTTCAAACCATCACTGTTGGTACAGAAATAGTATAGGAAAAATTGTTCCATATATTCTTAACTAATACCCCATGGAGAGTTGGTGGGATAGCACATATTTATATAATTTCATTTTTAACTGAGAAATATATCATTGCTTAGTTAAGGAAAGCAAATTATAAAGCACATTCAAGTATTTTTTATGATTAACTATGCGTGTTGTCCGTGATAGACACCAACTGATGAAGAGATTACAAAAATTACATTTAGCTTTTGCTGCTTTTATTAGATTATGTATCTCCTAGATTACTGGGTTATACCAGCAATACAAATGCTGTGCATTTCTGATTTTATCGCAACCGTAAGCGCTCTGTCTGAGGCTGCAGCGAGCACCCTGCTGATGGTAGTAGTTCATGGTGCGTTTCTGCTTTCAGATCTGCTTTCTTCATCCAAAAAACCCCACCCGTACCTTTCAAAGTTATCAAAACTGAGTCTCACACAAATTTTAGGGCTCATAAAGGCAACAGCCGCGATAGAGCACCAGCCTCACAAACGCAGATTGTCTCAGGCGACCAAATGCAACTCAGTTTTTGCCGCCAGAATCTTCTTTTGCCTCTTCTTGGGAGTTCTGCCTACAGATTGTGTTAAATTATAAACGCTTAATTCTCTAGGTGGAACTCGCTGCTTTTATGTGTTAGAACATGATATGCTCAAGAGATCTGAGAGTTCCAATATTCTCCTGATGCTTCATCGTAATCACCTGATCCATTTGGGGGTCAGTGAACTCGTCTGACAATACTCCAAGTGCATTTTGACGAAGATTGTATTTATAGGGACTGTAGGTCTTCACTCCACAGAGCTTATTCGAATCCTTTCCCGAGGATTTCCTCTGCGGGCAAAGCTCTGACTTCAAAAGGCGGGAGCTCCTTCTCGAATCCTTTACCTATAATCACACCTATTTACACTGGTCGTCTTCTATTTCAACCTCACTACCCCGACTTTTCTGACATGCTGAGGTTTGCCCATTTGTACACATCCCAGGGAGGACAAGAAACTAAAAATCTAAGAACGTGAAAAAGAATTGTATTAAATCAATTAGCTACTGTAAAAAGACCATCGGATGATACAGCCGGGAATAAGCCGTCTATTAACTAATAGGATTAGGAATGAATTTCCCCTTTTCCAACCGCTTACGCCTCACTTGTCCTCTATGTGCGACCAAATACCTCGCCCTGCAAAGCCTTGCTTTCATCCTCAGCGTGGTGAAAATAGTGTGCTATACTTTCAACCCTTGGAATGATTTAAAACTTCCTGATGGGTAGCTTTCTGCTAGAAAATGCTAATCACACACAATCTAAACGTTTCGACAAAAAACACATTGTTTTTGTAGAAATTTGTGGAAGGAATATAATCAAAACACATTATCCTGTTGATTACTGAATTACACAAGGACATGGTGTAAGAAAATTAAAGTCAAACAATGGAATAAAGCAAAGAAACACTGAAACAAAACTCCTAAAGTGTGTGTTTTATTTCAAACATTTTGAAAGGTCCTTTTAGAAATTGTCAAAGAGACTTTTCAGAATTTTTGTTTCATGGAAAGTTTAAATTCTTGCAGGGAAAAAAAAAATGAATCAGATAAATTTTTAATGTAGTAAGACAATTCATATATTTTTGGGAACAAGCACTTTGAATTATAACAATTGTTAGAGAACGGCTACTTTAGATTTTTTTAATCTTTTTGCGAACCAATGTATGATACGCATAAATACAAGTATAGAATTAGCAAGTAAAGATGTTAAGGAATGCTAGTGAGAAATAAAGAATGTTAGGAACAAATATGTAAAGGGGGATCACTGACTACAAAAAATTGACCTTCTAGAGGTGAAACCCTCCACGGCTGGAGCAGAGCTGTAAGCGGCGCAGGGAGCAGCACAGAGTATGAGAACAAGTTAGCAAGTGAAGGGCACATGTTTTGGAGCTCTAATTGACACAAGCTGAGAAATAACGGAATTATAGAAAGAATTTCTAGAGAGTAAAACAGTGACATTAATGAAAACAACAAGCTTGAGGTTATGGGATATAAAGCCATGTGTAGAACAGGCAAAAAGTATTCTACATAGCAGTATTAACCACTAAAAAAAAGAAGTCTGTTTTAACTATCTACATCAACTCCTGTCTCTTTACAGAATCTCTGTGTTCTGATTCACCACCAATAACTAAACAAGCTTTTCTCCCAAAGTCTGATACTGTCAAGAATGTGCGGACAGAGGGATTAGAGATGACAGCAAACCACAAACCGAGTTAAAATTCTTACTGTCAATGAGGGTTTCCAATTAACTCTTCCTAGGAAAACCGAAACACAATTTACAGTTCCTTCCTTATTTCAGGAGGGCACAGTGACTGAACAGTAACTTGCAGGTACAACTTTCTAATGTATATCAAATATTTAAGTTGTATCTTTGTGGCGCTACTTCTGAGCTATCCCCAGTCCTCAAATACCTCCTGGGAGTAAGACTTCATGTACTGTGACTTCTCTTTCTTTCTGAATTTCTGTAATTTCAGTGTTATCAACATAAAGAATCGCTTTATTAGACTAAGCCATTATTATAAATCAGGCATTCTGCATCAGAAAATGTGGAGTAGGGGCTTTTTTTGCAACCTTCCCTCATGCAAGTTAACGTGAGCATTCTGATCACCTTTGAGTTACGTTTAGCACATACTATTTTTCCAAGAGTCTTGCCTGTTTCGGTGCCTGGGGAGGGGGACGCACAAGAAGGGGAGAACTCGCAATCTGGAACGTACCAGAAACTCAGTAATTCGTATTCATAGGTTTGAAAACCTGGCGTTACTGTTCTGATCATCCGCCCTGCGACCACCTAAACCCATCTCCACGGTAACAAAGGCCACAGAATTTTCTCCATAACCCCAGCTGACCGGATTGAGAGATTATTTCCCTGTGGTTTGTCTGAGGAAGCCATCCACTACAGAGCTAAAATTTCAAAAGATCCAAGACCCAACAGTGCTTTACATAAATCCTTTCAGTGTTTCAGTATCTTTATGGTAACACAAAAAGGTGTTTTGCTGTTCCCAGACGGAATTTGTCTTATGCTTCAGTCCTTCCGCTCTTCTTATGTCTTTGGTAGATTAAAGAGCTCTCTACTATGACGAATCCTCCTGAGTAGGTGCTTAGAAGCCATAAAATCACCTCAGAAGGAAGCCGGGACCCGCCGGCCTCCCCGCGTCTCGGGAAGGCCGCCCCGGGGCAGCCCCGCCAAAGCCGGGTGCCCTCAGGGGAGGCCGCCGGTGCCGAGCCCGACCTCAGAGTCCCCCCGGTCCCCTGCGGGGGTTGGGTGCCCGCCGTCCCGCCGCCTCACGGTGGCCATTTCCTGAGGGAAACGGGCGGGCGGGGAGAGGCCGGGGTCGAGCGGCCCCGCCCTCCGGCCGGGCGGGCCGCTGGGCGGTGGCGGCGGTCGGGGCGGGCAGGTGGGCGTCCGGCAGGCGAAGCCGCAGCCGCCCCGAAGGCACCGAGGAGGGTGAAGAGCAGCGGGGGAAGGAGCCGCTGAGGGTGGAGACCCGTCGTGTGTTATCCCTCCCTCCCACCCCCCGCCGCCAAGGGAAGGTGACCCAGGAAGATGGTGACTGTGGTGACGAAGCTGGTGCACTACCTGCACCTGAGGTAAGGGAGGGCGGCCACCGCCCCGCTCCTCCCGGCGGCCGGCACACACGGGACCGGGACACCCGGGAGCCATCGGGAGGGAAGGAGGGAAGGGAGGGAGCCGCAGGCGTGTGGGGGAATGTCCGCCCCCGCCGTCCGTGCCCAGCCCCGCCGTCCGTGCCCAGCCCCCCCGTCCGTGCCCAGCCCCGCCGACCGTGCCCAGCCCCGCCGCCCGTCCGCCTTCCCCGCGGTGTCCCCCGGCCGTCGGGCAGCTCAGGCGGGACCCCGCGGCCCTTGGTGGGAAATAGCGGCTGTTATTTCACTGTCTGCGAAGTTAACGTCCCTGCAGTGCTCGTGGGGTGTCATTATGATAGCACGGATTAGAGAAATTGTCTGTTTCTTCCTTCTGGTTGTATACGGCTTCTGGCAGGATGCAGCCCTCAGCCGCTTCTCCCAATGTCGTCTCCTCTCACTAGAGTTTAGCAGGTAAATACAAGTATTTTTGCAACGCGTGGTGAGAAAGCCACAAAAAATTGTGCAGTCCTGGTGATGTCCCACATGCGTTTTGTTCAATCGCAATTTTTCGCCTGCGTGCGCGTGGAAAGACTTGGTGGAAAACATAAAGAAAATGTATGGAGAAGGAGCATACATTGGGCCAGAAATGAGCCTCGTGAAAGCAGTGACGTTTTCGTGTAACATTTTCACATAAGGCACCCCAGCTCTGGGAACCCGTTTCATTAGCTGAATTTTTCCAAGTTAGCCATAGGAAGGAGTGGAAAAAAGGGGCAATCGATTGTACTGCAACTTTTTATTGGTGTGATTTAAGACTTGGTTCCCAGGCTGTCTGCCGTCTCTAGATATTCTTTAAACAATTATTAAACAATAATTCTGTGGCATAAATTACGCGAGAGAAGCATGTAACGCCACCAATTTTTAACCTGTTTTTTTCCAATAGGGTGGTTTAATTGTTGAAACTGTGTAACCTATTCTGCAAGCCTACCTACAGTCACAGCTCTGATTTTATGAATCTGTGTGGTTTTATGCTGCCGTTCCTTTGCTGGGCAAATAGAGGAGGAAGTCAAGAAGGAAAAATCCCTGCCAGTTCCTCATGCCTGCCTCTCTTCTCTTGGCCTCCTTGGAACACTGGTTATTTGTTTAGCAGCAAATTTTGCTGCTAAAAATTTTGAACCAGAGCTTCGTGGCCCTGTTTGCTTTATAAGCATCAGACCAAAAAAAATCTCAGCCTCAAAGACTTTATAATATAAAGGGAATTCAGAAACAGTGAATAACGCAGACAGATTTGCTGCCGACCGCAGCAAAGCGATAAAGTTATGTTCTTAAATCAGCAGCAGCCTGATCACTGTCAAGTGTTTTGTGGGTATCATGAGAAAGGACACAAAGAGTCTGACAAGTTTAGGAAACTTAAAGGAAGCTCTTCTCAGGCTGGATGAGCATCAAGAAAGTATGATGAGCATGTCTGAAAATTCAACAGGTGCATGGCCAGTGGCCTGGCTGAAGGCAGAATTTGATTATTTTAAGTACTGAATGAAAGAGGTTAATGAAATTAGGGGAGATGTTAAAAGGCCCAGCAATTTGCATGTATAGGAGAAGTAGAGCTATTGGAGATGTGGCTGCAAAGGGACGCAGTAAATGCAACAGGCGAAGAAACTGAATGGTATAGTCCTGAATGAACATGAGTTAGGGTAAGTTTCTGTTTGTCAAAGCTAAATAAAGAGGACAGATATTTCACTGGGTATTGCTGGAGGGGTGAACAGTGGCAGTACCTGGCAGGAGGTAAATGAGCAAGAGATGTTCCCTGGAACCAGTACCCATCAGGGAGATAGAGCATATTTACACACAGAACAGATCAGGGAAGGGGCCTCGTTCACCTTCAGTGAGTCTGCAGGTTTAAAGTGCAGCTTGATTTTAGCAAAATCACATAATGCTTTTGTCCATCCACGTCACAAAATCATGACAGATAGGCGATGGATTTTTGAATCCCTGCCAGCCAGGCATGAACAGCTACTATTAGGCATTACAGTGAGCTTATTCTGTGTGCCTCCTGTTAGCAAGTGACCAGCAATGTAACAAACGAACCCAGAAAACAGTCAAGTGAAAAAGAGAGTGTATAAATATGAAATTGTCTGAGACATTCTTGGAATACTATAATTTATGACCACTGATTAAACCATTTTAGTAGGTTTCTGGCTAGCCATAGAGTAATATTTTTCCTCTGTGTGAGGATGGAAATAGTTAAAACCCAATTAACAGCAAGGAAACTGGAAAAAAAAAAAAAGCTGTTTGGCTGAGTTAAGAATACTTAGGCAGCTGATGTGCTGGGAGAAGTGCATTTTCTCCCCCGAGTGCAGCATACACAGAAATACAAAGGGTCAACTGTCATCTTTGTATTCTGTGTAAATTCTTAACCAGTGAGGCGTGGTCCATGAATTGGATTTGAAAGTTCGGCCACAGTTAAGTGAATAAATATTATGTTAATATGTCGTAAGAAAAAGAATCGTGAACATGAAAGACTGTAATTAGTAAGTTTAAAAGAATACAGTTTGTGGCAAGATCAGACTATGCCAATAAAACAGTGCACCGGGCAGCCCAAAGAATTGCTATAATCAGATCCTTAGAGAATCATAATTATGCCCTTAAATCAGTACTTACTGAGGAGCAGGTAATTAATTCAAATCACTGTAAGACTGGCACAGTGAGCAGAAATGCGGACATGGTAGGAATCTGTCTTACCTTTGAATTTAACACCTTGCAAAACGTAGGATCCCAAAGTTACAGGAATAATATTATAACCTCGGGTACTATACAACTGTTCTAAAAAATGCCCTTTGTGGAAATTGGAAGTAAATACATTGAAATAAAGTACTCATACTTGCTAGAAGAAATTGTGTAGCGGTACTTGGTCTCTTACACTTACCTTGACTAATTAGCCCTTGTAGAGGATGGTTCTGTACCCATTTAAGTCCTATTCAGCTCGTTCATAAACTTCTCATTAGTTTCAGTCAGACAGAAGCAGGCTCCCTGAATGGGAAAGGATCAGCCAAGAAAATAATTGTAAAAGTGCTAAATTACCTTCTCAGTAAGGTGAGATGTTTTCATATAAATATTCCTTAAGGAATTATCTCTACGTAAGTAAAGGTTGTGTGTCAAGGGAAAACCGAGCAGAAGACAAAAAATGAGCAGCGATTCTTGAGAACAACAGACAAAGGAGGCAGTGGGAGATGGAGCAGCTCCCGAGGACACCACCAGGCAACACGAGCAAACTGAAGACAAAGACATAGAATTATGAATGTAAGACATTCACGAGGGGTGTGAACATTCAATGCTGTCAAGGAGATTTCCACAGTGAATTGTATTGCAGGGGTTCGAACTGAAGCGTGGCTGTGGTAGTTCCTCGTTTTAGGATGTGAAAAGGATTAAGCTACACAGGTGGAAAAGAGCAGTCCCAGGCCTGAAGTGCTTTTTTGGAAGTTCAATATTTGTTATGAATTAATTACCTGGTTTTATAGCCTGCCTCTGAAAGTGGTCACGTGAAATGCAACGAGATTGTTAACTGAAGCAGCAACTAATAAGTCTATTTTGGAGTGGTCACGAGATCCCTGCTTTTATACATGAATTTTTTATAGCTTTAAAAAGTTGGCCAGCAAATAAAAAACTTCTGCTGATACGGTTGGTCACATCTTCCTTCATCCAACATCTTTACACTCACCAGGAGGTCTCACTCAGGCTGTGCAGACTTTGGTATGAGCATAGACTTAAGGATCCGCTTCTTAAACATCCATGATCTGGGTCCACACGGTTGAAGATGTGGCTGATGGATGGATTCCTGCCTGAGGAATGTTTCTAGCTGGGCTGGTGCGTTTTTCTCAAAGGAGCTAGAGACCAAGAAGTTCAGACTGCTGCTCCGATGCCTCAGCACGTGGCTGTGCGTGGTTTGCTTGAGAAAGGAGCAGAGGAAGGAGCATGACTTCCTCCTACGTAGAGGTTGGAGCTGCTGATGTTGCTGTTACGAAAACAAAAGTCTGGACCCGTTGGTTCAGCATCCCTGGCTGTCATACTGGGACAAAGCGTTTCCCCAATCAAACTTCTTTCTCAGGAGTTTCATGTCCCTCTTGGAGCACCCCAGGGAATCATTGTGCTTTCCGAGTCTCACTGAGTGTCCTTGCCTCTGCTTTTCTGGGGGTTTGGTACCAGCCTGACCATCTCCGATGGACAAGTAAAGGATACAGGGTTGTGCTGAGCACTGCAGCTGAGGTTATGCAGCACAGGTAGTATTTTACGGCTCCCTGTGCTCTTGCACTAGCATATATGGGGTCTGCAAGGACCACAGCCTGGTCCCCTCCTCCACCTTCAGAGCCAAACGTGTACTTGTGCATAATTTTGTTTCATTTGTAAAATTCGAGATTAAAGCAATTAACATATCGGGACGCATAGAGCTGAAGTGATGTCGTTGACTTCTGAAGTTCTTGGGTTAATTTTCTTTTAGAAGCTGAATGTAACTTTAACATAAAATTATTATTTTTTTTATATATTTAATGTAGCTACTTTCTGTTGCTTCTTCCACCCTGTGCTCCCATAGCACAGGAGGATGCCAGGCTGGTAAGATGTTCCCAGCTCGCTGAGTGCTACCTTGTGGCTTATAAAAAGGCTACTGTCTCTAATCCAAAAAATATTGAGGTTTTTAAAAAAATTATATTGTTTGTGCTTCTTGATGAACGTGCTGGAACCTTGCTCCTTTTCATAATTAGAAATGGGTCTCTAATTTTCAACCTACAGATGCCAGTGGAAAGTTTCTACACATTTCTTTTGTATCAACATTATCTGTTAAATGGATTTTCCTACTCCAGATATTTATGTTTACAAGTACTCGCAAACAGCAGTTTTATTGTTGCGTCAGACTTGCTCATGATGAGTGGATTCTGCTCTTTCTGATGTGATTGTTCATGTTTGAATACATCTTTTTTTAAATATGAGTGATCAGGAGGGACACTATAATTTTAAGTAATGTCTGATCAATGTCTGTGATGATACTAAACCTCTACTATCTCGCCTGATACAGCCAGATATGCCTAGGACTGCGTTAGCCTTTTTTTTATTGCTGTACCACACTGTGTCTCATGGTTGCCTTACGACCAATTAATATCTGTCATTTCAAACTGATGAGTCCTCTGGCTTATAGCATAAAATCTAATTGTTAAGCCTCTTAAATACATGCACTCGTGTCTCGTTTTTATTTTTTCAGTCCTTTTATTCATCCATTTTTCCACTATAATACCCTGGACTTTCTCTAAATTGATATCCCTAACTTCATACTATCGGTAAATTTCACATTTTTCTTTCTGTGCCAAAGCTGTGAATGAAAATATTAAATAATGAGATTATTAATGAGAGGGAACTTTGAGAAATTTTAACAGGAAAACTCCCTTTCTCCTAATTCATCAAATCACTTTTTGGTGTGATGTCTTGCTGTCTCTTTTCAGTCTTTCCCCAGTTTACCAACTCGCGCTGTTCCCTGTCTCCTCTTTGTGTCACTGTGTGTCGTTGATGCTCCTCCTGCGTTGCAGAATCAAATGCAACACTGAAGGCCATGCGGGTTAGATCTGCTGCAGCTCCCTCCGTCTTTAATACGAGGAGTGATTTTATTACCTGTATTTTAAAATCTGTATTTACCTTGGTAAAACCATGATTCAGGTTGCCATTTACCTCTGGGTCACAAAACATCCTTTCCTTTGAACTTCTTAAAAAGACTTGCAAACTCTCGAGCTCAGAGTAAGAGGTTTTAAGTTGCCAGTTTTTCTCTTTCTCTCTCTCTGACTTCTATTTGTTATGTTGACATTCTCTGGTAATGGGGCATCACTTGAGCTGACAGGTTTTTTTATTATTATTTATTTATTTTTAAAATTACTTACTACTGAGTTAATAGATGAATTGTTTCAGTATTTGGGGCACGCGGTTATCCCGCCTGGCCTAATTTTACCAAACCTTAAAAACTTTACTTCTATCTTGCGTGCCATGTAGTGTTACACACACATTTTCAGTAGTTTTCTGGATTTTGCTGTCATTCTCCTTACAGAAGATTGAATCACAAAGTTTTGGGAGGCTACGTCAACGTTATTTTTGATCTCAGCTCCATTCCTGCTGTGTAGCAACTGCAATTTCATTTCTCTTTTTCTCTATGCTGTCGAAGAATAGTATATGTTTATTTTAATTTATATTGCTGGGTCTTAGGACCTGTCAACTGTCAGGGCTAAGATTGACTTTTGGCAATTTTCATTTTGTCCCTACGCTTTTTGACCTCTAAGACAGAGCTTTCTTGTCGTCCCCCTCCTTTCTTGTAGGCTTTTTGCTTATACCTTATACAATGTTTAGATAAATCCGTTCATTTTTTTCACCCGAAGATGTTGCACACTTGTCAGTTATCTATATGGAGCTACCAACACTTTTTCTTCAGAGGTTACTGAACATCTGAGAAGCTGACGGTGAGGCTGTACTTAAGTTTTTAAACTTGGGGAGCATCGTTGTGGAATCCTGAATTCTTATTTTTGTTTAAAAGCCACATAGGATGAAAAAAAGGTATGGACTCTGCAAAACGCTGCTAGTAAACACAGATTATTTAAAGGAGTTAATTCAGCTCATTTTGACTAAAAAGGTTTGCTGAATGATTCTGTATCAGCTCTGCAAAGGTGTCACCCTCATGTCATAAGAATAATTTTTTATCAGCCTCGTTCCTCCTTTCTACTTTCAAAATTACCTTCATGTTCTCTGGCCAACAAAAGAAGCCTGTGTGGCCATCGCCTTCCCCGTGGAGGGAGGGGTTGCATCACTTGAAGAATTTTCCTTTCAGCAGCACAAAGCTCAAAATGAGAAACGGTGCTGCATGAAGTCGGCTTTGGGAGGTCAGAGATTTAAAGCAGGAGCTTGAAGTACAGTGACAATTATTAAAAGATCACTCAAGAAAATAATAGAGGCAGGTACATTTTACTTACTAGAAGCCAGCAACCCAGAACGGCTCTTAGACGCTGTGTGTCCCACAGAGCGGTGGGAATTTGAATAATTATCAGATGGAGTAATTAGAGACTGAGTCATTGTGTAGAATTACTGATATGTAAATCCAGCGATGCAATGGCAAGAAGTTGGTGACTTTCTAAAAAAATGGTATATAACTGCAGTTGTAAAAAATACTATTCCCAGGGAGTATAGAAACAATTAAGAGAAAAGAAATGCACACTAATTAAAAATGTCCACTCAGACCTAAACGTAGAATATAAGAAAAAAAAGAATGGCAAGAATGACATTTGGAGGCAAGCTCAACACAAGCCTGGTGGATGGTGCTGCATCAGATACTTAATTTTTAAAGGAAGGAGTCCAAAAAACCTTTCAATAAAAGAATCATTTTATCATGTAAACAAGGGAAATTTAAATAAATATATGGTTCTTCTATCTCTAAGTGGAAAGGTTAGATAGATTTTACCTTGATACTAAGACGTGGTATTTATATTCAACTGTAAAAAAGTGCTAATTGCTAAAAATACCTCATAACTGAATGAATGTGGCAAAAGAAGCATTTGTGGAAAAACGACAACTTCTGTGAAGGAACTCAAATTACTAGAACAATGGTTTTTGGCACAGGAATTCTGAATGCCACAAATCAACATTCAGCTCTGTGTGTGTAAGAGTCAAATAATGATGTTTAAAACTCCTTGCAACAGTCTGTGCTCACTATTAAATCAAGCAGAAAACAGTAATTTCATTAAATGGTACAACTGACAGAGGAACTCCAGAATCAGAACTCTGATTCCTGCCAAATATTTTGCCAGATAAAATCAGTAGGAGGAGTGGTTTTGTAGTTCTTGGGTATCAGAAAAACACTATTTAGTGATAAATTTATAGGAGGTTCTTGGTATTGTTGTTGTTTGAAATAAAACTATGAAACTCCTTCATACAATTTATTATAGAATCATAGAATCAAAGAATGGTTTGGGTTGGAAGGGACCTCAAAGACCATCCAGTTCCAACCCCTTGCCCTGGGCAGGGACACCTCCCACCAGACCAGATGGCTCAAAGCCCCATCCAGCCTGGCCTTGAACCCCTCCAGGGATGTTCAACAATAAGAAATTAACTGTTTAAAGGGAAAGTCACGTGTGTTATTTTGTACCTCAGGAGCCTTACCCTTTCCTTTGTGAGGAAAGGACTCTGTTGGAGTCTCTCACTCCGTGAGGGGCTGTTGACTCCTCTCGGTGGAGGCATCCAGTGCAGTCTGGGTTCCTCAGAGCTGCAGATGAACGTGCATGCTCAGAAAGACAATTAGAGTGGTGATAACATCTGGCAACTAGCAGAGAAGTGTCCTTCAGAACCAGTTTCCGTCTCTCTCAGATGACGTCTATATGTCTCCCTAGATGATATCTCAGATCCACCTAAACATGAGGAGGAATTTCTTTCCTGTGAGGGTGGCAGAGCCCTGGAAGAGGCTGCCCAGAGAGGTGGTGGAGTCTCCTTCTCTGGAGACATTCAAACCCACCTGGACATGTTCCCGTGGGACCTGCTCTGGGTGACCTTTCTCTGGCAGGGGGTTGGACTAGATGATCTCTGGAGGTCCCTTCCAACCTCACGTGATTCTGTGACATAAATCGAGTCTTTGCCCCAGAGGTGAGCTGTGGGACCTTCGCCCCTGCACGTTACTGGCGTGGGATCGCTATGGCAAAGGGTGGGTGCGAGAGGAGAAATGGTCTCCTGTGTATTTTTCCTGTAGGAACTTTTAATTCTGTTAAAACAATTTTGGTCCTTCCTCTCCACTCATCGTGCTGGAGAAGCATATGGTCCCACATTTGGTGGTCTGCACTAGCAACAGATTAACGTCTTAGATAAATGCTACATTTTGCTATTATGACAGTAAATACAATTAGACCTGGGCATAATGAGACAAAAGATTCCATCACCAGAGAAAAGCACATGTTCCCTACGAACTAGAGACCCGCTATTGATTTGTAATTATACGTATGAGATAGAATGGTTTATATCTCCAATAATCTTGAAGGACCACCATCTGCCTCTAGGCAAACCTAAGAAGGAAACTTAATTTGGATAAAAACCTGCTGTGGGTAGTTAATTCAGTTAAGGGATCAATTTCTAATAAAATTTAGGGATTGGGCTGTGTGATAATCCTTTGAACTACCTGCAGCAGCAATTTTGTCCTTAGCTTTTGTTCCCCACAGTGTCACTGTGGCCCTAGGCTTTCTGGAAAGTGATTTACCCAGTATGGTCAATAAAAACTGGCTGAAAGAAAATGGAAAGAATTTTAAAATTACTCCAATCGTAATAGTAATAATAAGAATAAAACACATCAAAATATAGATGATAATAATAAAAGTACATTGAAATAGAGTATACAGTCCATTTCAATTTGATAAAGAGGAAATCGCAATGATCTGTATATCATAGATTTAAGTGCAGAACGGGGTGTTATGTTTTCTCTCAAGATGTATTTAGAGTTAATGCAGAGATACCATTTGAATGTTTTGGGCTTTGTGTTGCTATCCATTGCACAGTTTACATCCGATTAATAAATCCTTCATGACATTTTTGCTAAAGGAAACATGACTTCATCTGTTACCACTGCAAGCCACGGCACCTCGTTTTCTTAGGGAAGTCAGGAGTTCGGGCCAGTGGCTGAGGTTGGCTCCATTAGTCATTTGTGATGGAAGAAAAGCCTCTATTAACGCTTATGCTCTAGGATTAAGATGTCTTGAATGCTGTAATCCTTCGTCTTCCACTGGTGGCATCACGCTGCCGTCTGCCAGCAGCTGTTTCCTCCTAAATCTAGTGGAAAAAAATGTGGTGGATTGCTGCTTTCACCATTGCAGGCTCAGTCATTCCAATTTATGTTTTAGTAAATACACATACTTATCACAATCATCTCTTAAATGTATATGCCTATGACATATAGCATAGTCTTGTTTATTTTTGGCATCTGCTTTACTTCGTATGTAAAGACCCAACCACCATCATTCTGCACCAACTCTTTATTTTTGGATCTGTAGTTAGGAGCATGCCATGTGGGACAGCGGGGTCCAAAACTTGTCCTGAGGAAAAAAAACCAAACAGGCATTTGGGGCACATCAAAAAATGAGTATGCAGTGCATGTCACGGCCACTCTTGGCAGAAGAGCCAGCATGAAGTTCTCAGAATCCTAGAATCATGAAATTGCCCGAGTTGGAAGGGACCTTTCAGATCATTGAGTTCAACCATCAACCCAACTCTGATAAAACTCATCACTAAACCATGTCCCTCAGCACCACATCTGCCCGGCTTTTAAATACCTCCAGGGATGGGGACTCCACCACTGCCCTGGGAAGCCCATTCCAAGGCTTCAGAACCCTTTCAGTGAAGAAATTTTTCCCAATATCCATCTTAAACCTCCCCTGGCGCAACTTGAGGCCATTTCCTCTTGTCCCATCACCTGTGACTTGGGAGAAGAGACCGACCCCCCCTGGCTACACCCTC
>JAOXNO010000024.1:64578177-64589580 GCA_028565335.1 Limnodromus scolopaceus
CCTTTAAGTATTTACAGGCATTGATCAGATCCCCCCTCAGCCTTCTCTTCTCCAGACTAAAAAGACCCAAGTCCCTCAGCATTTCATCGTGAGAGAGATGTTCTAGGCCCCTCATCATCTTTGTAGCCCTAAATTCTCCATATTCTTCATATAACTTTCCATATTAGAACAACTGTTGGTGTGTGTGGTGTACCATATGTCAGTCAGATGTTATTTTCAATAAACATGAAGCTTTAAATCCTTGACATCCAACGCAGGTTTTCTTAAGCTGGTGTAAAGCATCAGGTTCTGGCTTGTGTTCTTATTGCCACTCTCATGTTTAAATTACAAAGCCACCGAAACCGGTTTACACTGGTGAAGTGCGTGGGGTAGGTTGCAGTGGGATTGGTGAATCTTCCTTCCCTTTTGGGTGGATCCTGACTTTTCCCATCCTTCACTACGAGGCCGACTGCGTTCCAGGCTGGTGGCAGCGTGTTGGGTTTGCAATGGTTACTTTGGAACCGTAAATTGACGCCCCTTTCTGAGCACCGGGTTGGGGCAGATGGGGCTGACTCAACCCTATCTGCACCGCTATTAAAACCGTGTAACGACACAGCGCTCTGATAATTTTACGACATTCTCTGCAGACGGGCAGGAGGTCCTTAAGAACGGTGGTGCCTTGGCTAATGGAGGCGTTAACAGGGATCTTCAACTGTATCTTTCTCCGCTGGTTCCCTTTCATTACACTGGAAAATGAGCTTTGGCTGCTGCGGTTGCGGTACTTGATGAAGCCATTTATGCTTCTTGCTCTTCCCTTTAGAGGGAGGAAAAAATAAAAATGAGTGTCTTCAGACTGGGTAATGAAATAGTGAGAGACCCACGGTCATCAGCTGGAAGGGGGGTTGGCTCCTGAGCCAACTCTTCCACCATAAGGAAGCATTTGATGCTCTTCGGAGACTTTCTTATTCCAGTGGGTAATGGTTCTGTTTATTGGGTTTGCGCAAATGCGTTTGATTTAGTCAATTTAGGCTCCGCATTTAAGCAAATTACAAGTTAGGACTCGATCGGTAAATTAGTTTGACTGCGTATAAAAGGATCTTGCGGAGGGTAAATTTACAGTCAGAGCATTACGTGGAAATCACAACGCGCGGTACACGTCAGGTTTGACAAATGAAGCAGGACTGGAAAATTGCCCTTCTCCTGAAGTGCGGTTGCGTTTCCCCAGCTGCAGAACCGAAGGGCTTGTTATGTCCTCAGCCGGCTCGGGAGGCAGGACGCTCTCCAAAGCTGGAGTTATTGAATTATAAAAAGGATGAGTTGAAGAATCCTTGTAAGTACATAAGCTACCCAGCTCTTCTTCTGCCACCTAACTACCCAGCTCTTCTTCCTCTGCTCCTCGGTCTTCCCCACACCAGAACCTCTCAGGGAAAGGTGTTGTCACAGGAGAAACCTCATGCCCAAACGCAAAGAGGGGACCGCTGCCTGGGCCTTCACCTGCAAATGGGGCAGGAGGAACTAGGTGGCCTCTTCAAGCCCTTTCTGCTGCGTGGCCGGGTGTTGGTTGGTTGGGGTTTTCTTGTTTCCTCTAGAGCGAGGCTCATCCACATCTCCTTCAAGAGCAAGCAAGCTCCTCCATCTCCCACAGCACAGGAAAAGACTTATTTCGCTTTCTTGATTGCCCCAAATCAGCCACGTAAGAAGTGGTAGAAAAACTCAGGCAGCCAAACGGGTTTTGATTTTGCAATTAAGAATTTAAAAGATTAGAAAATATAGTGTCTCTGTGAAGAAGGAAACCTGTTGTTACTCAGGTGACTAATTATAGCTTATCAGTGCAAAATAATAGCTATCAGTCAAAATTGTCAGTTCTTATACACCACAAAACAGGAAATTGCAAAGATGTCACACTGCAAAGTGAAAGAAGAAATGCTTATTAAAACCACCGCGGAAAAGAGAAATGTCAGTAAAATAATAAAAACTTTTAATTTCAAAAACGTTTGGTGGGGGGAACATAAATGGTCCATGGATGAGGCAGCTGAATGGTAAATTTAATCCTCCATCTGCTCTAGTACTTTTTCTAGTTCCTAAGTAGCAGCAGGATCCAATGTCTCTTATGGAATCCCATTTTAGAGACTTCATAACCCAACGTCCTGCTGCCAACTGGTGTTTGAGAGCGCTCTGGTACCGCAATTAAGTATCTGAAACTGCTTATAAGTAGGTTTAAAATAGAATATGCCTTACACAGAATGTATACAAAGGCATGATTGTGCATTGTGGCCGTGCTTGCCTTGTCTTGCACTGAATTTATCAGCATCTTGGCCTCAGAGCTGCGATATGGGTGAACGTTGAGCTTATTGTACCTCTTTAAACCTTATCTTACCGGGTTTAGGGTGGTTATGATGGATTTTGGGCGACGCTGACTGCTTGAGCCTTCTTTGATGTGACTGGAATGCAGCACTGCTGTCTCCAGTTCGTATTTTCAGGCGTAATGTGTGGATACTGGGCTTTTTCCTCTCTCTTATCGCTTTAGAGCACGGAGACCAAGCAACTCAGTAGTGTGAGATGCAGTGTTCAATTTTCTTATAATAATTATATGTTAGTAATATATAATTACATAATAATAATTTCTGATAATAATTCATAAAACCCAAACCAAAACAACTCCAGAACACTGTTGAAACACCTACCCCTACCCGTACCCATTCGCTGCTTGTTGAACAGTTGTGATCTCCAGGAGAGTTTACGGTAGAGAAAATACAGACCCTCTGAGCAGATTTTTATGGTACTTTTTTTCCTTTTTTTCCATTCTTTCATTTACATGAGAAAAGCCAGAAACAAACCACTGTGGCCCAGTTTGTGTCTGGCCCCGGCGCAGATGCAGATCGAGTACTCCCATCTGTAGCAGCCCTTTCCTCTGCCCTGCTCTGCTGGCATTCCCGACCCGCTCGTTTCCTTCCCGGGGCTCTCCGCTTGGCTCCGGGAGTGTGCAATCTCGTATGTAGATGTGATGGTTTTCAGTTGTTTTGCATGTTTTAACCTTTCCCCGCAGGCCGCACCAGCTGCATGCGGCGGCGGATGAAAGCCGGGGCTTCTAATTTTGGGCGACCCACTGTTGCAAGTAGTTTTTACTGGGGGGAATTTGGCCTTCTGTCCGTCTGTCCGTGGTCTGGAGGAGATGCAGCACAGCGGTAGCAGTGCCCTGGCCTTCCCACCCCAAGACTTTCCACAAAACAGGGGTTTTCTAACAGCAGTCAAAAGTTGCTTAGATTTTCTCCTACTTGCCTCGGTATCAGTGAATTCTCAAGCAATTTGATCAGCTGCTCCAGCCAAATTCAGCCCCCTTTCTTAAACCTTCTACTGCTTAGTGGGGAGAATTGTTCAGGTTGTCAAAACGGACTGAAAAGTACCGATAATGCAGCCATTAACAGAAAGAAATGGGCTTGGTGGGAGATATATATATATATATATATATCTATGTAAGGTTAATTTCTTAAAACACTGCAGTTCTGTGATAAAGATCTGAGGGCTCGTTCCTGCACCTCAGGTTTACTGGGGAGTTCGTTTCTTTGCAGAAGAACATCAAATTATCAGAAGAACTTATGCAGGAGAACGTATCAAACATCTTGTGATGTTTGATATTACCTGGGTCTGGAAGCTTCTCCCTTCTCCTGGGGTTCTGCTGGTGGGACCCTTTGCAGAGACAGTCAGTGAGGTCCTGCTGTTTCCTCTGGTCGTTCGAAGTGAAACGCGTGGTCTGATGGGTCTATCAGTAACAGACTGATGGGACACGGTTTGTTTCCCAGCAGCAGTATTTCTTTTCAGCTGAAGGTTTAGTCCCCCCTCAGTTGTGGGACACAGTTGTCCACACGGCAGAGAAAGGAAAAGCCAAGAAAAAAAAATAAGGGGAGTGACGACTCTCCCTCAAGCAAATTTAACATAAAAACAGTTTTTAAAAGAGGAAGGAAATAGAGATGTTCCTTGAACAGGTGCTAAATAAGAAATACTAGAGTAACTTGTAGGATTTGCATCTTTCCTGAATTTTCAGTGGGGTAAGCTGGTGGGATCTGTAGAGATATCAGTCCACGCTGTCTAAGGCCTGGCTACATCTCTGGGCGTCTCCGTGCTTAAGACTCTAACTTCAAATCATTCTACGTTGTGGAGAAAAGAGCACTGATTTATTCCACCCAGCCCTGTGCCCCTGAGGGACGTAGGAGCCCACGTGGCTCCACGAGCTGCGCTCCCCCAGTGCAGAGGGTTTGGGGCACGGGAGGCAGCTTTTCCTCTCCCAGGGATCCGTTCTCTTGGCACAAAACTCAGTGAAAAAGCGTGGCCTTTGGCTGTTTAAATCAAATCCGTGTTATATTGCGGTACAGAATCATAATGAAGGAAACCACAGGAAATGTAGCTACTCCAGGGCCTCGACTGGCAGTCATCCTTCCTTCCGTGCGCCAACCAGAGGTACCAAAGTTGTCAAAATAAATTATGATTAAAAAGGGAGATGTCACAGCAGATGTTTCAGCCCTGCAGAATATTTCATACTACTATATAGCATGAAAGTTAGTCTTTGAAACTCTAGACATCTACTTTCATTATTACTGTTATTATAGAGTGTTAGATAAAGACAGGGTGAGCAGAAAGCATCGGTTTAATTTTGTACTCAAGCATCTTTTTGGGAAAAAAAAAGCGGGGGGGGGGGGAAGGATGTGATGCCACCATTAGGAAAGTTTTGTGCATTTCTCTTCAACACAAGGAACTCCGCAGCCAAGTGAAAATTGTGAGACTGTGTCAGATTTGGGCTAAAGGTTCTGATGTTGGTCCCAAGGGGAGCATGAAAAGCGTACGAGAGAACTGATTTTGGAGATTCTTCCCAAGGATTTTCTTTCCTTGCTTAAACTAGGTATTTTGGTGTCTGAAGTGGTGTCATTTTATGCTCTGTTGTCGACGACACTTGGAAAGGAAAGGTTTGCGTTTTGGAGTTTAAATAGATCACATGGGTCATTATCTGGGCCTTCAAGTACCTTAAGAAATTACTTGTACTCTCAAGCATAAGGAATAACAGCACAGGAGTATATAGACTGAATAACTGGGGGGGTTGTTTCAGTTCCATTGCACGACACATCAGCATTATATTTAAGGAGTTATTTGGAAGAAAGGTCTGGGTGGTTTTGTGTCTGTTTATGAAGCACGAAAAAGTGAAAGTGATGTTTCTTCCTACATATTTACACCAAAAGTTCGGGTTATAGGTACGCTGTGAGACTCGATGGGTGACTGAAGAACAGGTAGGGTTTTGTCATTAGGAAATGCAGATGGTATAACGAGAAAACCCAAAAGGTTAAAAATCCAGCAGTCTAGCTGTGGTGTCTCATTAAATTGCTCTGAAAAATGTTATTTTCATTGCATAGCATAATTTTAGAAGAGTTTTATAGGCTTTCATGAAATTTTGGAAAGCTGAAAACTGCAAGGTCTTCCCAAACGTTTAAAAACTGGTGTGTGTGTGGGGCTGGGGATCTCTTGTGGGTCCTTCAGTAGATGCAGCAGTCACCTGAGATCGCCCGGGAGCCCCACAGCTCAACAAGGGGAAGCTGGAATTGCCATTGCTAGTGATTTCCATCTGAAAAGACAGACAGGAAAAATGGTTTGGATTTTGCAGCGTTTTTAGTTTTTCTTGCGCATTCTAAAGAAAAACGCTAAGCTGGAAAAATGTTTTTCCCTTTATAAGCTTCTCTGAAGAGCTGAAAGTATGGTTTGATCTAGAGAACAAGTAAATCACTCTTTGCAGAGTCTAAGTTGAAAACCGGTTGTATTTAAAATCAAAACCACAACTTTTTTTTCATACGTAGCAGTTTGCCTAAAGGTAGAGATGAAGAGGGATTGTTTGTCAGAAATGCCTAAAAGTGACCTCAGCCAACGGGGTCAATCCTCAACACCGTGAGGGATGACTTTGGATGGGTCTTTGGATCCAGCTTTGGATGGATCACAATGGATGGGAAGATTTTAGTTTGGCAGTTTAGCAGGGAAGAGTAATATGTGCACAAAGGTTAAAAAAGGCAGTAAAAAATTCTGTATGTAAAAAGATCCACCAAAATAAGGGTTTAAATAGCACAGTCAGCCCTGACGTAACCTCCAGCAGTTTGCATTTGGATCCAGGGCTCGCAACCTGCTGTTTTTCAGGAAATTTTCTCTCTGGAATGTGTGGTGTGGCAAAAGGTAGGAAGAGGGAGCGGGGATCATTCCCGGCTGAAGCTTCAAAGGCCGAAAGCTCTTCTAACGGTGCCGCCGCGGCCACCCTGGCATCTGGGGGAACTCATGGGGCAGGTTTTCCTGTTTCCTTTCGGCCTGGTGTCTGCTGAAGGAGCTGTTGTCTCACCCACGGAATTTATTCCCCTCAGCAGAGGACAGCTGAGGGTTGATTGTGGGTTTGTTTTTTGTTTTTTTTTTTTCCCACCCGAAAGTTCAAGAACTGGAATAATGGGCATTGTTTCATTGGTTTTGCTCTGTCCCACGCATTCCTGCAAGGCCAAGCGAGAGAGAAATAATTCAACGGAGCAAAGAACATGAAGGCCTCTCTTTTTTTTTTTAAATTTTTTTTTCTTTTTTTAGTTTCCATTTCTTTTATGCAGAAACTCCAGTATTTGTTTCTAAGGCAAAGACATCTTTATGTGAAAGAGCATTTGCTGATGCAGCGCTGAGCAGAAAATGGCAATTTCCTGCCTCTGAGGCAAAGCACAGTATTAACTCCTGGCGTCCCAGGCCCCCTTGTTTGAACCTCCCTGGTGTCTTCAAGTCAAAAAAAACCCCAAAAAACCTTTGCAAGCAAGTTTGGGTTAAAAAAGAGCCCAATGTGTTCTAGGAAACTTGTCTCTCAACTAGGGAATGGGCCAAGGGGCCTGGCTGTTCCGTGTGGTGTGAGAAATTTAGGACAAAACAAAGGTCCCTCTGCAGAAGAGTCTTGGGGATTCATTTGTTCATATTTTTCAAGAATTTTGGAATTACTCAACTGTATTTGAAGCGTTTTGTTGAGCTGCTCAAGCTTTCCCTAAATATTATAGGGATGAGAGTATGTAAATACAAGGAACATAATAAGAATAAAATAAAACACATGAATATTTTGCAGTGTGTTTGTTAGAAGTTACAGTAAGACAGGACATTGTCCATAATTAGGTTCTTTCAGAGACAAATGTGTGTTTTACTAATTCTTAGCACTTTGAATGTGTGTAACATTTCACCTTTATCAACATTAAAGGCCCAGTTGCTGAAATCGATCACTCCAGGGCATCGCTGCAGGGGAAGGTGTTTTTCTTCAGGTGTAGCTGATGAAGGTCAGACTCCCCAGATCCTTAGAGTGACAATATACATATTTACTACCATCTCTTTAATGTAGTTTCCCAGCGCAAAGGTGGTTTTTTTCCCCCCACGGTGGTTCAGAGAAACACGACGTGGCAAAGAGGCCTTTGGTAAAATACAGAGCGTCCTGCAGGAGGGCTCTCTGGCAGCACAAATTTTGCACAAATTTAGCCTTTTTCTGGTCGTGTCAGAAATTCTGAAAAAATATATTCAAGGCTCACTGTGCACAGAAAAAAACCCAACCCTTTTATTTCAAGCGTGTGGTTGTGCCACCTTTCTGATAGGGTGGGTTGGTTTTTTCTCTCTGTTGTGTAAGGAGCTGTTTCTCCATTTGGGCAGTGCACGTTCTGCACAGCCAAGCACAGCCTTTGCTAGGAAAGATAATCCCCACTTTGGTGACGATTCCATAGTCCTCAAAAACATACCAAGCGCTGAGGAAAACCACTAGCATTTGGCATTTTTAGTGAGGAGCCAGGGAGCAGCCTTCCTCTCCCCACCTCTGTTTAAGCTGCCATCCACGGAGCACTCGTAATTCTCTTTAAGGAGGATGCGGGGTGGCTTCTCCATTCAGAATTCCTCACGACCAGAAGCAGCAGAGTCTAACTTTGGAAGCTGCTTTTACCTGAAGGATTTAATTAAATAGGCGACAGTAGTGATTAGGGACCTGTGCTGTGCTAATGATCTCTGGGCTTCTCCTGCCTCGCCTCCATCCTGCTCCCTTGCCGTGGGGCCACGTTTCTCCTTCCTTTAGAAACTCGCCCTGTGAATTTTGCTACGTGTCACTTCAATATCGTGTGTAGCTGGAGAGAGGTGCAGCATCAAACTTTATATAGTAAAGATAACTTAAAAAAGTACTTCTAGGTGAGTGACAGAACTTGGTTCTGCTCTTTCCATTACAGACTCCATCTCCCAACATCAAACAACGCAACCTCTCTTAAAATCCAGTGCTGTTCAAAGGGGATTTTAGATGCAACATCTTTTCTTCCACAATCCCAAATAAACTGAGCAAGCAGCAATGCATTTCCTTCCCTGCACTTGGTTCCATGGCTACAGCATGACATATAAATTTGAATTTCTCAGTGACATTTTCACGGGAAATACTACGGTCAGAAATTTTTTCTAAAAGTCCTTGGGAGTGATCAAAGCAAACTTTTTTGAAGCGAGGTAAAATGCCTGTTTCTCATGAAGGCCAGAGGTGGGCACGCACACAGGGGCGCTGCATTCACAGGAAAGGAACACAAGTTTGCAGATCTACCTCACCTGAAGTATTTAGGGAGCATTTCGGGGAGTTGGACTCAGTGATCCTTACGGATCCCTCCCAACTTGAGATGATATTCTATGGTTCTAAATTCCCTGCATGATCCGTGGTCTCACCCAGCAGCTTGAACGATGAAACATTTCCATTTCAAGCTATAAGGAAGAGAGAGAGATATAAATTATTGCTCTGCTCCCTTACTGAAGTGGGTGAGGGGAAAGGGTTAGTTCTTGCATTCTTGGGGGTTACCTTGGAACAGCCATTTGGAAATACCACAGACACCACTCAAGTATTTGCATAAAGACATTTTATTATGAATGCAATGTATATAGAATTTTTTTTTTCTTTCTTAATCTGAAGTACTTTATACAAACAGGTCAGTTTGCAGGGCATGACAGTGGTTGAACACCCTTCAGCTCCAAAGCTCTGCTGAAGTTGATCTCTTGAGGTTTAGCAGTGCCCTTGGTGAGCTTCAGAAACCGGATACATCCTTTAAAACGGATATTAGTGGTCAGCCCAAACTGGGGCACGCCATCTGGAGGAGGGGGGAAAAAAAAAAAAGGCAAAAGGTGTTACGTTAGTTTGAGTTGATACTTGTTTGTTCTTTGAGAGTCCTGCAGGAGAAGAGATGTCCCCAGCCATATATTAATATGTTTTATTTGCTGTATATCTTCTTGATGCAAAAAATGACAAACATTATGAGTGAATGTGATAAATGTTTGTGTTGGTGGTAACGATCCGCTCGTCTTTCCTTCTTCTCTCCTAGCATGGCAGTGGTGGAATCTGAATGCATTTAAACTGCCATTATAGACCATGTAACTAACTCAGTTAAATCAAGGTAATCAAGGAAAATAATCAAATGGCACCTTGCTACTTACAAACACTGTGTGGAGCTCACATGCCAGTCCTGCAGAGCTCCACCTTCCCAAGCTATTTATCCACAGAATAACAGAGCAAAAAAAGGCCAAAACAGATGCACGTCTCAACTCCAATATCACGAGGAAGCCAGTTCCTCAGTATGGACTTTAGGTGTCATTTGAGTTTTTGAGAGTTTTCAAGCATTCTGATTTTTATTTTTTTTTCTTCTTGCTAATAGTAAAGCCAGGGACTTGAGAACATCTTTTCCACTGAAGGAGGAGAGAACTAATCTAGTGTGACCAGATGATAGAAGCAAGGGGTGGTTTGACAGGGAAGCTGGAAATATTTCTCTCAACTGCTTGAAATTAATGGCCCAACTTGTTTCCCAGTGTTCTTCCAAGTGACAAAGTGGCTACAGGGATGTGCTCCGGTACAAATCTCTGTGACTGCTAGAGGAAGGGCTGCAGAAATAACTTTACACCTGCAGAGGAGTGACTGGCCATAGCGTTACGCTGTTTCATGGAGGGTGAGATGGTTGAATCCATCTGTCCCTCCTTACACAGGGAAGAGGGATGGTAGGAGATGAGTAATGGCTTTTACGGGTAGCCAGAAATATATATCCTTGCCCACACTCTGGTGGCAAAACGTTTCTCTGCACAGGCAGTTCTCCACCAGCTCGTTCTCGCTGGTTTACAACTGTTTCACACTGTTTATGCAGCCAGGAGAAGCCTCGGGAGGACTGGGAAGTACAAACACTTACTAATTTTACAAAAATCCTGTCTGGGTACTGGGAATGTTAAAACAAACCTTGGATGAGCCAGACTAGATGGCAAGAGTAGTGTGAGCTGTTTAAATGCACATGTAATGTTATTAGATCATGTCACAACTTGCCGTGTGTCTCTGCTCAGGAATATCGCTGCGACATGATGGAGGTGTAGGGTTTTTAGTACAGATTGCAGCGTTACTTCCATTTGTTTCTCTTGCCGTGTTCAGTCCAGAACAAGACAGTAATTCCACCTGCAGTGTTTCTTTAGTGCCAGCTCAGATGCTGGTTTGTTATAAAAAGGCTGTCAGGAAGCTGTTTTCCTTCTGGCACAAAGTTGTTGGTCCTTCTCAACCGAGACTGAAGTACAACAGTAGCTCAGTGTCAAGAACGTTTTGGAAAAAGCTCTGGAGCTTGAGAGAGAAGGCTTTTTGGATGCATCGTATTACACATTAGAATGAGGGGGGAAAAACGACTTCTAGAACAGTATTTAGGGATTAAGAGGTGTCTTCCCACTGACCCCAGTGTGCACTAGGGCAGGCACACACTGCAAACACCCTCAGCTTTTTTATTTCGCAAACTCGAGAGAAACGTTATTGTAAATACAACAAAAATCGGCACTTTGCAACCATCTTAACTGTGTTTTCAGAAAGAAAACTGCTATTGGATAAACTTGTTGATGATCTATGAACAGGTGAGTACCTGCATTCATTATCAGCTTAGTGGCAGATGAAGTTACCTATGGAGCTTAGCCCGGTCCTGGACCCTGTACAATTACCTCGGCCTGAAGCAAGGTCTCTCGAGGACTTCCAGAATAGTGAAGAGCAAATTTGTTTGGGTTTGGTGTTTTGGTTTTTTTGCCCTTAAAGACCATCAGACCATGGGCAAAGACATTGACTGGGAAGAGATGGTGTCCTGTGCTCCACATTCCTCAGGTCTTCAGGATTTCAGGCTCCACGGAGATCTTATAACAGTCTATCAATATCTGAAAGGAGCCTACAGAAGAGCCAGAGAGGGACTCTTTACGAGGAAGTGCAGCGACAGGACAAGGGGCAACGGCTTTAAATTGGAAGAGGGGAGATTTAGATTAGATATTAGAAAGAAATTCTTCACAGTGAGGGTGGTGAGAAACTGGAACAGGTTGCCCAGGGAAGTCGTGGCTGCCCCATCCCTGGAGGGGTTCAAGGCCAGGCTGGATGGGGCTTTG
>JAOXNO010000024.1:64589680-64601385 GCA_028565335.1 Limnodromus scolopaceus
CTGCCCAGGGCAGGGGGGTTGGAACTCAATGATCTTTAAGGTCCCTTCCAACCCAAACCATTCTGTGATTCTATGATTTTACAGCCTGATTTACACCCACAGGGCCCTGCCTCCCCAAGGGCACATATCCATTCTTTAGTTAAACTTAAATTTGCCCTTCTTAGGTTAAACTTAAAATTGCCAAATTCTGCAGCTAGTGAAACATGAAGCTTTCCATTTAGTAAGAGCAGAGCAGTTAAGAGCCAGGCTGTGTGTGTGTGTGGGCAGCAGAAGGCATTATTTTTTTTTTTAAGCACGGTCTGTGTGTTAAGCGCTCACCGGGGTATCCTCCGACAAAGAGAGGGTCGTTGGTGTCTGCGGAGGTGGAGGCCCTGCTGGGGCTGGCTCCATCCACCCGTCTGCCGTCCACACTCAGCTCTAAGCGGTGCTTCACCTTGTTTGCCACAACCTGGTGCCACTCTCCGTCGCACAAGCTGCCGGGGGCATCGGGCTCGTAGACAGCAGAGAACCGGCCTGCGCCATTGTCCACGTGAAACATCACCTGGAAAGCGTGGCAGGGAAGTCAGATACTTCTCAAAACAGTCCTATAGTCCTTTTTCTTTCTTTCTTTCTTTTGTTTATTTAAAGTCGACACGCTCTGACTGCACACACTAAAGCTCTGATTTAATACCAGGTTCCACAGGGACTGCTGTCCCTCTGGGATTGGGGTTATACCACTGAGATAAACACTACTGGAAATAGGCAAATTTTTGTATAGGTTGTTGTTTCTCCATTTTTTTTGTCTTAGATTCAAGATGTTTCTGTGCCCTGCCCCTGCCCCAAAGGTCTTTACAGTGACAGATTACTGACAGGTTTTCCAGACTGTGAAATAAGAGATACACACAAGAAACTAGTATCTTCAACGACAAAGCCTTTCCTCAAAACTTTTCAGATTTTCACTAATTTAAGTCCTGGTCTTGCAGATTTAGGAAATGCAAGTGTTACAGAATCTTTTAAAATATCTTTGTAAGATATTTTATTACCTATCTATTTATCTATTATCTATTATATCTATTATCTATCTATTTAATTATTTATCTATTATCTATCTAACTACCTACCTATTTATCTATAATCTTGATTATCTACGTAAGAGCCTCTTGAAGTGGCAAGTGCTGCATGAAAGGAGAGCCCTGGTATTGACTGAAACACCTTGGGACTGGTGTAGTAATCCTGCATTTAAATGACCTCTGCTTTCTAAAACCAGTCTCTGTAAAAGAGCCCCAAAAACGCTTCACTACTCACTTTTCCATCGACTAATTCGATGCCCAGCCCGTCCATTTTCTGGCTGCTGACTCCGAGGAGGACACCGTTCATCCGTGTTGTACGGAATTCAAATTCCACAAGCAGGTCTGTCCCCACTTTGTAGGCACCCACTGGGAGAGAAGGGGGGAAGCGTAATAAAACAAAGAAAAGCTTTTAATATGTAATTCCTAATAATCACGCAGAGCCTGTTGCCAGTTATGTAAGGTAACTAACTCGGCACTATTAATGCATGATTTCATGTGAAATCATGGAAGTTACTGTTCCGGTGGCTGTGCTCACCGTGGGACCTTGCCGAAGATCACACAGTCTATCCCTAGGCAAGGTAATTAAAAATGACCAGTGAGAGTTTCAAGGCTTGGTCTCGCTTTGCCTCCAGTCGACGGGGTGTTTGTGAAAGCGGCAGAATTGCTGCTCGTTACCTGGTTTGGCAAAGCCCGTTCCATCGAAGTACGTTCCTTTCTGTGCAGCGACAAAGCATTTCCCAACGTTGAAGCTGGAAGTGGGATTGTCCAGGTCAACGGGGGATTCTGTCATTTGAAAACTTCTGATGCAGCCGTCGATGCTGTAGGTGACCTGTGGTCAGTATTGCAAACAAAATGCATAACTGTGCAAAGCTGGCTGAAAAACTCAGGAGAAAGGCCTAAAGTATGTCATCAAACAGTGTCTTTCCTCTGCTTCTCCACTGGATTTATGGAGCTGAATAAAACTTGAATTTTCCACGGCCAATCCTTAGTACCTGATTGTAATTGGAGTCTAATCTCAGTCGTACTGGGGATGAATTGCTTTACTTCTCAGGGATGTGATCCCAGTCCCATCTATTTGGCCTAATGGAGGGGACATAAAATAATATACTGCATAATGAAACATAGCAAATTACATCAGCAATGCAGGAATTTAATGGCCTATGCTTTACCTTTTTAATTGCCTAGGTTATGGGGTTTGCAAGTAGATGAAGACACTGGAGGTGGTTCTCTGGGATGCTGGTAATTTTACTAGGGCTTTTTTTTTTTTCCCTTTTAATCGCTATATGGGCTAACACTGCATGGTGAGACAGAGCTACCGCAGCTAGATGGCTGCTAACATGAAGAACACCCCTCTGTAAAGGTTGTTGACTGTACATAGCTCTCCATATGACAACCATATATAGGTCTAGTGGCCGTGGTGACAAGGGGGCCGTGGTCAGTTGACACGTTCATCAGCGAGGCAGTAGGAAGGAGGAAAATAAAAAGCAGCGTATAAAATACAGCAGAGAACTATGTACAAATACAGAAAGGAGAGAGGCAGAAAAACGTCTTGAACTCTTGACTGCACGATACCTCCCCCAACAATATCCTCACCAGCAATTTGAATTTCCAAAGAAATTCTCTCCTCGTAAATCAAAGCTGAATGTGCTATGGAACTATATAGCTTATTACTGCTAAATACACCTGGACAAAGTTTTCATGAGAACTTGAGCAGTATCAGTGCATAAATTCAGTTCTGAGCAGAGCAACACTTTCTGTCAGATTCTTCATAAATAGACCTTTTTCTAGTGTCTAAATGAAAGTCTCCTCCACATCAACAAGTTTTTTACTGAAAAAAACCCAAAAACGCCACGAAAGAAAACAAAACTTGCCATCTTTGCTGTGAGAATAAATCATAGCAATGCAAGATTTGTAGACAGCTCAACAGCATCCTCTAACTTTAAAATTTCACCTTCCCTATGGGAAAGCCCATTTGGTGATCCTTTAGCGTGGCAACTGGCAATATATAACACCTTCTGCTGAAAGCAGAGTTGTGAGTGCTTAAAATGCGACACCTGCTGCAGCCAAACAAGCAGGCACCAGTCTTCTGCAGGGAACGGGGTGCCAGGCCACCTACGGTGACGCGTTCGCCCAGTCTCTGAACAGGCTGATGTGTGTTTAGCAGAAAAGCCCTCGCTAAGAAAATACAGGCTTTCAACTCTTTGCTTCAGAGCCCCTGCATGAACCCTGCAAGGCAGCACTATTAATTCGTCAAGTGGTGTATTTTACTGAGAAGGACTGAAAGGCAGCACTGGTCTGTTACCTTCTGTGACTGACATCTGAAGTTACAGCTTCATTTAAATCCCAAAGGAGGTGAGACTGCCAGGATCTGACACGGCTTTAATTGCCCCACCGAGCCCTTTATCTGTAGGGGCTCCCTCCCTCCCTTCTGACAGGGAGCAGGAGGTAAGGGTTTAGTATCACCTTTCTCCTTAGATTAGTATTTGTAAATTACTTTGTATTTCACAGAGCATAATTTGAGAGTATTAGGAGTTATATTTTGTGGGTAGTTAAGTACAGTTTTTGTTTTTCAGCGCCTCACTCAGGTTTGGTAAATCCAAACGAGCAGGAGATTTGCCTCAATTCAGGCACAATCCAAAATTTGCTGAGAAATATGATCTTACAGATCAGTTTTCTCTATGGAGAATGACTCTCAAATTTAGAGCAGTTACTCCTTCCCTTCATTGCCCATCCACGAAGTCCTACAGTGACTTGATTAAGCAGGATGTAGGAATTCCTTTTCTGTAATTACTTTGACCACCCCGACTGGTGGGCTCTTGCCTGCCTATAGACTAGTGTTTGCTACTCCAGCATCATTTCACTGCAATGGTAGTTACTCACAGGCAGCCTCCTTGAGAGGCTGGTTTGTTTTCTACTGGGACATGTATTATTGCCCCCTCTTTCCCAATTCCGTATAACCAGCCAGAAGGAGCCCAGACATACCTGCTACTGACATTCTGCTTATTTGTCCTCATTTTCCTGCTCTATCTGCCTGATTTGCTGTTTGCCGTAAGTAAATTCACTCAAGTTCTGGCCGTGGCTTTGAAAGATGCAGAGAAAAATAACACAGGGAAGAGTTTTTCTCTGATTCTGATACTGGCATATCTTGGGGGGCGGGAGGGCAGCAAGAGGGTGAGGTGACTGACGAGGATTTGTGTCGATAGATGCAATAAACGGCCCGGGTGAGGGAAAACAGGGTTCCTAGGTGATTCTACAAAGTTTAGGCCAAAATGCTATTCACCTCTGGGCTGTCTGTTTGCAAGGGTATCTTCTGTGTCAGCGTGGAAGCTGGGCATTTAGATCAAAATAGTGACAAAACAATGTATGCACGTGTGATCGGGGACAAGAAAGAGGAGAACAGAGCTTTCATGGCCTACTTCCAAATACGTTCTCTCCCAGTTTAGTAATAACACCGCAAAGCCAATTACTACAGTGAGCAGCTGTACCACTGGGGATTTTGTCCAGCATCATTTTGGCTTCTGCTGCTTCTCTTAGGAGACACTTTCCCTGTTCATTAGCACTTAATAGCTAGACAAATTACAGCCAGGAAGAAGGACAAGTGGTATTCAGGACCTTAAACTCTCGCTGTGCAGCGATCCAAGTGGATACAAGGGTAGGGGTCTTTCTGCTTTTCCGTAACAGTGACTAACTCTGCTGTCTCTAGTTCTCTTCATTAATTGCGTTCCGAGTCAGATCTTTCCACTGGAAGGATGCAGCATCCCTCCACTAAGAGTCATTTACCAATATTCTTGGCCAGTCTTGAGGAAAAGCAATACAAAACAAAATAAAATTGGGTAGACATTGGTACCAATCAAGACATATTTAAGAAGTATAGAGCAACTTAACTAAAATTCCTTACCGGACCAATTCGTCTAGTTGTGTAGTTAATGGGCAACCCCCCAACATAGAGCATTCCTACAACATCCAATATATCGGCCTTCTTGGGGCTCACAGTTCTGTTTGAAACATCATCTACTATAAGGTTTCCTTCTTGCTTGGTTCGAATGACTTTTATCTAAAAAGACACACAAATGCGATAAAATTACACATTTTTCTGACAACAAAATGTTTCCAGAGTGTAACTAGCCTTACAGTTCGAAATATCTAACAATTCTGGAGAAAGCAGTAGGAGCGGCTACAGAAGTACCGTGGCAGCAACTGTGGGTGGTGTTCATGGAACAGAGCTCCTGCTCAAGGTTTTATGCAAACATATGACCACCTTTTAATTAGCTCCAGGTCAGAAGGCCTCATGACTATTATTTAGCAGAATTACTGAAAGGACTTGGGCTTCCTTTAAAAAGCTTACTTGTTACTATCAAAGGCATGCCGCAGTATTGTTTTTCCTGGAATCAGCAGCTTAAGTACTGGGAATAGTAAATGCTGAATATTAATGGCACTGGTGGCAAATTTTTTATTGCAGCACGTGTTTGCAGATAATATTGAGTTTATGATTCCACTAGTTTGGACGTGCCTCAGATCATAGTTCATGGTAGAGTAAATACGATACCAACTGTGTTCTGCTGGTGCCACGGATTCTGTTCAAACGGGCTGCGAATCCCATGGAGGAAGTGCAAGTGCTCAAAGGTTGAGGAAATTCTACCCCAACAACTACAGGTCGATTTAATTCCAAAGGTTTATACTGAAATCTCCACAAATCAGTATAATCATGGTTCCGTATCAAAAAGGGATAAATGGAAAATGCAACTTGCGCAGGGGCACGTTTCTAAACAGCGCAGTGGTGAGCTCAGCAGAGCAAAGAGGGAGGTGAGTGAGACAGGAACTGGAAATGGTCTTACAGAGGCCCTAAAGAGGCAGCAGCAGCACCATGTGGCTTCTAGAGGCCTGATGGACATAGAATCATAGAGTTGTCTGGGTTGAAAGGGACCTTTCAGATGATCCAGTCCAACCATCACCCTACCACTGAGAAAAACCATCACTAACCCATGTCCCTCAGCCTAATGTGTCAACCTGAACCATTTCAAATGGAGAAAAGGTTCTCACTAAAAGGATTATTTTAAGGACAACCCCCTGCTTTCTTAAAAACAGAGACTGTGGTCTTTTATTAAAGAGGTTGCTCTTTTCCTCCTCCCAAAATGGACCTCCTTGTGCTTTTTGGGATTTTATCTCCATTTTCTCCTGCAAAAATGGGATCTACACCAAGGGTCCCTCTCTCAGAGGGCCAAGCTGCATGACCAAAGAGCACAGTCTTGCATTAAGAATATACGCTTCAGTTTGTTCTCTTAGTGTATACAGAAAATGGCTAAAAGAGAAAAAAGAAATGATCTTTGTTCTGCATCTACAGAGTGTCTAGCAGAAAGGGGCCCTGGCCCACTGCCGGTGCTCCTTGGTGTTATGTAAAACTGATAAATATGATTACAACTGTATTTTTTCCCTTCATGAAATACCTTGGGTTTTTTAGAGCATTTGCCATCATCAAAAAGTTACTGAATAAAATTCCAGTTGAAATAAAATTCCCGTGGAGCAGGGTGGGAATGAAGCAAAGAGGGGCTAAGGGTGACTGCAAAGAGGGTGTGGGAACAGCAATTGAAGCATAACAGAAAATTCAATTTTTTTCTCATTTGGTGCTGGAGGTGTGGATGGTGATTTTCCTAATATCTGTCCAAAATGTAATGTCAAGATTTACTTAAGTCTTTTTTTTTTTTTTTAACTTTTCTTTGTTCTTAGCATTCTGCCTGAACAGCGACATTATTAACAAAGAAACAACTGGCTTTAATGACGTATTCAGTCCCGGTGAGATGATACTCACCTGAGCCCTATTAGGCAAGATGGAACATTTCCTGCACTTCCTTACCCAACATGGGACATATTCTAAATATCTCCAGAAATAGGGGTTTCCTGGAGGACAACACTCAAAGATCAGCACTAACGGTTCTGTCAGTAGAATATGTCCCATGTGCTCACCAGGGCATCTGAAAGCACCGATTTTGCCGAGGACAGAAATGCCGAGTTGTCAGGTTTAGCTTATACAAACTAAATTGTGCAAATATCTTAAGGCAAAACAAAGCTCGCTCGTAGCCTTACATAGATCGATTTAGCACTAGTGACATACCTTGTGCCACTGGCCGTCGTTTATTTTGTTGGAAACCATTGTGTGGGTGTCCCCACTGCCCAGGTCATAGCTGAAGTACGGCAGCCCGTTCTTTAGCTGGACTGTGGCAAAGTCGGCGTGGTTGATGCGCGCCATATAAAACATCAAGCCAGAGTCAGCCGTCGTTCGGACTTCGAATTCAATGGTAAGTCTGAAAATGAAACAGAGAGGAAAACAGAAACAAAGGAGAAGGCATTAAGAGTCTGATGGTAGGCGGATTTACCTGCTTTACCTTTCTGTGTTCCTCTAACAAAACTTTACATTTGGTGGTCCGTTTTACTTTCCATCAGAATTCAAGAAAAATAATTTGGTTATATGCAAATTTCATTTCACACACATCTGCTCCCTCACACGTGAGTGTTCATTAGCCCCTTTGCTGTGGAAATAGAAAAGTGCAACCTTGGCAGAGAATTTCAAGACACAATTCACAGCTGCAGCTGTAAAAGTCCAGCGGTGTTATCTGTCACCCTCACACACAATGCTCAGCAAGAGGAGCGAGCTGCAGTGACAGCTGCCCAATGTTGAGTTTCTAATGAGTTGTATCGCCTCGAGACAGGCTGCAAAACTTTTAGAGATGCAGCGAGAAGAGTTTACCATCAGGATATAAAACATTTATTCTGATTTCTCCCAACTGAAAAGGGGAGGGTGTCTCATCTGGGGTCTGCTGTCTTGTGAAAACCACTGACCCCGTGGACAGAACGCTACTGCCCAAAACCTCCCCTATGGCAAAGAACCTGGGAAGAAATTATTTAGATTATTTTAGATTGAGTACAACCTTTATGTTAGCACATCACTAACCCAGCCCAAGCCAAGCTGCAAAGTCAGTACCTGGAAGCAGCTGATAATAGAAATGTGAAAAATCACTGCATGACAATGATCAAAACAGAACTCTTATTTGAGAAGAAGACAGGCAGGACTGAAGGATTACATATTTCTTTTAATTAGTTTCCTAGTTTTACAAAATTAGCATATGTAAAAATATGCAGTACAGCACCTTTATAGGTAAGAATAATTGTGGGGCTGATGGACTTGTAAACTACAAGGCAGCAAAAATGGTTAGGTTTGTGACGTGGCACATTTGTTAATGATCATGAACAACTAACAACCTATAGCTTCACAAACCCACTGAAAACAGCTGTATTTTTACAAGCAGCTCTTGGAATTCCTTCGTATATCAACACATATATGTATATATTGTTATACCCTGGGAGGGCAATGTCATTTTGTCTGTTTACTGTGCAAGCTTCACCTTAACGTCTAGAGGAAACAGTAAAAAAGGTTTGCTTATTACTAGATATTATCAAGTTGCTGAACCGAGAAACTTTCTTCTGCAAATGCAACCTATGAACTCAGCTGCATGACCTGGTTCCATTCTTTTCTGCAAATGAGTCTGGGATCTGCATGTGCCCAAACTTTTACAAGCAAAGAGGTAAACTGCTTTTGTGAGAGCTACTTAGGTGGGCACTTCATTGCCTGGATTTCACGCTTTAATGCTTTTTATGTTTGCTTAATGAAATGATTTTGCCATTTCAGATTACACCTATAATTTGGGGAGATGCTTTGAAAATATTAGAAGGGGCACTTTATTTTGACATTCTGCCATCAAAACCCATTGATGAAATAAACAATATACCTGTTTTTCACTTTGGTGTCATCAAATGCAACTGCAATGTGGCTGTTCCTCGAGAGACCAAATTGCTTGCCACCTTCCAAAACGGCTGGCTCTGTGTCAGGGGCACAGGAGTCCTGCAAAATATACAAGCCATCATCAAAACTTCATATTTCTGTCTCTCTCAGCTGTGCACACGCTGAAAGGCTTCCAGGAGTTCGAATATCCCAGTCTAAACACCGGCCCTGCAGTTTTCCAGCGTGCTGCTGTCTCATCACACCAGCTGAAGTTATAAACCAGTACGACGGGAACGTGGTGTAAAGGCAGAGCCCATTAAGCTGGTTGTAAAAGCAAATAAAAGTAATGTATGAACATTGCTGCTTTAATGCCACCAGTGGATGTTTCCAAGAGCCTGCAGTGATCTCCAGGCAGCTCCGAGTGCTCTCTTGGCTCACATAACTGAGTTCTGCACAGTAGGGTGCCCTCTCACAGAAATAAAGCAAGGCTTAAGTTTTAAAGGGATGCTTTGCTGTTGACTTGCAATCTAGTCACCTTAAAAATAATGAGTTCAAAGCAGTTTCAGATCCTCCACCTATCAATGAGCCCCCCATTTTACTTCTTTATACTGTTTTAGAATTGTATTTTTTGCTGAAGGTGCTGTTGAGAGGCCCCCCCTGATCAGCCAGCGAAGCCAAAGAAGTGATGGATAAAGTAACAAGTGTTAAACGCCCCGAGCAGCCTAACGCAGACACATCACCCGGGGGTAAAGACAGAAACCCCTCCCTCTCTGTTCCACTTCTATTCATCCTCAAGTGGGGCAACAATGGAAGGTAAAACATCTTCTGCCCACTACGTTTCTCTTTTTAATTTCGCCAGGTCAGGTCTTCTAATCTCTGGCCCCAAAGCTCTTGTATCGGGGCGCCCGGGGCAATGAGAGACCAGGGTAATTACCAGCTCCTACCCATGTCTGGCTTTGGTGGCCCACTGAGAGTATTGTGAAGAAACTACTCAAAGGATCTAACACAACACAGTATCAGGACAATACCGCTGGGATAAAAAAAAAAACCACCTTAAACTTTGCTAGCTGCCAGCTCTGTTTTTAAGCGCTGTGGCTGATATCATCTCGGGTTCGTGACAGTCTCTTCTTTGAGCCCTGACTCAACAAGGACCTGCAAAGCAGAAGGTGCCGTGCTCTGCCGACACAGAGCCCTTTCTGTCGAACACTGAAAATGCCACCAGTGACTCATCGGGCGCTGGGATTTCAGCCGCAAGGAGGAAATTTCCATGTCCCCCTTGCTCAGTTTTTCAGCAACGTTACATTTTTTGCCTTCACGTGTCACAAAAAATCTTCACAACAGCATAGAGCACTTCTAAAAATTAGTTTTCCATAATGAATGCTCTGGTTTGACCGTGACGGAGTAGAAAGAACACCATGCATTAGGACAAGTACACATCAGTGTGCAATGGAGGGGAAAACTCAGCAGACCAAAGCAAGCTAGGAATGTGTGACAGCAGCCTTCCAGTGACCACCAAATAGAAGAAAAAAATTATATTTCTATAATGCTGGATAGCATTTCTAATTATTTTAAACTTTACAGGTTTATCTAGAAGCTTAACAACTACGTTAATAACAATACTGTGTATGTCATACTTTCAATAGCATGTGAAGATAGGGACTAACTATGGTACTAGAACCACACAAAAGAATTGGAAAATACATTAACATGTGCTTTTCTGTGGCACATTTTTACATATTACATATGTAAAAGGATATATTCTGACAGTAAATTGAATCCAAGGCTGGTTTGTTGGTAAAGGGTCTGGCCCTAACACTTGAGCTGCTCCCCAGCATCAGCAAATACTGCAGTTCTAATTCATCCCAGGAGGAGGATGCACCGATTATTTACTGATAAATACTGACCAATAATAGTGACCATTCATTAGGTTGATGTGGAAATGTCAGTAAAAGGAAAAAAGTCAAGAGGGCGCACTTAAAAATCTTCAAGGCTTTATTCACAAGCCTGTGTCTGCTTTCACTTTAAGGCCAGCAGCTTCACAGCCTCCACAAGGCTGTGAACTAGGCATGGATTCTATGCCTATATTAAAATATCCCAGCTTTGTTTTTATTTTAATGGCATTAAGGTGTCCCAGGTGTAAACCTGGCTGTTTAACCAGAGAATCATAGAATTGTCTAGGTTGGAAGGGACCTTTGAGATCACCCAATCCAACCATCAATGTAACTGATAAAAGCCATCACTAACCCATGTCACTAAGCACTATGTCAACCCTTCTTTTACATCCCTCCAGGGATGGTGCCTCAACCACTGCCCTAATAATCTCCCACATCACCTGAGAGCCTCAAGGCTGAACTCTTCAGCTGCACTTGACTTAGGTCAGGGACTTGACCGGTAGGTCAAGAGGCTAAGAGTGTATCACAGTGGAAATGACGAGCAGCAAAGCCCACTGGTGGACCATCACACATTCACTACAAACAATTATTAGTAATCACAACAAAAGTCATTAGGTGGAAAAAGGGAGCACCACTGAAACAGTCCCCACAGCTCATGGAATAGTGTTAATAAAACAGGGGAGTAATGCATGGAGAAAGGGTGGAAGGTACCGTCACGGAGTCAAACGCAGAAGTAATGCTGGCACTCCTCGTTTCAGCAGCAAGCGAGCCCTGAGGAGCAGTGAATAACGTGAGGCAGAAGCAGCAGCTCCCCGGGGCTGAGAAGCACTTTGGCACCCGCAGCGAGCAGCAGCAGACTGGTGACCGCTGCACGTCCCAACTGTCCCAAACCTACATCTTATATTGCCTTTTGTAGAGGGTAGGGCTTTTTTTTTTCACTTGGGATTAAACTCCCCCTCCCTTTTTACATGCAGATGGAAAACAGAGATT